>BKCH01000096.1:0-600000 GCA_008635985.1 Ficus erecta
CCCCAAGAAATCTAAAGTGGAATAAAGTGCTACAAGTTTATTTAAAATTTTTTGGATGTTTTGTTAAATCAAATTGATGATAGGGGGAAAAAAAGCTATTTTAAACAAGAAAAAAAACCAGTTAAAGCTAAATGATGGTAGGGAAAAAAATAAATAAAAGCGATTTTAAAGAAGGAAAAAAAAAAAAAAAACAGTTAAAAGCTAAAAAAAATTTTAACGACAAATATCTTTCTTATGATCATTCAAATTGATCTACCATCTAAACAATAAAATATAATGTAGCTTCTTTTTAATAACTCACGCGGGTCCTTATAAGTCGCTTTTTGTCATCCCTATAAGCCCAAGATAATAAATATATCTATATATATATATATATATATTTATATATATATAGCTGACGGCCATAAATTATGCCGATTAATTGTCCCTCCACGTTAACAAAATATAGGTGGTCCGCCATTTTCAATCACATTCGAGGTGGTCCGATATACATTAATGCTATGGTTGGTAAGATGGAAAAGAGAGAGGAAGGAAGTAGGAAGAGGGAAAATTAGATGGAAAATGGAGTAAGTTGTTTGGTGAGAAGGAAAAGAAAATAGGGTGGAAAAAAATTGTAATGGCACCCACACATTTTAATCATCCCAAAAGTGGAAGGAAAACTTAAATCCGTCATATGATAACTAAAATTACTTTTTTATCCCTATTTCTAAAAGCAAAACAATTTAAGTTTATGGATAAAATAGTAATTGTACAATCATTCATTTTCTTTCCTTCCAATCTACCAAACAACATAGAAGAAAACTAATATTTTTTTTTCCCATCTTTCATACGTTTTCTCTCCCTCTTATTTTCTTTTGCTTCCTTCCAAACGCAGTGTAAGTCATGTTTTGAGCTAAACGACAAACAGCCGTCATTAACTTAATTAAACTAAGAGCAACCTTAAAACTAATGAAATGGGTCGATATAATATACCACATTAATTTAATAGAAAATTCAAACATCTTGCCTAGCTAGCTATAAGTTAGCATGATTGAGGGATCCAACTCTTTTGGTTTTGTCTGCAAGAGCTCGTGGTCTGCTTTCCTATTGATAATTATCCATTGTTAATCGATTTTTGTTTTACTTATTTGTCTTAATCTGAAATTTCAAAAAAAATTTAACTAGTTTTTAAAAAATTAACCAACTCTAACTTAAAAACTTAATCTCCAACTGGTAAACCAAATGTAAGATTAATTTTATTTTATTTTAAAGATTTCTATGGTGATAACTGCTTTTTTTTTTTTTTTTTGGTCTGCAGTAATTATAATTTTAGGGTTCGTTTGGATCGCAGGTTCAGTTTGAGTTGAGTTGAGATTTTTAAGTTTGCATAGTAAATTTTGTTGACTTTTTCAGAAAAGACAAAAAACTTTTTCAGAAAAGACAAAAAACTTTTTCAGAAAAGACAAAAAACATGATGAGATTTGAGTTGTTTAGTTTGAGTTGAGATGGTGAGGCAAACAGAGCATTAGTTGTTTGATTAAATATTTAAGAGTCTACTTTATGAATAGGAATAATTGTAAATTTTTTTAACATTAAAACAGGTAAAATAGTCTCATAAAAATTTAATCTAACATTTTTTTTTAATCCTCACACAAGGCCTTTCCATATAAATCTAAGCCTAACGAAAGTACTTTGCAAGCAGCAAAAAGGAACCAGATCTCTTATCTCTTCCATGGCTTCCAAACTCAATCTCCTCTTCTGTTTCCTTTTTCTCCTCCAACAACTCCACCCCTCAACGGCCCAATCAACCGTGAAAGCCGCTTACTGGTTCCGGGACAGCTACTTCCCGGTCTCCAGCATAGACTCCTCCCTCTTCACCATCCTCTACTGCGCTTTTGCCCAGCTCGATCCCCAAACCTTCAAAGTCTACATTCGTCCTCAAGACGCCGAAGAGTTCGCGACCTTCACGTCCAGAGTTCAACTCAAAAACCCCTCTATCAAGACCCTCTTGTCCATCGGCGGCGGCGAAGCTGAAAACAAGGCGGCCTATCCGGTCATGGCGAGCGACTGGAACCGCCGCCAGGCCTTCATCCAGTCGTCCATAAGGCTGGCGAGGGCTAACAACTTCCACGGCCTTGACCTCGATTGGGAGTACCCTTCCAACCCGACGCAGATGACGCAATTCGGCTACCTTGTCGATGAGTGGCGCATGGTGGTCGCAGAGGAGGCCCGCAACACTGGCCGCACGCCGCTGCTCCTCACGGCAGCCGTGTTCTACTCCTCGAACTATTACTCCGCCGAATACGTTGTTCTGGCGCTTGCGAGAAGCTTGGATTGGATCAACGTCATGGCCTACGACTTCTACGGCCCCGGCTGGTCGACCGTGACCGGACCACCGGCTGTCCTGTACAATCCTTGGAGCCAGGTAATTATGAACGTCCTTCGCAGTACAAGTATTTACTATTTTTTACTTTTCTACTATAGTAAAGTTATGTCATAATTGCTCGTACTTAAATCTTAAGATATCCGCAACCTATATTGTGCCTTATCTAATTTCTCTGAAGCAATATTTATGAAAAAGATATACTTATATATCTTATATATCTAATAAAATAAACAATTCTGTCCGAGTCTCTGTATAGCTACACTTTTAATTATCTGTTAATTTTTTTTTTCTTCTGGAAATATCGGATTACTTATATCTTAGGTTAAGGGACAAAAACATCGGCGGAGCAAACCTAATGTTTCAATGGGAGTGTATATTAAAAGATAACTTAGCTTTTACGGAGACTTACATAGGGGTGATAACTTTTTTAAAAGTCAAATTAAAAGGGGAAAAAAATCATCAAAGGTGAAAGTCCTTAACTCGATTATTGGTGGCTCCACCGTTGGTGACAAAATATAAAGGTGAAAGCTATAAGTGCAAAAGGTTCTACAATTCTTCAATCAATGCTTTGTATCATTATATTTTTTTCTCAGCATTTTTTTTAAAGTTTTATGAATATATATATATATATATTTTTATCGAGCATGATAATATACAATTTTGTTTTATAGAACTATCAAACTTTTATTTTATTATGACACTTAGATATTATTTTTAATTTAATTTAATTTGCTGAACACTAACATTTAAAAACAAATAGATCTAATAGAAACCTCTATTTTGTTTTTTATGTTTCGAGCAACCTTTGAGATCAGTTACTCTCTCGTCATTTATACATATGACAAAAAAAAAAAAAAAAAAAATCCTCTTGATTTTTAATGCCGGCCAGATTGTGGCAGTAATATATTATTTATGTGTCAATTTTAAGACCCACAGAAAGAGTGCATATGAGTCAATTCTACACATAACATTTTAGTACTAGTACTAGTTAAAAACCCAACGGCACCTTTTCTTTATTTTCAATCTAAAATGACATTTTTATAGTACTTTAATGGTGAATGGATAAGAAGCGCATGAAATTGACAACGATAGCAAGGAAAAGCAAAATTAATGACACCAAGAAAAAGGAAAGTTCAGAGTAGTTTCAGTTTACAATATTTTTCTGAATCTGTACCCACTACAGGTTAGTGGCGATTCCGGCATCCGAACATGGATTTCCTCAGGTTTCCCGGCGAACAAGATAGTTTTGGGATTTCCCTTCTATGGCTATAGGTGGACTCTCTCAGATCCCGGTAATCACGGCTATCTTGCTCCGACTAACCCTGACAAAACTGTTGACGGAGCTATAGCATACCGCGACATCCGACAGTTCATCGCTAACAATGGCGCCACCACCGTGCACAACTCGGCGGTGGTCGGCGACTATTGCTTCTCGGGAAAGGCGTGGATCGGGTATGACGATAACCAGAGCATTGTGAGTAAAGTTAGGTATATTAAGGGGAAGGGATTACGTGGTTACTTTGCATGGCATGTCGGAGCTGACGACAATATGGGACTCGCTCGGACAGGTACATTTATGTTCAAGCAAGATGGAGTCATTTATAGTGGAGTAGAGGTTTATATTCCTAGTGAATTTTTTTTGTTTCAAATTTATATTTAAAAACTTTATATTTTCTTATTTTGCTCTTTATTAAACGTTTATTATCTTCATATAAGTCTCACTAAAAACTTAATGCAAATAATATAGGCCGACTTTCGCCGCTGTTTATGTTTAATTTCCTTGGTTATTATTTTATTTTTTTAATTTTCTTGTTTGGGTTTAATATATTGCAGCTTGGCAAACATGGGAATGGGGGAGTATTCATAGAAAGGTGGGGCCAGAAAATGAAGAGAAAAGCTTGGGAAAAGAGATCAATAAGAATATGATGATGGCGTAGTGGAATCGTGTGGAGAGATCGTACCTTAACGTATGATTATCAGGAGTTGTTTGACGTATGATGATCATCGTGTTGGCGTGATTTAATAGTGGAATTGAAGAAAAATGAAGAAATAAAAATTAATTGAGGATGAATAAGCTGTTTTCTCTTCTTGAACGCTGGTACTGTGTTTGTGTTTTGTAGTGTACCTCTCATTCCGTGGAAATATGATAAATCAGAGTTCTTTCTTGTTTGTGTATGCTAATTTGAAAATAATCATGTTAGTGGCGACAACGGTTTTTTTTTTTTTTTTAAGTTATTTTTTTAGGGCAGATATATAACATTCCAATGGTTTTCATTTGTAGAATCAACTTATTAGTAGTATTTTTTCAGAAAGTAAAATTAAACAATAAGGAGAAACATTCTATCCATAGTCTCATTTATAAATATTAAACATGTGTCAAAAACAATAAAATACTAGATCATATACTTTTCAAGTTTCTATGACATAGTAAGTAGAATTTCTATTACCTCTTTTAAAGCTGAACTACCGCAAAAAAGTTGAGTCCACCGTTTTCAGAAAACTGATCGTGCTTGTCCTAAGGTCCATGATCAAGTCTTTTTACATTTAAAAGTATCTTCAATCAATCAAAAGTCTAATAAAATATATATGTATGCATTATAGCATCACTTTTCAATGTTTTGGACCATTTAAGGTCCTTTGAGACAAGTTCGAAGCACAAGCAAAGTCTTTACATAGTTGCTGTCCACAAATTTCCATCAACAAAACCTAACATTTGAAAATTCACCAAAACTCCAATTTACAACATTTTAGCCTGAAATTCTGTGGAAAAAAAAGCTTCATACGACTACTTTAACTCCACAAAATTTCAGCTTTAAACACCAAGTCTAAGTAGAGAAAACAAACTCGTAATCCTACTATCCTGTTATAGAAATCTCAGTTTTCTCATTCAAACAATTTTACAAACACCTTCTATACAACTTCATAAAATGCTTTAACACCAATAAAAACTCTTTTCGAATCAGACCTCACAACGTGTTACATCTCAAATAACACAGAACAATCAAGAATCTTAAATAAATCAAAACCTACACACTTGGAAGAAAAATCAAAGCACACTTTTAACATGAAAGCATCTCAACTAAATCAAGCTTCAAATAGCTTAAAAGTCCATTAAAAATCCTTATTTAAACTGATCTTAGGTAGCTTATAAAATTCGGACCCCAAAAATGATGACAAACTCCACTTTGAGCTCAACTAGCATGAACAAAATGGGCGTTTGGTGGAATCCGGGAATGAGCTTTTGAAGGAAGCTTAGTCTCTTGGTTTGTTTTGTGATTTAGGAGGGGAAGAAGTTCTTGTTTGGCTCTGGTTTTGAAGAGGAAAGAGCTTCCTTAGAAGATTGATAATGAAGACCCATTTCAATGAGGTTTCTTTTAATTTGTAAAGAAGTTCTGAAATATCCACCGAATGACTTGAGGAGATTCTCCATCAGATTTTTAAGTCTTTTTTTTCCCCCCCTATTTTTAAGTCTCTAAGGTCAAGTGTAAGGCTCATAAAAAGGACAGCTATAAAATGGAGTTCTTAAATTACAAAAAATGCCCCAAAAAACTCAAAAACTCAATAGAGCCATGATAAAACATTTTCATTACAAATAAGTCCATAGAAAATACTAAATAATGACTCATATAAAAAAATGGTAATAATAACATCTGGACTAAGCGCGATAATCAATTTCTCTTCTGGTGGTTGTTAGCTCCTTTCTGCACAATTACTTAAAACCATATAGTTAAATTACTTCAATAGAATCTTGTTGTGAAAATTTACTTTATATAAAATAATAAACATTACTATAACTAAAACACGTAGCAAAAATCATTTTTAGGTAAGCAACATATTTATTCGAATTTAGTTTATTAATTAATTAAGCTCGGCATTAGAAAGGCTGTTTATGTTGTTGTTTTTCAGCTCTTTTTTGTAAAATTTCTTCTTGTTCAGCTTGAATATATGCGCGAATTTTTGGATCATTAATCGAATTCAAGTCTCGTAACAAAATTTTGTTTTCTTCTTTAAATTCTTTCAAGGGCGGCAAATTCTTGTTTTGAATTTCCAATTGTTGTTGCCTGTCTGAGCTTGTCTTTTTTAATATCTATAAAAGCTATCGATTTTCTTCTTTGAGGCTATTGATGAGAAATGAAATTTGTTCATCATTTTTCTGTTCAAATTTGGCTTTCTTCCTCCAACTAGTCATTGGGATGAAGAACCACCAATGCCGTCATTATCTAAATTGAGAGAAAATGATGACAGCCTAGGAGATGCCGGCAAAGGAGACTCAGGAATGGGATTCCCTGACTTTGATAAGGCATAGTTCAAACTTTACCTTCGAGAAGCTTGTCTTGTGCTGATGACATTATCTTTAAATTTTTGAAAATCCTTAACTATATTCCACACATGACCAAATTTGAAACCTTTTTTAAAGTTGGGATCTTGCTTAAATAACATTTTTGCTCGAATTAACTGCAAATTATTATGAACATAACGTTAAGCATTCGGACTGATAGAAATAATACAAAAATAATTTTAATAAATACTCACAATATATTGATCTGATACACCACTTGGATGCATATTTTCAACTTGTTTGAGGCAGACATTCAATAAATACTCACAAAACAAAAAAGTTTGTGAACTCAAATAAGGAAAAAATTCTTAAGAATCTTATCAACTTTACACGTTCTTCAATAAATCATACAAGACTTCAAATAAGGAATAAATTCTTCACATACTCCAATGAGTCTGGGTTAGAAAATCTAGACTATTAAACTAAACCATTGGATGGATTTCATCATCATCTCAATCGTCAGATTATGTTATCAACCTTATTAGGCTTATCAGACTTTTTTTTCCCCTATAAATTACATACACCATTACGAATATGACTCACAATCCTTAATATTGTTGTTTAAAAATGCATAGTCTCCTTTCCTTTCCCGAAATTAGGCATTCGACAAATTTAGCCTTTTTTTTAATAAATAATTACATAAAAAATCTATTTTTAAGATCCCGTTTTAAAATATGTCCGTTTTTTAAGAAAGCAATGATACACATCATAAAAAGTTTTATCCTTAATATCATGAATTGTCAAGGGTTCAAATTCTATGGATTCTATAAAACTAAAATGACTACTTTATCCCCTTTTTTTTTATCCTTAGCAAGTTACATTTTAGTTTCATGATGCATCATGAAACTTTTTCTTTCATGATGCGAATCATTTTCCTTTTTAATAATATTGTGTAAATATCCATTTTTAAATAAATAATCGCTTGTAGTACCCATTTTATCATTTTACTATATATTTAAAATCATTTCCCTCATTATGTTTCATACAGTTTTTCCTTATTTGTTCATCTTGTATCTTTATCTTAATGACAAGTTTTTTATTATAGTGATTACTTGTTAGTATGATTTAGGTTTTTTTATTAACTTGTTTCTTAAGTATGATTTTTTTTAGTACAATTTAGGTTCTATATGATAATTATAATGTTATGATGATAATTTATTATTCTATATTATTATTCATATTTTTTTAATAATTAGTTTGTAAAGTTTAAATGTGATAAGAAATTACTTTTTTTTTAATGATAATTAATATACCATTATGATGTTTTTCTTTATGATATTACTATATCATTATGATGTTTTTCTTTATCATAATTATTATATCATTATGATATCTTTTCTTTTTATAACATTTTTTTTTATCAATTACGATGATAATTACTATATTATTATGATATCTTTTCCTTTTATAACAATTTGTTTATCAATTTCATGAAATCAAATTTAGGCCTCTTTATTCAAACATTTTTTGTTTCCTTTTTTATTATTTCTTTATTTATTAATTCTTAATTTTTAATGAAAGGTAATATTGTCTTTATAAGTACTATTTTAGACATTTTTATAAATAAAAGAAAAGATGGATATTTTTCAAATCAACATTTCTAATTTAGACATAAATGTAAATAATTCTTTTTTTTTTAATCTTGAAAATGAATTCCAATATTGGAGGTTCATCTTGTTTATCATATTCAACTTCATCTTCGGATGAGGATGATGATCTATCAATGATCTCATTGCAGAAGAAGAAGTGATATACCGTGCGATCTCTAATAACAACATAATCATCGACTACTATCTCAATCAACAAAACAACCAAGTGACTCATGGTGGCTCGATTCCAGGTCATGTAGTGATCCATCGCGATTGAGAAAACGCAGATCGTAATATGTTCAACAATTATTTTTCCGAGAACCCACTCTGCAATGATGTCTAGTTTCACCGTAATATCGAACGTCTCAAAGTTTGTTCCTTTGACTGTCGATGCGGTTAAAGATCATGACAACTACTTCCAACAGCAAAGTGATGGGCCTGGTAGACTTGGATTTTCAACTTTACAGAAAGTAACAGTCGTTTTTTGGATGTCAGCATATGGTCTACCAACGGATGATACCGACGAGTACATTAAAATAGGTAAGTCAATGGCAATTGAAAGTATGAAGAGATTTTATCATGCTATTGTAGAGATATTTGCAGAGCGGTATCTAAGATCACCTACCGCTAATGATGTTGCCAGGCTAGTTCATGTTGGTCAACATCGTGGTTTTCCAGGAATGTTGAGCATCTAGATTATATTCACTGGAAGAGGAAAAATTGTCCAAAGACTTGGGCCGGAAAATACACAAGTTGTAGTGGATCATCATCTATTGTTCTCGAAGCTGTAGCGGATTAATCTTTGGATAGGGCATGCATATTTTAGTATGCCAGCAACAATGATATCAATGTATTGGAGTCATCCCATCTTTTTTCCAATCTCGCTCAAGGTATTGCTCTTCCCGCTCAATTTGTTATTCAAGGAAAAGAAGAAGAAGAACGAGCAGCAATCAAGTCTAAGCATGTGGCGTATAAAAGTTGAAGAACAAAAAGTATATATATTTCTTAGTGGTTGAAGTGCAAATTAAAACTCTGAGTTTATTCTCTTTTCTTAAAAAATAAAATAAAATAAAATAAGTAGAAAATTTGGGGGGGGGGGGGGGGGGGGAGCAAGCATAATTGATATGGAAACATGTGGTAAATAGGTTTAGAAGAATGATTTTTTTTTGTCATTTTGTGGTGGAAGTGTGACAATCATCCATCCCTACAAAGAAAAGGATAAGTTGTACAATCGTATATCGCTTGAAGTAGATATATGTAATGGTTCATAAGTAAAGAGACCACCTCCTAGTGGTATAGGGCTTTTTAGGGTTAAGCCTAAGAGCAAAACCGTACAGACACGAGGCTCAAAGCTGATAATATCATACCCAAGGGAAGCAAATGTCGTTACAAATTATATCGGAGTCTATACCCAACCGGAAGTGTGGCCAACGAGGACGTTAAGCTGCAAAAGAAGGAGTGATTGTGACAGTCATCAGTCCCTACATTGAATAGATTAAGCTGTGCAGTCCCACATCGCTTGGGAATTAATATATATGATGGTTCATATAGTAAAAAAAATATCTTCTATTGGTATGAGTCCTTTTGGTTAAGCCCAAGAATAAAACCGTGCAGACATGAGGTTCAAAACAAACAATATCATATTCAAAAAGAGGCATGGGTCAATACAGGACGTGCAAAAACTTACCCCAAACAATTCACACTTGTATATGTAATAGAGAATATTCTTCAATTATAATAATTAATATGAACCCCTAAGATCTTTTTCTCTTCTCCTCTATTTCCTTTCTCATGTATTGGGTATTGCTGACAAACTGCAGGTAAAAGATACATTCATACTTTTTGTTGGTGGAAATATTTTGTGTGAATCAAGGAATTTTTATGCCAACTTCCGGTATTCTGTGTAAATAGACGGATTTTGAAGGGTTTTTTATTTTTTTTATTTTTTACATCCTATGTGAATCAACAAGTTAACCAATTATCTATCCCATTTATTTTACTATTTTGATTATGCTATCATAAACTTCTGCTAACTCAAATGCATATTTGTAAAATAAATTTAAAAAAATCTAATTTAAATTTAGATTATCCGAAAATAATAGCTCAACGATTGAGATCACTATTCAAAGTCGTTTGTAGAGCTCAGATGTATTCAATCTTGAACTGACCCCTCGTTGTTTTTAGCTTAACATTGCAAGCAAACTGAAGTCACCAGGACATCCAAAGAGAAATAAAGTGTTAAAATTACTATTTATTTCCAAGATTTGGATGTATTACGAAAAGCAAACTGATGAATGGAGGAAAAAAGTCCTAACAGAACAGTTAAAAGGTTGTTCTTGAATAGTTGTATTTTCTTTTTAATTGATTTGGTTGACATTCACCTTATTGGTTTGAAATCTGATCCCATATCTCGTGGACAAAATTTGAGAAGGACTGGTCAACTCAACTCCCCACGATATCGACTAGGAGTCGACCTGGCCACTTGAGTTAACTTCTTCCTCCATTAATCAATGAAATACAGACCAGTCGTCTTTGTTAATATATTATTATTTTTAACACATACATTCCACGACCGTTTTTGGCAAAAATAGTCGTGAAAGTGAAGCTACCATGACCGTTCTTGAAAAAATTGTATAAGAAGTTTGTCAATTTGAAAAACAAAAACAGTCGTGGAATCATTGGCGCCTACAAAAACTGGCGCCATGTGAGAATATTCCACGACTATTTAAAACGGTTATGGAATCTTAAGATACCACAACCGTTATGAAAACCATCATGGAATCTTCTTACTTTCCACGACGATATTTTAACGGTTGTGGTAACTTTCCACGATGGTTAAAAGCGGTCGTGGAATCCTCTTTTTTTTTACTAGTGATTGTTAAATATGTTAAAAAAAAACACGGCATTAAATGTGGACGGGTGGAGTCATCATATTTCATTCTATTTATCATTGGATTGCTGCAGAACCGTTGTTAAATGTAACAACCCGCTTACGTAGGCGTTACATTACTACTAACTAAATCTTTGCCTATATTATTAAATACTTAGGCTTGAGTACTGAAAATCTCATATTATTATTATTATATTTTTTTTGTAACATATAATAACAACTTTTATCACATACTTGTCATATCTTAAGAAAATAATCAACTTCATAAAACTTTATTATTTATATATATAACTATAAAACTCAAAACAGGATAATAATAATTTTTTAAAACAAAATTTGTGGAATGAAAATGCTTAGTGGTATCCCACACCACCTTCACTTCCTCAGCATCTCTGACTGCATTTTCCCCCAAGCACTATGCTACAGGTTGATTACTTACAGTATGAACATAACTAATGAGATTTCACTCAGTAAGTACAAACATAGTTCTCGCACTGAAATGAACATGAACTTCATATGGGGATGCATGATCTAATTATGGAATCTAAGACGTGGTCAAATTATATTCATTTATGGATGTCTTATTTTCCATTATAAATTTTTTATATTGCTTATATGTGTGCCCTTATGTGTATGCATTGTGTGCGCGCGATCAACGGGAGGTTAGGGTTTGCAAGGTCCCTAACAACACCGAGATTATAAACTAGACTTGCTCCAAATCAACCGAAATTAACTGAATAGATCCTCCCTTTGTAGAAGGTTGGTACGTCATCCCTAACTTGTCTTGAATAATTATAAACTTACCTTGCTAATTTGTGGGTCTCTATGTGTATGTACTGGGTGCGCACGATTAATAGGAGATTAGGGTTTGCAAGGTCCCTAACAACACCGAGATCATAAACTAGACTTGCTCCAGATCAACTGAAATTAACTGAACTGATCCTCTTCTTATAGAAGATTGGTACGACACTTTAACTTGTTTTGAACTAGTCTTAGCCTTTAACTTAACTAAATTTGAGTATGGCTAATATCATACTATAGCTTAAAGTCGTATTCAAAGACTACGTATAAGAATTAAGTTCTTTAATTATGAACTTACTAGTCATGATGCAATGACATGACATAAACTTAAAATCATGGCATACTATGAAAGTGTGCCATCTCTATAATTGTGGCACAACATAACATAGCATGACATACTTTAACATAGCATATACTCGAACTTGTAAACATAGGCAAAACATTCCTAACATGTGCTTAAGACATAATAGGAAAATAATAATATTTTCATACTATAGGTGTGGTTTGCACTTACCTTGCTCACAGCAAAAAATGCTTCCTTCGAGGCCACAGTGTAAAATTCCATTCCTGAATTTTATTCAAGTCGAGTATTAAATTTTATACTCTTTGGATAAGGTTAAATTCCCTTTTAAAAAGAATTTTAGATTTACTCTACGGATATGATACTATGGTGTATTTCAAATTTTTAAATCATAGATTCATACTTTAAAATTGGATATGAAAGTTTTAAATCCAATCTTATCTTGATATTTTATAAAAAGTTTATCTTTAAAAATACCCCATAATTTATTATTTTATAAAAAAATCTCCCTCTCTTTTTTTTTTTCCTTCCTTGGACAGGAGCTGCGGCTCTGTTGCTGCAGCCCAGGCAGTACTGCAGCACCAGCTTTGGGCTCTGCAGCGCCCAGGGACGGCCCCTGGGCTGCTGTGGCTGGCAGCCTCCCCCCAAACATTCCCTGTTTTGATTAATATTTGAAAAATCACATCTTTCAAATCGTCGAGAATTTGATAAAGCTTTCTCCACAGAAAATGTTCATCTACATGTTATCTAAATTTTTTATGTTTTATATCCAAGTTTAATTTAGTACATAATTACTTCGTTTTTTCTAAAATCCAAAACTCAGCAGTTTTTAACAATGTTTATCAACATATCAAACTTTCACTCCCGGAAAATTTTGAAATTCATACATAAACACCATAGTTCAATGTTCCAAAGTTTTTCTAAATTTCCTTAATATTTGCCATCTAACATATTTAAATTTCTAAAATTCTTCAATTTAAGTTCGATTTCTAAAAATTCTATACCACCAATAACATCAACATATACATATTCATATGAACAATCATAAACTCTGTTGTCAAATCACCAATTCTAGAAATTTCGATAGCATTTCTACTTGGATAATAACCCATAGAAAATTTAAACTAAAAGAGTAACAACTAGAGTTGCGGTCGGAAAACTACCTCAACGATCAGAGTTTTCGCCGGAGAATAGAACTACAACTTTCTTGAAGAAAACTTCTTGAAGGGGCTTGAAGGATTTCTTTAAATTTTAGACAGCTAAAAAGTGTTTGGGAAGCAGGAAAATGTGAAGGAAAATGCAAGAAAGCAAGAGAAAATTTTCTTAAGAAAACTTTAGAAAATTGGGAACTAAACTAGAGAGAATTTTTAGGGAGAATTTCTAGAGAGAGAGAGAGAGCTTGGTTCTTGAGGTGTGCAAGAAATGGTGGAGGGTGGAAGTCTATTTATCGGCCTTGGCTAATGACTTTGGGGTTAATTTGCTAATTAATTTTAATCAAGGTGATTAAAAACCTTGTCCAAGAAAGTTTTTTCTCACCCATTGATCTCTTGATACTTATCCATTTGTATCCATTGGATCAAACAATCCTCTTTCCCTAAAAAATATAATTGAAGGTAATTCTTGATAATATCATCAACAAATGAATTCTTGGACTGCTAACTCAACATAACAGTGTTTTTCTTTATCTTTCACTAGCACAACTCCCAAGGTCCTCTACTGCTAAAAAATTAATCAGTATAATTTAGATCTATTACAAAACTTGCCCACCAAGTTTTTGGATTGAAAAAGGTAAGCAGTCTAAATCTTATCTGTCATCAAAACTTATCCACTAAGTTCCCATACTGAAAAAGTAACTCAGTAAAAATCTTATCTGACATCAAGGCTTATCCACTAAGTTCTCATACTGAAAAAGGTAATTTGTCTAAATTTTATCTGTAAAAAGTTAGACAGTTTAATTTTTATCTAACTAAAAAGTAGTTGTTGAATCCTTAATTTTTATTGTTGTTTTAATACTAATTTATATACTCTGTTGAGCCCCAAATTACAGTTTATGAGTATTCTAATTAACTATAATTATTCAAGATTTGCAGGCAATGGTTCATTCAGTAGAAAAACTCAGGATTTTAACCGAGCTTATAATAGATGAGAAGGTAATGTATATGTATCTCCTTATACATATAGTTGCGGTATGCGATTATATTGCTTTACACAATTGGATATGAATGTTTCTTTAGCATGAAACAGGGAGACAATAGATAGAGCTTGTGGGTAGTTAGATTCCTCTAATTTTATTTAGTTTTTTTTTTTTAACTTTTTTTTTTCTCTAGGAGTTGCTGTCTTCAATTCACCATTTCACATTTTGAGCATATGATTTGGCCAAGATATTGTCTTCATTTTGTTTGTTGGTGATAAAATTATAGAGAGCCTGTTGAATTATCAGTGCCTGTGTTATGATTAAATCCTTCTCTTTGACTAATTCTTTTTTTTTTTTTTAAGCCCATTATATTTTTTTTCTCCACCATGAAGTTCTTTCTCCTTAGTTTTATGTACTTACATTCAATCAGAAAACCACTTTGCATTTATTCTTTGTTTTACAAAATTATTATAACTTCTCTTCTAGTGCTCAATCTTTTGTTTCATCTCTCCAAGGGTGGTGGCAAATTGGACCCCTGAAGTAACCATAGGAACCATAAGGGGTATTACCTTGCAGTAAGTAAGCAACAGACGGAATTTTCATTAATCAGTAAGTGTTGATCAAATATTTGATCAACAATGATATTTAAAAAATTCTTCTCATTATTATGAATGATGTCTGCAGGAACAATATGATTTGCTATCTTTCTTAATCCGAATGATGTTCATTATGTGTTCTTATCTTTCTCTTTCAGTTGAACGTGTCTTCTCTCTTTCAGTTGTTCATCTTTAGGAAATATAATAAATGGACAGACTTTTTCTCTCTTTTTAAGTAGTTTTTCTACTGCAAATAACCGTAGTACGACACATGAAAAAGCCTCTCCCCAACAAGTTCAACAAATAGTTAGCTTTCTTTTCCCAACTATTCATTATGAGTTCTTATCTTTCTATTTCAATTGAGTATATATAATTTATCTATGACCTGCTTGTTGATCTTTTGAGGAATAAATGAATAGATTTCTTTTTTAGTTTGATAGAAAGGAGACATGTATGGAAGATGAGATTGATGAAATTCGAATAGAAGAGGGAGAGCTCGGGCATTTATATTTTGATCCTGTTAAGGTCTTTGCTATTATATGGTTGATTGGTTTTTTGGATATGAAATTTTAGTGTCATGAAATTTTGTATCATATTAGTCTAGTGTTAATTTTTTGTGCTATATTGGTGCAATAATCTTTAAATTTGTATCAATCAGGTGCTTTTCCCTAATAATATATTCAATGTAGAGAAAAAAGTGATGAAGGTTTTTCAATTTACGGAGGTAAAGAAATGGAGTCATTTATTAAAATTATTCTCCCACATATAACCATTAAAGGCCCAATTTTTCAAGAGGGTACGTGTATGTTTTATCACTTCAACATCTCAACTAATAAACAAACTAAAATTCATTTTCAACGTGGTAAAACTTGGGAAATTGACGCATCATTGAATGAAAAAAATTCTATCCTTGCTTTTCCTTTGCAATGTTCCTTGTTGAATTCATCATCTTCCCTAATGGAAAATGCAGGCTTCTTGGGTGTAACAATGGCTGTCGCTTCGTTCTTGAGCATCAAGGAAACCGCCAACATGGAAGGCCTGTCAACAGGATTTTCCTGCACGCAGAGAAGAGCTACATGCATGCATCTTAGGATTTTGTAACTTGAAGATGAATCGTCTAGTGTTGACTCAACGAAGCACATGCCTTGACCCTCTTTCCACAGTACAAATGCCTGAAAATTTACGTCCATTTTAAAGTTATAAAAATAAAGAAGAGAAAAAACCTTGAACCTAACAGTCAAAGAGATGATAAGGGAAGCAATTTACATATTCTGAAAGGTTTAGATTTTCATTCAAGCCATGTAGACATGTACTTCTCTTGCCGCTTATTATTTGGAGAAGCAGAACACCAAAGCTATAAACATCGTATTTCATCGAATATATGCCTTTCTTGACATACTCTGGAGGGATATAGCCACTGGAGATTGCATGTGTAGATAAGAAGAGTTACATAAGTATCAATAAGAGACAGTCTTTCGATTATCATGAAATGCATGCATTTAGTTACTTACTATGTTCCAACAATTCGACCGGTGTTTGCCTCCAGTTCATCTTTTCTTAAAAATCTAGCCATACCGAAGTCTGAGATCTTTGGATTCATTTGATGATCAAGCAGAATGTTGCTTGCTTTTAAATCTCGGTGTACTATTGTATGGTTTGAGTATTCTTGGAGATATAGAAGCCCTTGAGTAATTCCTTCAATTATATTGACCCGTTTATTCCAATCTAACATATGTCTTCTTGCTGGATCTGCCACAAATTTTGTTGTCAAATGGCATAGTACTTTTTCAAATAACCCGTCGCATAGCAGGTAACACTTTTATGTTACTATGAGTAGATGAGAAATGCATACCAAAGAGGTAAAAGTCCAAGCTCTTGTTTGGCATGTATTCGTATATGAGCATCTTCTCTTCCCTCTCGGTACAATATCCGATAACTCTAACTAGATTTATATGTTGTAGGTTCGCAGTTAATGTCACCTCGTTTTTGAACTCTTCGAGACCTTGGTTTGATGCTGTTGACAGTCTCTTCACTGCAATTTCCTGTCCCTTCCTCAACTTACCCTATTGAAACCGACAATAATCGGTTTATCAGAAGTATGAACCAAATTAATCATTATCTAAAACAGGTCTGGGTAGTTTCTTATGGTCCTATAGGCTTGTGTCCTCTCTGTTCTCAAACAGAGTTTATAAGAAAATTACAAAATACAGAATTGTACACCAATATTTGCTTAAGATATGGAATAACGATGTCAATTAAAGTGGTGAGCTTGCGCTTAGTCACGGTACTAGAAATTTCAACCGACCTTATACCATTTTGGTTGATTTCAGCTCAATATTTTGAAGGCAATTCGAGAAATAACACACAAGACTAGAAATATACATTAAATGCAGATTAACTAGAGGTCAAGAAATCGTGCTGGGATTTACTTTTTAACGAATCTGAAAACTTACGTTCAATACGCATCAGTTTCCAATTTGAGTCTAACTAATCCCTTACTTTCATGTTTCGTGCTGGGAGTAAACATGCATACATTGTATTACCTTGTATACTGGTCCGTATCCACCTTCCCCAAGCTTATTCTGACTTGAAAAGTTATCTGTGGCATTCTTAACCGTCGTATAGCTTAATACTTGAAGATTAGAGGCATGGTTATCAAGATTTTCCGCAGCTGATACGTTTCCTAATTTATAAAGTGACCTTTTCAGCATTCTAAAAATTCCTACATTCAAACATCAAATGGAAAAGAGAAAGACTTCAGTAATTCATTGGTTCAATTCAAATATACTTACTAGGAGTCAAATATATTCACAGATTGCAGAATATCACCTGTCTGCGGGACGACTACTTTCCATTTTAGTAAACATAGGATGGCAACTAGCAAGATGATAAACATTGCAGTTGTAATTAGAACAATTATCAGCAATCGCTTCTTGTTTTGACGACGATTTCCATCTTCCGTATGAGCTGTTAAAGAAATTGATTTAATCCATTGTTACATGTCACAAAATGCCTTTTACATTGTTCGGTGTCTTGAAGTAAATTTGTAATGTACAATACTAATCAAGTAGCAAAGTATCCATATACAAGTGACAAGAAACAAAATCTAGCTTTTGAGAGGCATTTGCAAGATAAGCAACTGGTAAGTTTGACAGGTGAAGAACAATAAAATTTGAACTAATCTTCGAGCGGAAAAAAAAAAATTATAGTAGTAATACAGATCTCAACTTTACCCCATCTTTTTTATAGCAACACATCGCCATAAATTGTGCTCTTTCTGTTGGTAAATACAACATTTTAATAGTAACTGGTGACAATTTTTTAATACTTACTGATAAAATAATGACAATTCATAATATGACATGTCAGTTGATATTAAAAAGTTTGGACATAGAATTATTGTTAAATCTATGTTCGAGATGCAAAGGACTATGCCGTCTAGGAATCTAGCCATACAGAAGAAATCCAACTAAAGGCATAAAACACATATGCCCACATCTGAAAAGATACAGGACACCATTCTCACTAATTAGCATAGTTAAACCGAAAAGGACTACAAGAAGTAGATTATTCACATACCTGCACGGGAGAGTACCCAATTGTCGTCGTTGCCGACTTGAAACACGTTGTAACCAAGAAGCCCCATTTTTTTTGCATAAGAAACTTTGGCCCTAATGGCCTCTACATCATCAAAGTTAAACCAATTCTGTCCAATAGTGCAAAAGTTCACCACATAAGTATCATTGTAAGTGGAATCTACACCATATCCATTACTTGTTATGAACCACTTTACGTGCCTATAGGCCATGGACCCGTCGATGGTAACTGCTGGACCCGACGCTAAGGCGCCAATGCGGTTGTCTTTTGGGTCCGCAAGGGTCCATGCGTAGCCATGATAAGGCAAGCCCAAGACCAGCTTACTGACAGGAAATCCTATGTTTATCCATTCTTTTATTGCAGTATTGGTGTTAATACCTTGGTTTGATGGGTCATACAAAGCAGCTTGAGGGTAAATGACGTTTGTCTTTGTAGGCGTAGAGTAATCGTATGACTTTAGATGAACCCAATCCAAGTTACTCTTCATCGCGTTGATCGGGTAACTCACCGAGTCCAAACTCGGCGTATGATGACCCAACATCACCAAGAGAAGCCTTGGCTGGTTACTTTCTTTTGCCTCGGAATCTAAGGCTACTCGCCACTCGTCTAAGAGGGTTCCTAAAACCGACATATTCAAGCTTGCGCTCGGTTCCACGCCACGAAGGTCTAGCCCACCGAACCCGTTAAGACGAGCTGTACTTATTGAGGATTCAATCAAGGACTTTCTATGATAAGACTTGGATAAGTTTGAGAAGAAGATTGTAGATTGTTCTCTGCCTACCCGGATGGATAAAATGGTTGTGACGGACGGGTTTTTACGCTTGACGAGATTGGTGAAAGTAGAGAACTTTTGGGAGTCTGAGGAATTGATGGAGAGCTGGTACGAGGATGAATTTACATAGGCAAAAGCAAATATTAGGTGAGTAAAAAGTGCAGAGTTTATGTCGGAGACTGGGAGTTCGGTTCCGGAATAGTAATAGCCGGCTTTTATCCAAGAGTTCGACGTTGAACAGTTGATTTCATGAGCAAGGCATAGGAAGAGGAAAAGTAGGGTAATAGCAACCTTGGAAGCCATTGAAATTAAGCTTTTGAAGCACTTCTGATGTGTCAAATAATGCATTGATATTTTGTATCGAACAGAGGGATCAAAAAAAAAAAACTATTTTTAGTCAAATGGGAATATTATTTTTCCCGATTGTTGTTTTTTGATTTTTTTTTTTCTTATTATTTTCGTGATGATATGTAATTTCTACGAACGTCTCGTAGAGTGTGTGAATGCGACAAAAGTGATGTGAAACACTGAAAGTAGTTGTAGATGAAAGAAAATAAAAGAGACTTTTCTCTGTCCACAACTCTAGGGACATCTAAACCAATATAGGGCCCGTTTGATTTGTCAGTTTGGTTTAAACTAAACTATACTTTTTTCATCATGTTTTTTATCTTTTCCCTAAAAGTTTTTTATCTTTTCTGAAAAAGTCAATAAAAATTACTATTTAAACTTAAAAATTTTAACTCAACTCAAACTGAACTTGTGCACCAAACAGGCCCATAGACTGTTCCCAAACTTTTCCAATCTGGTCAAACAATTGCGCCGATATTTTCTTGTACAAGTTCATCCAGCTTACGCCAAATGGATACGCGAATCTATAACTAAGGAGAGTAGTCTAAAAGTATAATTCAAATTAAGTTATTTTATCTTTTTTTTGTTTCCTAATCATCACATCACATGATGGGTCGTAAGTCTCTCGTATGATAATTTTAAATAAAGAAATAATTTTTTTAATTTAGTTTTAATTTTTTTAATTTTTATTTCATTTTGTTTATCTATTTCATATGTACGAAGTGCGTGCAATAAAACTAGTAGATTAATAAAGAGTGATCCTAAATTTTTCTCTATAAATTTCTTCTTAAAAAAAAACACATCTTTTGAAGAGTGTGTCAATATAAAGTAATAGAAAATTAAATAATAAAACTATAAAAGTAAAAAGAGAAGAAGAAAATTATGTGAAGATATTTAATGTGAATGTGCTTTCATAGACTAAGAAAAAAAGAATCCATTAGTGAGGAGCATTATAAACGGGCTCCCATTTAAATACAAGTTACAATATTCACAATCGGTAAGTTACTTAATACTTATAAATCTACTAAAATCAAGACTATTCTAAATTACAATAATTATAAATAAATAAAAAGTTCCTGATAAAGATAATTACATACAAAATATATAACTTTCCCTTTTATTAATACTAACTTTCCTAATATAAAGTATGTATTTTCTTTTAATGTTTTCATAACTAATTTATCAAATACGTCATCACAGTCTTATTATTTTGTGATTGTTGAATGTGAAAATGTAACAACTCATGCCTCCCTTTGGTATGATATTATCCGTTTTGAATCTCATACTCAAACGGTTTTACTCTTATGATCAACCCCAAAAGGCTTCATACCATAAAGAGGTGGTATATTTACTTACAAACCATCACATATATCTATTTTCCAGTGATTTTCGACTGCACATCTTACATTTATTCTTGTAAGGACTAATGATTGTCACATAAAAGATCTGTGAATCTTGATTTTTTTTTTTTTTTTTTGTGTGATTGAGGCTTTATTATTGGATAATGAAAGTAGTATTATGAGGCTTATTTTTTTAATTAGAACAATTTTTTTTTTTTTTTTAAGAATAAGATGATTATCAAAACAAGTAGAAGACAATTAACAAATTTAGTTTTCTTTAAAACGTAGGAACAGTTTTACTTGCCACAGAACAAGAAGATCCATTGATGAAAATGTAGTTGCTTTTTTTTTTACAATTTTTTTTTAAATACGAAAACTTTTTTCCTAATCTGATTTGTTCCAGATTTTGTTGTAATAAATCAAATTAAATTTAAATTTAAAATGGGGTATGATGTTTAAATTAAGTATTACGAAAACAGTATTAATAAGAGGATAGATTTTCTAAATCTATAGTCAAAAAAATATAATTAGGTGCCTATTCATAAAATTAATGGATGCAAATATAATCATTCTAAGCACGGCAAAGCACCTAAATGACACAATTTTAAAAGCCATTACATCAACATGACATAAAATTTAACACTAGACCTATATAACATAAAATTAAAGTTAACTAAAACTTGTGTCAGTTGGTCAAGAATGATGAATTTGTGTCATGTTGGTTAATAGATTAAAAAAAATTGTGGCTGTTTGGTAATTTTCTCTTCTAAATTAAAAGGAGCATACATAAACCTGTTCAACAAAGAAGGGAAAATTTATCAAGGGTCTGTTTCACATAGATTTTGCTTTTGTTTTTAGTTAGTAGAACAAGAAAAGCAAAATTTATGCTCTTTTTATAAGTGTTTGAGAACCACATTTTGAAAAAGTTTTTGAAATCAAAATGATTTCAAAGTTTTGTAATAAGATATTAAAATAAAGTTTATAACATCTATCTTAAACTCTAATCTAAGTTTCCAAGTCTATTTAAAAGAATTTTTTCCGGAAGTCATATTTTTTTGACTTTGACAGGAAATTCTTCCGAGATCAAAAACTTTTCTAATAGATCAACCAAATACTTTTACAAATAATTTTTGAACTCAAAAAATCAAAATAGGTTCTAAAAAACTCTACCAAATAGGCCATAATATCTTGTTCTTATAGGAACTAGTTTTATCATGAACGAAAGAGTACTGATGTGCTTAGCTCACTAGATTTTAGGTCATCCTTAACTTTAGACGTTAGCTTTCATTGATCGAGCATTATTGTCGTGTAGCACTTTAATGGTCGTTTGTCTCTCGTATACTTTGTTGTTGCTATTATTATTATTTTTTTCCTCAAAATTAATGTTCGTCACATTTGCCTCTTTTTATATCACGAGTTGAAATGCGCGTGCGGCATAAACAAACAACGCAAAATAAAACAAAACAAAAAATAAAAAAAAATTATTTTTTAATTTTTAAAAATTAATTTTTATTTAAAATTATCACATGTTAGATTTAGGACCGTGCGAAATAGACAAATAAAATAAAGTAAAAAAAAACAAAAAATTAAAAAACTCGTTAACAAAATTAATTTTTTTAATTTTTTAATTTTTAAAAATTAATTTTTTATTTAAAAATGTCACGTGATAGACTTAGGACCCACCATGTGACGGGATGAGAGGCTAGGACGAAATGCTTTTAAATAAGGGTATTGATTTTCTTTTTTCTTTTTTTTTTTGTTTTAACTTTTGATTTTCGTTTTCTGGTTTTTTTTTTTTTTTTTTTTACTCTTTTGTTTGTGTTTTTATCTATGATACAACTATAGTATTATGTGGAAAGGAGAATAGTTTTGAAAACTTTTGCACTTCAACCTTTTTATCCAATGGCTCAAATTCATTCTTCGTTGTTTAGTCTAGATCAAATGGTTTAATTCTTCTCCATTTGTCTCTTTATTTCTCTAAAACCTCACACATGACATATCAAAAAATTAACAATATAAATATTATTTTATTTCTCTCAAAATTCTATACAATTAAAAAAAAAGGTATTTTATTTTGATTTAAAATGATAAAATTATAGATTTTTAAAATTTAAAAATTTTAAAATATTTTAAAAAATTAATAAAATTGAAGGGGAAAAAAAAATTGTCAGTACTTTTCTAAATATCGACCCCAAACGGGACATGAGCTCTCTTTCCTGGCAAGTAAGAGAGAGGGGAAAAAAAAAAACACGGAGGAGAGAAAAGAAAAGTGGCAATAGTAAAGTGGGACCGTCTAGGACTTCTACAAGGAGAGCACCCTACGTTACCGATGGGTAAGAATTTTTATTGAAAAAAAAAAAAAAAACATGGAGGAGAGAAAAGAAAAGTGGCAATAGTAAAGTGGGACCGTCTAGGACTTCTACGAGGAGAGCACCCTACGTTACCGATGGGTAAGAATTTTTATTGGATATTGTGGGTTTAGATTGAAAGAATGCACCAAATAATTTTAAACCTCTTCACACTTGATTAATCATTAATTTTAATTTTAATAATTTCAAAAATATTTCAAGAAAAAGAAACTCCAGCCGGAGAAGAAAGAGGACAATCGGCAACCCCCTCCCGACCACCCACGTGACCCCCACGCCGACCTCCTCTCCCTCACCATCTTCTCCGGCGCATTCACGGCCGTGGATGCCACTGCGACTCGCCGGTGACCTTCCCCTCCATCGGATCTGTCCGCTCGCAACCTCCGACAAACGCAAGTGATGGCTCGACGATCGGAGACGAGGAAGAAAGTCGGTGATCTGCTCCTCCCCTATCTCCCCGACCTCTCCTTCAACGGACACCAACACAATCTCCTCGGAATGCGGCTGGTTCGAGAGGTGATCCCAACCCAGAACAAGCCACCCATTGTCCCTCGTGACCTCCGAGCGCGAGCGGTCCCTTGCCACCGCGATCCCACCAACATGCCGTCCCTCCTCAACCTGCTTGGTGTTTTGGACGAAGGAAGGAGACGAAAAAATTCCCCGTGTCAGGAGTACGTCGCACCGCTGCGAGCCATCAAGCCCCCTCCACCGCGCGGCCGTCGAGCCCCCTCTGCTGCGAGCCACCGAACTCCCTCAGCCGCGTGTCGTCGAAAACCCTCCGCCGCGAGCCGCTGGCCTTCGAAACCCATGGCTGTCGACGGGAAGGAGGAGAGAAGAAATTCCTCTATTTTTGTTATTATCATGTAGGGCCGGCAATTTCGGGCACGACACGGTGACACGACACGAGAACGACACGTAATAAACGGGTTTGGACCGCACGTTTAATAATTGGGTCGAAATTGGGTTGACACGTTTAACACGAAAATAAACGGGCCGGAAATGGGTTAACACGATTAATACGTTTAACACGTTTATGTTAGAATTTTCAAACTATTCTGAATCTCTTTTATAACAAGTATAGGCCCATTTGTGTGTTTGATACAAGACCAGAAAACAATTATTGAAGAATTTTCATTACTGAGACAATATAAATTAAAATTTACAAAGAGGTTGCTTCCGATATAAAATAATAATCTTATAATTAACCGGTTAATAATATAAAATAGTAAACAAATTTTAGTTATAGTTAACTAGTTAATAATATAAAATAGTAAACCCAATTATGTATATATATTTGGATTAGAGTATTAGGGTAATCTTATAGTTAACAAAGACATAAATTTATTAAGATGTAAAACAATAAAACTTACTCATCATTTTGAAACTACATTTTTCAAATTTATACTTCAATTTTCCAAATTGTGGAGTTGGAACTTTAATATTTTGTTGTCTTTTGATGTTTCTCTTAATATTTTGGATCTTGATTATGTGACAATTTGAGACTTATTTGAGTAGTGATTTGTATATGGACACCAACTACAACTTAGACACATATTTTTTAAATGAAAAATTCAGAAGAGTACTACGTAATAAATATCCAAAAAATAAAATAATAATTATTTTTTAAATGAAAAGTAACTTAATGGTCCTAAGCATGCTTGATTAAAATATGTAATAATAATAATTAAGATTTAATAATAATATGTTTTTCTCGAATCTTCCACACCTCTTTTCTTCCACGACCTTTTCCACCTACCCCTCTGCTTGTCTCTCTCTCTCTCTCTCTCTCAACCCCTCCAGACTTACCTCTCTCAGCCACAATCTTCCTTGCATCTTGAAGGTTCGTCTCTCTCTCTCTCTCTCTCTATGGTTTCCCTCTCTATTCAAATCTTCAACTTCCATCTCGGATTTCTTTCTGATGCCGGGATCTCTGTAAAACCGCTAGAATTTCCAGCCCTATTTTTTCTCTCCATCTTTTTCATTGTTCTTGGATTTTCGTTATGCTTTTTGTGATGCTAAGGAACTGTTAGGCCGTGAAACTTTAGGGGTTTTTTTATCTTTTATTTTGTTTTATTTTTGCTGAAGAGTTGTGAAAATTTTGTTGTTTCTGGTTTTGCACTGCTACAGAAAATTGGTGTTAAAATATTATTTAAATTGTTGTTAGTACATATGGGTCGTTGAACCCAACCACTTTCGCCATCACTTGGGGATTTCGATAATGGTCGTTGCTGTTGTGTACACAGTTTATGTGAGTTCTTTTTGTTGTTCATTGACGAAATGTCCTGTCTCATATGTTTTTTAATTGCCTTGGAAATATATATTGCTTGTAATGAAATGTCGGAATAAAAAATTTGTTTCTTGGTGTTCGTTGATAATGCTATATATTTAGTATCGTTCTATACAAAAGCAGCTTGATTCTGTAGTAAGAAAGTGATGGAGGGTATGAGGTATATAGCACCTAATAAGATTATATTGCGTCTACCCATGCTGGTGTTGGTTTTATCATTACAGTAAGCATTTATAGAACGGTTGAGGTAATGGGGATGATTCAGAGAAAAAAATCCATTTGGCATGTAGGTAATATAGTGTACTAGGCTCAGGATTGACATTATTTTGGTGCTTCCTTTTTGGTGGGCATGGTAGTTCTTCCATGTGTTTGGTTCAGTGTTCACATCTGTGGATGAAAACTGATGTTCCCACATGTGATGTCTGTTATAGAATGTGAACAAAGACTAGAAAGCACGATCTCGCACTTCATAGAGCTTTTAATAGCATGGCTAAGTTGCTAACGCGAAATAATAATCAAAGATATGATTTGTCACTTTATATAGCTTTTAATACCCATTTGCAAATGCTAAATAATCTAAGGTGATAAGTATGTTCCATTTTCAGGTATTAGTTCTTCTCCTGCTAACCTCTGGAAGAGATCCTGGCATAATTCCTCGCAATGCTCACCCTCCAGAGCCTGAAGGCTATGATGGGAATATAGATGTTGGGGCAGGACAAACTCCTCAGTTGCGCCTGCCCCGTACCAAGGAAGTAGAGGTCAACGGAATGACTGTTAAGATCAAGTATTGCGACACTTGTATGCTCTATAGACCTCCTCGCTGCTCTCATTGTTCAATCTGCAATAACTGTGTAGAGCGTTTTGACCACCACTGCCCCTGGGTTGGGCAATGCATTGGCCTGGTACGTGCTTCTCTGTATGATATCATTTGTTAATACATATGTTCATGAATAAGCAGTCTATTAGAATGTTTAAGAACTGGTGAGAGAGAACATTAATATCCATGTGCTAAATACTTCTAGCTATCTCTGAAGATGCAACCAGCAAAGCCAAACGCAAAAGAAGGACTACTTCTATTGTTTGGTCACATTTTGATAAGCTTCCGTTTACTGAAGACAAGAGGTTAAGCTTTCATAATTCGTGTTAAATGGGTCAGGAAGGTTTTTCGTGTTAAATGGGTCGTAAACGGGTTTTTTGTGTTAAATGGGTCGTAAACGGGTTTTTCGTGTTAAATGGGTCATAAACGTGTTTGTTTTCGTGCCAACCCGTCGTGGCCCGTTTAATAATCGTGTTTGTCGTGTCGTGTCGTGCTACCCGTTTAATATTCGTGTCGTGTTCGTGTTTGGGTTCGTGGCCCGTTTATTAATCGTGTCGTGTTCGGGTTGAGGCTAATCGTGTCGTGCCGTAATCGGGCTGGCCCGAACACGGCCCGCGAACACGAATTGCCAGGCCTATCATGTGTAAACATCCCATTGTAGTTTTGATGGTTTTTTTTTTTTTTTTTTAATCAAGACCATTTAAAATAGATCAAAGATTAAAAAAAAAAATTCTCTCATTATTAGGGAAAAATGAGAAGGTCTCACTGTAGATTATGCTTTTTATAAAATAAAAAAAAATAAAAAAGAGGAAACTAGCCTGATAAAACACACTATAAAAGTTTAAAGTCACTTTCTTTTCATTTCAATAAAAATATTGTGACATTATAAAATGTTACGTTTTAATAAATTTGTCATGTCATAAAAAGTATTTCAATTTATGACTTTAGGTTATAATCATAACTTAAACTCTAAACATAACAGTTTTGGGGAATTACACTATTAATTTGCTATAGTTCGTTATCAAAAATTTAGTTATTACATATGTGATAGTACAAGGAGGACAGTCAACAAAAGAGAATGCTAGTGTTCTTGTTCTATAAAAATTCACTAGTAAGGAACCACTATAAATGAAGTTCTATATAACTCAAATGTACAATATTATTAATTGGGTAACGATGAAATCTACGTAAATTTTCTAATCTGAGAATACATATAATAAATACAAAACTCCTAATTTAGATAACTATATACAAATGTTAACTTTTCCTAATACTATTGCCATTTTCTTCATCTTTTAGGCTTATTTACTTTTCTTTGTTTTCTGTAGTTTTGATGTCGCTTGTCTCTCTCCTCCTTAGTGATTGTCGTTTTAAACGTCATTTGCAAGCATAGTCATTTCAGTGTTGATTTGTTTTTATTCTTGATTGTCGTCTTGTTTTATAAATGCCGTTTTTAGTTTTTTTTTTTTTTCTTTTTGCGAAAATAATCCAAATAGCCACTTTTTTATTTTATTTTATTTTTTTATCAATTGATCTAATTGACATAAATTTCCCACTATTGACTAACATGAGATAAATTTTAGTTTATTTGAGTTTAATTTTACGTCATATTAGTGAAATGATCTTTAAATTTATGTAATTAATATACTTTTCCTTTCTTTTTTTTTCCCTCGTTGTTAACTGTATTCATATTTTTAACTTCAAATGTTATCTTTTCTATTTTAATGACAGTTCCAATATACAATTCCCAGCCATGATATCTATAATCTATAACTATATATAGAAAGCACAATGTGCTTTATTGTGCAAAGCGTTTTCGTCTAAAACGGTTCGTTTTGGACGAAAATGTTTGTATTTACTTTTTAGTCCTTCATTTTTTATTTTGACCCAATTTTTTTTATATTTTATTTACAATTTAGTCCTTTTTATTCCTTCGATTTTCTTTTTTTATTTTGGATTAATTATTTTTTATTTTTTACAATCTAGTCCTTTTTTGTATTAGACGAAAATGTTTTGTATTTACTTTTTAGTCCTTCGATTTTTTTTTTTACAATTTAATCATTTTCTGTATTGGTCAAATTTTTCCATTTTAGTCATTTTATTTTATTTTTTTGTATTTTTTCATGCCTCACTCTTTTATTTTTTGGTCCTTTTTTTTGTGGGTTTATTTTTTAAATTTTCTATATGTAGATAAAAATTTTCAAATGCATCTAACATGTGCATAATACAATACATGCTTTATACTAGTAGAAAGGAGAATGAGGTAGGAGAAGACAAACGTTTTTGTTCCAACTTGCATGGTTTTTTTTTTTTTTAAATCTTTTGTGTTTATCTATGATATATCTATAGTATTATGTAGAAAGGAGAATATTTTTTAAAACTTTTGCACTTCAACCTTTTTATCCAATGGCTCAAATTCATTCTTCGTTGTTAGTCTTGATCAAATGGTTTAATTCTTCTCCATTTGTCTTTTTATTTCTCTAACACCTGACACATGACACATCAAATGTATGTGGAGGAGGCTACTTTTTTTCTTAATTCATTTAAAAAGGTTCTTATTAAATTATTATTCCTAATTTACTCTTCAATGCATTATTTTTCAAATTATACCACTACTTAATAGTTTTCCATACAATCCTTTGAGAATATATATATATATATATATATATATATATATATATTTAAAATATGATCCTAAGAAATATCTATTTAATTGAATACCTTTGCGATAATTTTCTTTCTTGGTTCTTTTTTTAATCAGTAAATCTTCTTACTCATAATGATTTAATTCTTTATGTCTTTCGTTAACAAAATTTTCTCTTACTCTTTCAAATATATATTTTTTCAAATACGAATAAATGCTTCTTTAGGCAAATATTCATTCAGATTATTTTTCTGTTTAGAGTTTTTTTTTTCTTTAAATGAGAAAACATTAAAAAAAAAAATGTACAACATAAACTGACAACTGACAATAAATCACAATCTAAAGTTACTAAAACGAGTGTACAAAAAAAAAATGAGGAAGTCAATCACCTTCTTTTTTTTTTTTTCTTTAATTCAACATATATTTTTTAACTTTTATTTTATTTTTGTTCAGAGAGATTTACGGTAGTTACTGATGTTTTTAACTTTTATTTTATATATATTAAATTTTACACTGTTATTTTAAAAATAATATAATTTTATGTTTTAATATGAAAAACTACAATATGACGATTAAATTTACTCATGTCTACATATATTTTTTCAGTAAGAAACAACTAGAAATATAAGTGAGCACGTCCCCATACTAGTCCTCTAAGAAAACTATAACCTACAAAAAAAAGTTTAAAGATTGAGCAGTGTACTTGTGTTAGAGGCCAGATCACAAACTTCGATACCTATTCATATTTCTGACTAGTCAATATAAATTATAACTGGTATATATATAAATTTTAATATAAGTATTCGACTAGAAGAATTAGGTAACTCGGATGTTAAGTCAATTGATATTGAAATTTTGGGATAAATATGAGATGCTAAGCACTATTTTTTAAAACTATACGTAAATATTGCATTTCTATTGTATATTGAGTTTGAAATAATCCCCCTGAAAAAAAAAAAAAAAAAAATTGAAATAATACGCTGGCAGATTGCAATGGACAAAAACAGAATGTTGTACTTGTACGTGTCAAGCAAGAACCATAATATAATATAAAACTAAAAACGAAAGAAACCATTGTAGACAATACTTCAAACCTTTTGAGGCCCATTAAAAAAATAAAATAAAAAGAAAAAAATGCAGAAGAATGACAAAATTGAAGAAACATTGAACGGGCCTAGGAAGTAACAACTCGAAGAAAAAACAAGTTTCAATCTCAGGCCGGTCGTTTTAATTTTGAGAAAATTAGATGAAGATATATGTTTTTAATATTTTTCTTATTATTTTTCCCATTTTAATATTATGGTTAATAATTTTTAGTGTCGTAAAATTATCAACTTTAATATTATGATGGGTATAAATATAAGGATGTGTAGATTAATGACATTCTTATATATAACTCTTTAAATTTTGTCCTTTTGCCATAAAAATTGGTAACATATGTTTATTAGAGCAGAAATGAACAATTGGGGATAAATGATTTATTTACTGCTATTTAATCCAAGTATTTTTAAAACCTTCTATTTATTTCAATTATTTATGTAAGAATGTTATTTACTTCATTCTTCCTATATTATTAGAGCATAAATGAACAATTGGGGATAGTAGAATTTCCCTTAGTTAATAATTCTATTTACAATATGTTGTTTCAAGATTATATTTAGCCAACCCAGTTTTTCAGATATTAATCACCTTGAGACTGATTAAGTTTCATCTCTAATTCTTCTAAGATTATATTGTTTTATGTCATTAATTTAACTGTTTAGCTTGTAATTATAACTCTGAAAGAAAAGTGGATTCAGCAATGTAAATATCAAATTAAGGAGAGACTGATAGAGGGCATTTAGCAATCTTGTGAGAAGAGCGGATTTGGCAATGTTCTGAAAGCGGATTTAGCAATGTGTCGCTAAAAATCCAAATTAATTATAATGTTGATTTTTTATATTAACGAAAAAATAAAAAATTAAAAAAAATTAAAAAAAAGAGCAATCCTAAGATTGACCGTCTTAGTTGTTGGTTGACCTCTATTGTTGTTGGTGTTAACTAGAAGATATTAATTTTAGCTTTTCTTTAGGAGAGAAAAAAAAAAAAAAAAGAAAAAAAAAATAACAGTTGTTAACAATCTTATAAAGATAAATTAATAAAATGACTTTTTATTTTTTTTAAATGATTCATGCGACCAGTCATGCAATGCAAAAAGTGGGTCGCTCAAGGTCGTGCCAATGTTATTTTGCAAATAAACCATTAAAAAGCCCTCTAATTTGGACGCATTTTTTGCAACCTTTTATTAAATTTCAAGAAGTAATCTATCAAAATTAAAGTTTAAGGTTCACGACCATTCTCTCTCTCTCTCTCTCTTTATTTTTCTTTTTTCTCTAACAACTTGAGTACTTAAACTACCACCTCAGAGCTTAAAAGAAGAAGTTCTTCCGGGTCCATGGCTTCAAATATTTTCATTACCATTATTCTTTTCTACATTACCCTATTTTCTACGGGACTTAATCCTTTGAAAGCAAAATCTTTGGTTAAAATCGGATACTGGCTTCCATCTGATAACGATATATTTCCGATTTCCCACATAAATTCTTCACTCTTCACTCACCTTATCTATGCTTCTGTCTCAATTAATTCTTCCTCCTATGAGCTCTCCATTCCCTCCCAATACAAGAATCTCTTGTCCTCCTTCACAGACACTGTCAAAGTAAGAAACCCTTCAATAATCACCCTTCTTTCGATCAGCGCAGACTATCCCACCTTCTCTGAGCTGCTCAAGAGCCCGTCTAATAGAAAAATTTTCATCGATGACACGATAAGGTTTGCCCGGTCTTATGGCTTTCAAGGCCTAGACTTGAACGCGCTAATTAATTATAGAGAAAACTCCACGAGCTCGGACATGGAGAACATGGGAACCCTGCTTGTTGAGTGGCGAGCCGCGGTTAATTATGAGGCTGGTGTGGCAAAACTACCACTCATCTTGACCGCAGTTCTTCCTTATGCACCAGATTTCGATGATCAAGTACAAAATTCTCCGTCTCTGCCTGTTGATTTCATACGCAGTTGCTTGGATTGGGTGCATCTTGTTAACGCGGGCTACCATATCCCGGAGAGATCGAACTTTACAGGAGCTCATGCTGCTCTATATGATCCGTCAAGCGTATGGAGTACGGATTACGGTATTAGGAAGTGGATAGACAAGGGTTTAGATGCTTCAAAAATTGTTATGGGATTGCACTTTTATGGCTATGCCTGGAGACTGATGAATCCTGCTGAGAATGGGATCGGTTCACCGGCGAGTGGTCCATCAAATACTTCCTATGCAGATATACATGGTCGCATACTATATAATGAGATAACAAGTAATTATATCACTACGTACAAGCCTGAAGTGTTTTACAATTCCACTTATGTGGTAAAGTACTTCACAGTTGACGGATCGACTTGGATCTGTTTCGACGATGCTGAAATTGTCAAAACCAAGGTCTCTTATGCCATGGACAATAAGTTGCTCGGCTACTTTGTCTGGACACTCTCGTTTGATGACTACGATGAGGTGCTTTCGCTTACCGCAGGTACGACACCAACCAGCTCAAATTTATAATTAATAAGTTTAGAATTTGAGAATTATGCCACGGAAAAAATAAACATAAAGTGCAAGATAATGGAGAAAACCATTATCAGCACTTAAACATATCTGTAAAGATATATAGAGATCTTCTTTAGGTGCGTATTAAAAAGAAAATCCTACCGGTAAGACACAGTTTTAAACTGTCAAACTGCGTATCTATGCAGTCCGTCAGAATGTAATCTTTTTCTTAGAAAATTATGTTCCTATTGGTTTTATGTTTTTTCAAACCTACTACAAAGTTTATGTGTACAAAACTACTGCAAACTAGAACGTCCACAAGGTTGTGATGCATACATATGCGACTAAACATCCAAATACGAAATAAAAAATAATAATAATAATTAGAATCGGACGATGAATCTAATAGAACTTAGAACTTATGTATATTCATCCTCATAGTCCGATGATCAGCTTATCATTAAGCTCTCGAAAATAATTAAAATTTTCTCTGCATAATGTAATGATCATTACATGTTTATGTGCAGCTCAAGAGGATTCGAGCAAGGAAAGACGCAAGACAATGCAGCTCAAGTTATTTTTAATGATTTTGATAGCGATAGTAATCGTTTTCATAATAGCAGCAGGATTACTATGCTTGTACTATTCTAGGAAGAGGATTCCAAATTTAAAAGGTACATTCCCAAGTAATACAAACAGTCATCGGTGTTGAAACATTTTTTTTCCTCAATTTAGTTATCGGCGTACAAGAAAACGGCGCTTACAAGTTTAATTTAGTTTTAGTGCAGACACTTCAAATTTTATCGCCTATTTTATTATTTTTCCCTTTCCTAACTTTCCGTTGAACTATTAACGACAGCTGAAGTATCAAAGCAAGCGGCCACAGAAAAACACGCGGACGAAGCCGCAGAAGATCACTTTACCAGTAGTCATCGTTATCTACAATTCTTTAGCTTTGCCGAAATTGACACAGCTACGGAAGGATTTTCAGAACAAAATTTTCTTGGAAAAGGTGGATATGGTGATGTTTACAAGGTAGGGAATTTACAATTATTTATTAGAAAACAAACTCATGTCATTTATCTAGCTAATTTTTGTTTAATAAAATCTAAAAAGAAATCCGTTTCTTTTCGAATTTCCAACTGGCTTGAACATAATTTATTTGGAAGCATCTCCGTGGATTTTCTTTCTTTCATATTTTTAAAAAATTATCCTGCATACTCGAATTGACAGGACGAGAGATGAGTTAAAGTGCTCTCAATTTCGTAATAGCATAATGTTTCAAAAGATCCCCTGCTATATAATCAAGTCTTGTCAAATATTTATACCAACAACGATATAAATTTTATGTCTATTTGCTAGGGCTTATTGTCAAATGGGGAACAAATAGCGGTGAAAAAACTATCAAAAGCACCTAGTCAAGGAATCAAAGAGTTCAAGAATGAGGTTAAACTTACTGCAGAACTTCAACACGTTAATCTTGTACGAATCTTGGGAATCTGCACCGAACAAGGCGAACAAATGCTGGTCTATGAGTACATGCCGAAAAAGAGCTTGGACTTGTACCTCTTTGGTATGCAAATCTCCATTGCATTTCACTCTTAAATCGAGGCTTATATGTTTGGTTAAAACCTGGAGTAAACCAAGTTTGCGAACCTAACCGTGCACAACCCTAATGCGACACACCACAGACCTTTGAGCTTAAACCTGAATGCGGTTTAGAAATGTAGTGCTTTGGAAAGTTCATATACTTGAAATACGTTTTTCTCCTTCCTTTTCGTTCTAGTACTTGTGATAGTAATCTCTAAACTTGTTGCAGATCACAATGAAAGGCATCTTTTGGATTGGAAAAAACGTGTTGACATCATTGAAGGAGTTACTCAAGGGCTTTTGTATCTTCAGGAGTACTCGAGATTGACAATAATACATCGAGACCTAAAACCTAGCAACATCTTACTCGATAACGAGATGAAACCTAAAATCTCAGATTTTGCTATGGCCAGAATTTTCGTAAAAGATGAAGATGAAGCAAATACAAGCCAGATTGTAGGAACCATGTAAGTGCACTGTCAATATAAGTATCAGTAGAGCTACTTACAAATCAATAGGGGACGTGCTCTCACTGAAATTTTATTGTTTTGATATTCATATACAAAACTTTTGTGAAAGTAGTTCTCCTCTGTTTTGATTAACAAAAAATATTATAATCCTATGACCCTTAATTGTAGACAATAGAAAATATGTCACTGTATCCTCATGAAATGATGAGTTATATTTCATGTAAGAGATTTTCTGATTCCATCTGTCATTGCATATAAATCTACTTTTTAAGTTGATCTAGTTTTCTTATGTTTTCATTACATTCACATAAATTAGTATTTTTGTTTATCCATCTAATGCAGTGGTTTTATTCCTCCGGAGTATCTTAATCAAGGTGTGTATTCCACCAAACTAGACGTTTTTAGCTTTGGAGTTCTTCTCTTGCAAATTATAAGCGGCAAGAAAACTTGCTTATCTTATGGACCAAACAAGTTGAATATTCTAGAATACGTAAGTTTTGCGTTTTCGAAAGTAATTCTTCATTTATTCAAAAAACTTGCTGGGTTTAAATCTATGTTTTGTAACAATTTGTTAGGCTTATGAATTAAGGAAAGAAGGCAAAGGAATGGAGTTCATGGACCCTATCCTTGATGATACATTTTCGCCGTGCAAGTTAATCCGATGCTTGCAAATCGCCCTCTTGTGCGTCCAGGAAAATGCAAACGATAGACCATCTATGTTGGAAGTTTCTTCAATGCTCAAGAATGATAATGTTGCTCTGGCAAGTCCCAAAAGACCCGCTTTCGCATCAGGCAGAGATCAAGATAATCCGGAAAGTAGTAGGCCAATGCCTCCGCTGCGACTAGATACATGTTCAGACGATGCTGCAAACCTAAGTACGTAGTAGAATAATGACCAACCGCTAGGCCTGAGTATCTAAAGTTAGGTGAAGAGAAAAGCTTGATATTTGCTTCTTTCAAGTGTGGTTTGTTTGTGATTTACGTATGTACTCTGTTCAACGTGTAAGTGATCCAAAGTGCACGAGAAAGATGCAATACAGATGACAGAAATTACTTTCTTAAAACCTGTTGATTCACTCAGAGGGTCTGTGTCAGTAATTTTATTCCATTTTTATTGGCATTTTATTTATTAAAAAAAAGACGACAAAATTTTGAATTAAGTGTGATGATTTTGTTAAATATTTTTTGTTTTATGAGATGGAAAATAGGGTCTTGCTGAGTTGAAATTTCAGTTTTCATCAAGATTTATTTTTAATTTTTAGAAAATATGGGAGAAGAGTGGAGGGAAAGACCAAACTCAAATTAAATCCATTACATTCACGAATACAAAATGTGGATATCACGACGGTTAGAAAACCGTCGTGGAATCCAGGATCGTAGAATTTTTTCAGATTCCACGACGGTTTTTTACCCGTCGTGGAATGGGCAAAAATAGGGCCTAAAAGTAGATATTTAAGAACATACCACGACGGTTCTACTCAAAAAACCATCGTGGTAGGCGGACCCTATCACGACGGTTTTTTTGAAAACCAAATCAACAATTTTTCTGAAAAATTCCCAAATCCGTGCATTATCCAAGCAATTTTAAAGCAATCTAAATCACAACCACAATCAACAATCACCAAAAATGTAGGGGACAGATTTTGGACATTTTGGACGGAAAATTCCCAAATCAACAATCAACATTTTGGATTTTGGACATTTTGGATGGAAAATTCACAATCAACAACCATAATCAACAAAATCAACATTTTGGACAGAAAATTCCCAAATCCGTGCCTTACCCAAGCAAGATACATTTCAATTTACTGGATTGTCGAGCGTGGGTACGGGCAGAGTAGTAGAGAATGTAGGGGACGGAGGAAAGGCGGCGAGAGAGAGAAGGAAAAAGGCTTGGAGTTAGAGAGAAAGAGACGAATGGCGGCGAGAATGTAGAGAGGGAGCGGAGAGAGATAAATGGAGGGAGGATATGGACGGCTTTGGGTTTGAAGTTAGAGTTTGTATTAGAAAGTGAAAAAAGGCTCGGAATGTAATGGGGTGGGGAAAAAGGTTTTTTTTTTTTTTTTTTTTTAATATACGCTTCAAAAAATTGAACAATTTCAAAAATTTTCAAAATTCTCGGCTTCATACCTACCACGACGGTTTTTCCCAAAAACCATCGTGGTAGGGTGAAAAATCCAAAAAACAAAAAATTTTTGACCTACTACGACGGTTTTTCCCAAAAACTGTAGTGGTAGGGTGAAAATTAAAAAAAAAATGTGACCCACCACGACGGTTTTTGCGACGGTTTTTCCCAAAAACCGTCATGGTAGAGTGAGAAATTCAACAAAAAAAATAGAAAAAATTCCCTCTTTCGTACCTACCACGACAGTTTTTTAGAAATCATCGTGGAAGATTCATGCTTCCACGATGGTTTTCGGAAACCGTGTTCCGCCCCGTGTTTTTGCCTAACTTTTCACGACCGTTTTTAAAAAACAATCGTGGAAACTCCGTCGTAGAATCTGCATTCTGTATTAGTTATTCAAATTAATATAGATTATTTTATTCTCTAAAAAATTGTTAATAATCAATATCAGGGACAATATAATGATTAGAAATATAATTACCATCCATTATCTCAATTTTCATTTCCTTTTACCAAACAACTTGAAGGATTGTGAAAATCCTCACCAACCAAGTCCTTATTTTTGAGGAAGAAGACAACTTGTATTATTTCTTAGAAATTTATTAACTTGGTACAAAACGAGGAGAATACCCTATTTATACTACTCAAATTATGGTTCTAGGTGATGTACTAAATGCATCATCTAATCATCCACATTGTAACAATATACTAAAAGGGAGGGGGGATTTACTATTCTTTGTACCATGCATGGATGATTTTAACCCTCATTCAGAGTTTTTTTTTAATGCATCCACAGTAAGCGGACGGTTTTACCCTTTTGTTACTGCGCGGACGATTTTACCCTTTTGAGTGTAGCTGAAGTGGGCTTTGTCTACAGTTGATGGACTTTTATGTCCTTCAAACCGTATCTCTAGCTTTTGGTGTGTCCTGCTCTCTCTGTCGCTCATTCCTTCTTTTCATTCTCTCTCTCTCTACTGTTCATCTTCCTCTTTTATGCCACGCATTCCTTCTTTTCATTATCTCTCTCTACTATTCATATTCCTCTCTTCTACCACGCATTCCTTCTTTTCATTATCTCTCTCTACTATTCATCTTTCTCTCTCCGAACCATAAACTGATCTTTGTGTTCTTCAGATTTTAGCATTAACATTTTTTTTTCTGCCTTGCTCTTTCCGCCGTTCATTTTCTCTCTTCAGTGTTTATCTTTTTTTCTCCATGTCTTTGTTTTCTCCGAACCCTAAGTTTTGATTTTTTTTTTTTTTTTTCTTATGACTGGTTTAGTTTTTATGCCGTTCTCTTCCTTTTCTGTTGTTGTTCGATTTTTGTTTTCGAACTTTAGATTTCATTTTTGTTTTGTTGTTTTTTTATCTATTGTTGATTCTATTTGGTTTTTTTCCCCCTTTCTTATCCTTTTTTTTTTCCACTGTTCATCCTCTCTCTTAGGTTTTTCTCCTCTCTGAACCCTAAATTTTGATTTTTGTTTTTTTCCATCACTGGTTTATTTTTTTCTCTCATTTTCTTTCTCTTTTGTTGTCGATTTCCCCCCTCATTTTTTTTTTTGTTTTTTCTTTAAATTTTGTTTTTGATTTTGTTGCTGAAATTTATATTTTATTGTTTTTTTCTTTGTTATTTTTTCTTTTTTTTTTTGTTGGTTTCTGGTTGTCTTCTCCTTATCTTGATTTCTTTCTTATTATTATTATTATTATTACTACTATTTTTTTTCTGCATATAAATGATTGAACAAAAGTTTTTTTTGCTTTCTTTTTTTTTTTTTTTTATTGTGATTATTGTTTCCTCTGTTTTTTGAGTTTTTGGCCGATTCTTTCTTTCTTTCTTTCTTTCTTTTTTTTCATTTCCATTTTTTTGTTGTGCATGTATATAATCAAAGAAAAGTATTTTCCATTTAGTTTTTTTCTTTTGTTTTTTCCTTTTATTATTATTATTATTTATTTATTTTTACTTGCATTTATATGATTGGAGGAAATCATGGAAGCAAATGAAGAGCAAAAAATTAAAGAAAGAATGGGGCATGTTTTTGTTTCTGTCATATTTATTTTAGTAGTTTTTTTTTTTTTTAAGGTTTATATATATTGATTTTAATTTTTGATTTTTGATTTTTGATTTTGATTTTGATTTTTATTTTTGTAGATTGCAATAATAATGGTTCCAAAATGGTGAATTGGAAGTATCAAGTGAAAGATTGAAGACTTTTTCTCTGTGATGTTTATATTTTTGTATTTTTTTTTCCTTTTTTTTTCCCAGGTAATATTTTGCTGGTTTTATTTTCAAGTTTTATTTTCTTAAGATACTTAGATGGAGGGTTATATTTTGAGTACTTCCTTATAATTTTATCAACTCTAACATTAAAGTTGATAATTTTAGTGTTCTAAAATGGTAAAATTTTCAACTTTAATGTTATGATGGGCATGAATACAAGAAGATATGAAATTTGTGGCTTTTTTGCATATAACCCTGTTTTTTATGTTCGTATTTTTGCTTTTGATAAGATAACCCTGCTTTTTGCATATAATCTTGTTTTTTTTTTAACTGTCGTTAAAAATAGAGATTATACAACAGTTTTCCCAAACAGTCGGAATCTCCACTTTCCACGATAGTTTCAAAAAACCGTTGTGTAATATCTGATAAAAAAAATTATAAAATTTGAATTTGGGCATTGGGATCCACACGAAATCCCTCTATTAACCCTCATCTCATTCTCATTTTCCTCGTGCCAAAATCATCTTCCTCTCATTCTTTCTCAAAGCCCTCCCTCACTCTTTCTCCTCCTCCCGACGCCGCCACCCTCCCTTCTCTCCCGCTCGCCCTCTCTCTCTCCTCTCCCTCTCACCGCCGCCGCCCTCCCCTCTGTCCCTCTCGCCCTCTCTCTCTCTCTTCCTCCCTCTCACCGCCGCCGCCACCCTCTCCTCCCAGCAACCGCGCCGGCCTCCCTTCTCTCTCCTTCTCTCCCTTTCTGTCGACGACAGCGTCGCCTCCAGCTAGGGCTGTAAATTGGACGAGTAGGTTCAAGTTGGACTTGCATTTTGGGCTGAGCTGCAATCTACGGGCAAGAAAAATTATGGGCCGCAATAACTTTGAATGGCCCAAAACCCGCAAGGTGTCAGACTATGGTGGGTAGGCCGGGTTCGGTTCGGCCTACTCAGATTGGGTCTGCACGTTGTCCTGAAGCAAAACTTGAACATCAGAGATTGATTAAAAAAATAAATAAATAAAAGAACAAAAAGACTAACCTTAAACTTATTAGAAAGCCAATAAACTGAGAATCAATATAATATATTAGATTTAGAGTGAAGAGGTAGAAAGATAAAAAAACTAAAAGAAACTCGTCAAATATAACTAATGGAGATTAGAGAGAGAAAGAGAGTAGGAAACTTGCCTCACCAAATCTGAGAATCAAGGTGAAGCTTTTGATGAAAGAGGTGACATTGAGTTAGTGGGACTTTAGGTTTCCTTCAAACTCAGAAAGAGAGTCAGAGGTATGAGAAAAACAGGATGAAAATACTTATATAATGACAGGGTTTCCAAAGAGAGAGTGAGATAGAGGTGAGGGAGGCAGTGGGAAAAAAAAAGGGGGAAAAAAAGAAACAAAGCTATAAATGGTTTATTTTTCATGTTTTAAATTAAAAACTTCAAATCTTGAAATTCCTTTCATTTATATGGCCAGGTCGGTGTTTGTCGGATAGGCCGGGTGTTGCGGGCTACTCGGGTATGCTTAAAGGCCTACCTCTGGCATCAAGCGCTCAGCCGAAGATTCTTTCCCTTTTATCCCCTCTCTTCCTTTTCTCTTTTTTTCTTTCAATTGAATCACTTTTTTGCCTTTGATTTTTGGGGAAAATGGTGATATTCCGAGCTCTGGTTTCTCATCGTTCCATTCTTACTGTCAATTTATTTGATTTGGTAGAGTCTCATTGTTTTTCTGTTTTTTTATGTTTCAGTTGCACTTTTCTTCCTTGTTGTTGTCGTTCATCAGTGATTTTGATTATGAAAATTGGCATACGTTAGGTTACTGTCGGCTTGTGTGATGTTGTAAATTGGCAACCTAATGTTAGGGAGTTATCTGTTTGCTCGTTTGATTATTAGTTGTTTGTTTTTTCATGGCTTGGGGTGGTAAAATAAGTTGAGCTTTTCGATCCTAGTATCAACTATTGTCAAATTTTCTTGTATTTTAAAGGAAATTAGGAACATTTGAGCTACATTTTTGCAAATTTTTTTTTTGGTAGTTCAAAAAATTTTCTGTCGGTTTTTATTAACTGTTGTTCAATATATATTTTTTTTATTTGTTGTGACTAGTATTTATGAATTAACTTTTTGGTGCACAATTTGTATTGTTTTTCTGCTAAAGTTCTTAACTTTTTTTCTTTTTTTCCGCCCACCACATGCTCAATGAAATGTTAAAATGAAATTTCGTTTGATTAAATATATGAAATTTATTTCTAGTGTTTTTATACAGATTTTTTAAGGACAATCTTGCATTTTCATTCACAGTTTGGAGAATTGTTTAATATACAAGCAAAAAAAGTGGTGTTTTGATTACATAATAGGATATTAGTTAAGTTTTTCTTACATAACACAATAATACTGTGGTGTTTTTTTTTCCCCTTCTAAAGAAACCTACATTGTTGTGGTTATAGACATAGATTTAGTGTAGTATGCTTGAATTTGTTGTTTTCTTGGTGAATGTATATTTGATTAGATTGAATTGGACCGATTATTTTTTTATTCTGTGTATTTATGTTGCAATAAATACATGTGAGTGTTACGATAGAAAAAATCACAAAAGAAAGATGGAGTACGCAAAAAGGGAAAATCGCAAAGAAGAAACCTATTTAATCCCAATTCCGATGGTAAACGAAGGACAACTCTAATGAAATGAGTCCATAGAATAAAGAAAAGAGGAGAACGAATTGAAGTCACCTTTGATAACAAAGGCCAACCGGAAGGGAAGCATGATGATGAATTAATGAGTTGGATTGGTGTACTTGATCGAGAGGAATATTGGGTTTTTGAGAGTTATTGACTCATGGGAGGATCTAGTCTTTTATTTTGATCCTCTTCGTGGCAAGCAACAAGACGTTTTACTAATCTAATGAATATGTAAGTAAACTTTTATATTATAAATTGTGATTTCATCTTAATGATAATCATCTTAATTGTTTTGAATTTTGCAAACTTGCTAGGCCCTAATGGATTGGAAGCTTATAGCGGGATAAGGGATTAAAAAGAAACGAGACTATAAAATAAAAACTTGAGATCCTCCTTGTCCTTGCCAAGAGGGTAGTGTTGAATGTAGTTTTTTATTTTTTTTTTATTTTAGGTTTTATGAGAGACATAGTCTCCAATGCTAATGGATTAGACTTACTTCAAAGCAAAATATTTTATACCATTGATGATTTTGATTCGATTAGGGGAGAATGGTTTGAATTTGTAATGCAATTTATCAAATATGATATGTAAACTTGTAATGTAATTAATTATATTTGTATTAATACAATCTAGCTATTGTTTTGTCAATTCTATTCTGGACCGTGTATTGGATAACACATGGGTTGGACTGCCCGTGGGAAATCACAAAAAATGCAATTTTTTTTTTATTAATGCTGAACTTTACACAACGGTTTTTCACCAAAACCATTGTGTAAATCCCACTTTACACGATGATTTACTTAGCAAACCGTTGTGTAAGGTGGCATTTACACAACAATTTTGATGAAAAACCGTCGTGTAAAGTCTTGGCCACAAGCTATTTCTTCCGCCTTATTTCTCTATTCGATAACGGTGTTAACTGTCGTAGAATATCGTCTATCATGATAATTTGTTAACCGTTGTAGTATCTTAAAGCTTTCCATGACAGTTGATTACACTACGGTTTTCTAATTGTCGTGTTCACTTTAGACTATGATTAATAACCGTTGTGAAATCAATAATTTTTACTAGTGCTAGTTCCTACATATATATATAAAATATACCAAGAAAATAATTAAATTCTTTTATAATAGGAATTCATATTGATAAAATACATTTCTGAGCATTGGATTTAGTCAAAATCACATTCAAAATAATGTAGAAAAGACGCTTTCCAAAACAAAATGACGACTGAAAAATCGGAACCTTATATATATAGTAATCCTACCGTTTGAATGTCCAAATAATATGTTTACACTATTCTTATCAACCCATCTACATCTTTAATGTAACAAGTGACAAGCCTTTATCAACCCATCAACTTTATGTGAGAGCTCGCTGACTGTATCACTGCCGACAGGTAGTTAATTCTTCCGAGAAATGATGTGGAAGTTTACAAGAGTTTAGTATTTTTCTAACGTGGGGTCTCAAGAACCATTGCCAAATTAAGAAGCCTATGTTTAATTTGATTCCCACGGGATACAAAAGCTTAAAAAAAAGAAGGGAAAATTAGGTTGGATAGCCTTTTTTTTAATCACTTAAACTAATTAGATAGCTCAACTTTTTTTTTATTTAGTAAAATGGCCATTTGTCATTTTTCAGATTTGGTCAATCAGCAATTAACTAATGGTCAATCACTGATTGACTATGAAAATTGATGACTGATTATGAAATTTGGTGATTTATATTATGATTAATCAGTGATTGACCGTAAGTCAATTATTAATTGATTATTATGTGATCAATCACTAATTGATCATTTAAGAAAATTGACTAACCATTTTAGAAAAAATGACCTTTTAACTGATTTTTAAAAAACATCGGCTATTTATTAAATAACTTCTTAAAAAAAAAGGTTATTTAGCTATAAATCCCCCCAAAAAGTATAGAAAAATAATATTAGTCCAGCCGGAATAAATGAACTAGTCTATGGCACCTAAGCATCTGCATGACGTTCTCATATGATCCTCTTTTAAGTGCTTCCAAATCTTTAACATTATACCATTGTTTCCTGGCTTCTAAAATTGTTGCAGTACTTTTCCTCTATTTTTCTTCATCTTGAAACTCAATGTTCAGCATCAAATCAAGGATAAAAGCCCGCTATTACTACTCTCAAACCGAACTGACATAGACTATGTATTACTCACTCACTTGATATTTGGCTTTACTTGTATGACTTATGCCTTTCTTTAGTATGTTATTGTCCGTTTTGAGCCTTTTACTCGCACGGTTTTGCTCTTGAGTTCAATCTCAAAAGATCTCATACCATTAGGAGGTGGTTTCTTTATTGATAAATCGTCGCATATATTCATTCTCAATATCTCATATTGCTTACATAAACTCATCCTCTTACCAGCTCTCTATCAATTCTTCGGACTCCAGAAGTTGTCTACTTTCTCGAATCTCGTCAAGTGCAAAAACCCATCTATCACAACAGTTTTGTTCATCTGAATCAACATAGAACAATCTTCAATATTCTTCTTCACAAACCATAAATAACAGAATTTGAGAAAGCATTATAAACGATCAAATCATGTACAAAGAATTAAAAAGAAAAGAAAAAACTTGTGGCAGCTCTATAGTAACGATTAATTAATTATGATTAATAATCATTAATTAATTAACGATCATGTATTAATTATGCATAAAATTAAGTATTTTATTATTGTCCGATTCAGTCGATAATTTGATCAAAGGATTCAACCTCCATGAAACCTTAGATTTTACACACCTAACCTCGGGTATTAGGTGAACGGATGTGTAGGTGTTCAATCAATAGGTATCATCACACACCTACTTTTGGTATTCAATGATTTTGACCTAAACACATGAGAAAAATGAAGAGTACAAATAAGAGAACTTTTCTCTCTAGTTTTTTAAATTGTCAAAAGTGTCGGTCTTTTTTGCCTCCTTGTTATAAATTTACCTATTTATAATGCAATGATAAAAAAAAAATTACCTAATTGGTTATGTTTTTATTTTATATAACAATAAGGCAAAATGGCGTGCGCATCTACCACTTACAGATCGCTTTCAGTGGATGAGATCTAGTTTTCATCTTATTTCATATTTTGAATATGTTTCAAACATTTAAATAAAAATCTGATTTTTCAATACAAATGTTCGAAATTCAAAATTGGAAACTTATCGGATAAAAATATGCATGCCATAGGAACATCACCATTGGAGCATAAACACTGTGGGCTCCACCACACTGTATTACCCAATTTTAATTAAAATAATATTAATATCTAATTATTCAATTAATTAAAAATTAATTAACAATATAATTTGTGAGTGCCTATTAATTCAGAATTCATCAATTCAAATTAATCAATCCCATTAAACACATATATGAAAAATGCATTGGTAACTATGGACTTATAATTATTATTATTTTTTTTTTAGGAAAAGTTTGGATTTTATTAAGTAGTCAAATCGACTAAAACTACAAATCCAATCGATCTAAGGATAACATCCAAACCGTAAACATCATCAGAAACATAGAAAGCTAAGTTAACCAAACGGTGAGCCATCATATTACTAGAATGGGAAATATGGCGACAAACAATATCACCGGAGACTTGGAAAAGACAAGCTTTTATATCATCTATAATTGGCCTTGCTTCGTTAACTGAGCAAGAAGAGTTGATTGCCTGCACAATATTCACAGCGCCTGATTCTACACTCTCCACAACTAATCCACAAGTTGTTGCCATTTCTAAGCCTTCTCTCATCGCTATCCACGCTGCTACATGAGGGCTAAAAAGTTCCGCCAATTTCTTAGAAAGGCACGAAACCACAACACCGCCAATTTGCTCAACAGTCATCTTCTCACTAACAAGGCTACACAGACTATCAAATCCTCTACCATTCCAATATTTTAGTTTATGCCAGATAGAACAATTCTCCCAAACCTCTTTAGCCTTGAGACAATCCCAAAGGGCATGCCAAACTGTCTTTGGCTCACTCCCACACCGCTTGCATACGGGACTGCAATCAATACCCTTCTTGGCAAGGTTTGCCAAACATGGGAGGATACCATGGAAAGCTCGCCAAGCAAAAATTTTAACTTTGCTTGAGATCTTCAGTCTCCACAAGCACGGCCACCACCCACAAGAGGAACCGAAACCCGAACCCTCCGCCTGCTGAGACAAATCTCTGGCTAGCCTATAAGCAGATTTAACTGAGAATCTCCCACAAGCTTCAAAATGTCAAAACATTTTATCCTCTGATGCCACTCTTCCCAAGCGAATACTGCTGATCAAATCAACATCCAGTGCCCATAGGTGCTTCCTTATCTCTTCAAAATTCCATCGCCGGTTAGTGATCAAATCCGAGACCTTTAGGTCCCTCGAGTCACCATTCGGAACCATAACTGGTTTGAAGGAGTGAGGCCTAGGGAGCCAAAGATGTCAGAACCCGTCCCTACTCTCCATCGAATGCCTTTCTTCAATATGCCTTTCTTCGAGAAAGGAAGAATTAGGAAAATATTTCGCTTTAAATACTTTACCAACTAGTGAAGTAGGGTTCTCCAGAAGTCGCCACCCTTGCTTGGCGAGAAGGGCTTGGTTAAAAAGGCCAAGGTCTCGGAACCCCATTCCACCCTTATTCTTATTCAGGCAAAGGCTAAGCCACCAATTAATTTAAATTAAAAAAATTTAACAACTAATTAAAGCTCCAATGGACTTATAATTTAAAGCTCCAAAAAATTTAACAATAAATTAAATTCTTTTATTAATATATCAATTTTATTAATTCTAAAGTGCATCCACCATAAGCTTGGAACTAAACTCTTAAATTTATAAATATAATTTAATCAAGTAATTTGAATCGTCCATTGATATAATCACTACATATAAATTAATATTTCATAAACAGTTTATAATTAAAGCTAGGTTTCAGAATTTGTTAACCTCGCTGATTACATCTTTATTCTTATGTCTCACTCTATAATAAAGGAATGGGTTTCATATCGTTAAACTAAAACTCGTAGCCATTTACTATATTATGTTTCCAAGATATAATGGATAAGATTCAACATCTTTTAAATCTTTACCGAGCATGTCAAAAAACATAATGTTGTAAATGCGAGTTTGTTAACTACTCAGAATCAAAATTGTTCCATACATGACCATCACATTGATTAAATTTGAAAACCCTGTATGTAAACGAAGATTATCAAAAATTCAAATTAATCTTGTTTTCATCCTATATATATAATCATATACTATAGAGCACCTTGATCCCAATGACTCCTACCAACTGTTCGGATAAGATAGTCTAATTATAATGGAGATGAAATGTACTCGTAATAATTAACTAAAGATCACAACTTTAATTAGTTACAACAAAAAAATTTAGATTATTGTATTTAAATATTGTCATCTTGTATATAATATTTAATTAATAATTGAAAAAAAATAGTTAACTATACTAAAATTCAACCAAAATTTTCAGTTTCCCCGCAAAATTGAGCCATTTCCCCCACATTACCCAAAAATTACATTTGTTGACAATATCAGTAATCAAATTATAAGTGGAAAATAATTCTAATTCATAATATGTGCTTCCCAACATCATATTACATCCTAATGTTATTAGCGATATTTTTTACATAATAATATTAAAAGATATTGCTAGCATTGAGCACACCACCTACTAATAAATAATGAGTTTTATAAGATGGGCAACAATGCCGTAGGACACCTGATGGTTTTAAACACCATCTACAAATAGAAAGTTGGTCCCATGACAAGGTGCTCATCAATGATACCTGCCTTCTATCTGTTGGTTTTGAAAACCGAAATTGGTGAAAAACTAGTGGAAGCGTAGGACCGTAAACAACAAAAATTTATGAAATTTTCATTGTCGTTTTATAGCTATATTAATTTAATATATAAAAATGGTAGAGAATGAGAGTTGTACTGTTGAGCAATTTGGTCGACTCCTTCAAAAAAAAAAAAAAAAAAAAAAACCTTTCGAACCCACGAACGATCCTCTCCGTCAAGATTACATTCTTCCACACCTTACCTTCGTTGCTTGATTCGAAGGTTGCTTGATTGAATGAATGGATGGACGTTCCAATTGAGAGATTTATTAACTCGCTCACTTTTTGGTGTCTTTGTTTTGGCTCTCAACGCATTAGAAAAATAAAGAGTGCAAATGAAAACTTTTATCTATTTGAGTTTCTAATGACAAAAAGTCTATCCTCCAAAAACTTGAACCAAAAATCATTTTTCTACCTATATAAATCCTATTTATAAAACAAGGTTCATTACCCAAATATTCCCAATATTCAAAATTAAGACCAATTTAAAATTGGACACTAATTATATTATATTCATAATATATATAACATAATTATTTTACATATATTGCGTATATTTGTGCGCGCGCCAAAAGGAACAGGAAACGTGTTGCCTAGTTTCCTTTATTTATTTATTATAATATTTTAAGGGCAATTCTATAATAGGATAATGTTTTTTTTCTCACCCCATTGACGGGGTAAACTTTTTCAGCATTTCAGCATAGATTCATTTTGGTGTAGATGTTATGTGCTCACAAAATCTAAAATTTGCCCAAGTACATCTGATTAGAAGACAAAAAATAACCAAAAGAAGAAAATAAAGAAAATAAAAACTTTTCTTCTTTCAAACACCACCGGCTCGGCAAAGAAGGGGAGGAGCGTCTGAGATGGCGGAGGTTGCCGTCTTTGGGCCGAGGAGAGGAGAGGAGAGATGACCGGCATCTTCTCTCCGCCGTGAGATCCGAATGTCAGAGGAGCTTGCCGGTGGTCGCCAGCATTGCTCACCTGCACAGATCCGGCGAAAGGGAGGCCTCCGCAAAGCCCGCGAATTCTCCGTCGACTGGTTCCAAGACGAGCCCGAGTCACCAACCGCCCACTTCGCAAGCTCGTCGGCGTCGACCACTTCACAAGGGAGGGCTGATTTCCAGATCTGGAGCAGATCGCCCTTTGGCCTTCCTCAGGCCGTCGTTGCCGTCGGACAATGACAGCTCTGGCAAGACCTCACTGGACAATGCACAGTGAGGGGGCGAGATGTCGACGGTGAGAGCGTGGGGAGGCTGATGGACGCGACGAGCGTGGGGAGGCCCATCTGGGTTTTTTTTTTTTTTTTTTTTTTTTCTGTGTCTGGCCACCGTCACCGGTGATGGTGGGTGCCGTCTGCGTCGGACGGTGGCGTGGTGGTCGTAGCAGTTACGTTTTTTTTTTTTTCAAAATTTTTGAAATGTTTTGGAAATTAATAATCCAGTGTGATAGATTCTGTACTTGTTTGATGTATCTTTTTTATCCTAACTGTTCAAAATCAATCAAAAAATTTTTACACTAAAATAAGCTTACCCATTAGAGAATTCCCTATATTTTAAATATTAAATATTAAATATATATTTCCTATATATATATATATATATATTTCACACGGAAAGGAGGGACCTTCCCTTTCTGTTACATATATATATATATACACACATTAATATATATTATCAATATTTAATTTTAAATATAAATATTCATAATCTCATAAATCAAAAACTAACGGATCATAATCTACATATCAGGGGGTCTCACCCATTAAGAGTAAGTGTATATATAGTGGGTCTAACTCATTATGTGATCCAATTTTAATATTCGAATAATATTTATTATTTAAATCATTAATTCATAATTAATTATTTGGTTAATAAATAAATATTTGTGATAATAAATAATAAATGTAGACACTCTCTTTTATATTTTATATCACACAATTTTATGAGCAAAATTACAATCCATCAAATACACTTGTTGAATTGCTAATAAAAACGGTGTGAGGAATTATGGACCTATAATTTTAAGTTCCAATAAATTTGATAATTAATAAAACTTTTTTATTAATTTATTAACTTTATTAATTCCAAAATTACTTGACTAAAAACTTACTGCACTCTTGAAATTATAGATATATAATTACTCAAAGAATAAAGTTGTTCATTTGATATAGTCATTGCATATAGATTGATCATCCATAAATAATTCATAATTAGAGTTAGGCAAAATCTGTTAACCTCTCTAATTACATATTGATCATTGAGTACCATTGATTCTCTAATGAATGATAAATTCATAAAGTTAATCACGAATTGATCACCCATACCATTCAAGTCCCGAATCAACACGCAAGGGAATTATTTATCTACTTCTTAAATAAGAAGGAATGAATTTCATCTTGTAATATTAACATTTCCGGCGACTTACTTCATCATATCTCCAAAATACAAGGAATAATATTTGATACTCAAATCCATACTGAGTAAATCAAAAGACATGATTCCATACATATGAGTCAGCTAATATCTGAGGATTATGATCATTCTATATATGATCATCGGTTGACGCGATTAGAATCAACTAAACTTAACGGAAATTATTAACAATTCATAACACATCACATCCCTTTCCTACATAATCACATTATATATAGTTCACTCATCAAATGTCTCGCTACATTAACGGTTTGGATAAAATCGTTTCATTTTTAATGATAATGGCATGTATAAGTGATATTCAATTAAATATTTCATACTTTAATCGATTAATCAATTAAATAATTAATTATTTATCACGGAGTATTTTAATTATCATCTTTAAATATTATCCTCTAATATATAACTCTTATATACACTATGTAAGGTCACTTAGATAATTATGAAATTTTAATGATAATTATTAAGTATCCAACATACATATGCATATAGAACTATAAAGAAATAAAACATTTATTTATATAAATCGTAATAAAATTGTAGCATCATATACTGTATAGACACCAATCCTAACACTATCAATATTGGTATTAATTTAACACTGGTGGTATTTTGAAGCATTTTCTTGAGATGGGACTCACAAAAATAATATGCAGCCAAGTGTCTCCACTGTCTCTTTCCTTGTCATGGAGGGGGTGAGGATCCGAACATAAAGTGTCAAACACTTTAGAAGGGGCAGTACCGTAGCCAATTGGCAATCTTGCATTCCCATTTAACTTTTATTTATTTTTTCCTTGTGTCTACAGTATTACAGGTCACTGTCAGCAACTTGGATTAACCTAGAAAGACCTTATTCATTAAAAAAAAATACACACACACATATATAAATAAACACTTATGATTAAATTTTCCTTTTCTTTAAGGGTAAATTTCACTTTTAACACCTGTGGAATAAATTATATTAAAACCAGCACCACTTTTTTCCCCTTCACTTCTAGCACTGCCACGTCATTCTTCAATCTGATATGTGGGGCCCAGAAGGATTAATTGTATGTCAAATTACTGGTTTATCCTCATCTCCCTCACATGGTCCCAAAATAATGTGTCAAACCAGCATCTACAGTTTTTTAGAAAGAGAAAACGAAATCTAGAGAGAGAAACAGTTGCAATCGGTCGGAACCGCTCGGAAACCGTCCGAAACCACCACGAAAGGCATCTATAAACAGCTTCGTAATATAGAAGGCCACCTACTTAGAATAGTTTAAAAACTAATTAAAGATATCGAGAGAATGGTGGCCGATGAAGGGTTTAGGGGAAATCGAAGTTAACGAATCAAAGAAGTCGAAAGTTAAAAAAATTACAAAATCTAGTTTCAATGTCTAAAAAGTTTGCGTTTAACGATTTGTTTGTAGAGGGGAAAAAATTTCATTATTTTGAATTTGTTTAACAGTTGGTCTTCTTACAGGGACGGTCATTATCATAATGACCGCCTGGTAATTTTCGTTGTGACCCCTGTAACTGTTAAATTTTAGCATATAATTTTGGTCACAACGATATTGACCAGGTGGTCATTATAAAAATGACCAGTTTTTGGTCAGACGTCCTTCCACAAGATCGATCATTTTCATAATGACCTCATGGTCATTATCGTTGTGACCCCTGTAAATGCTCAATACGGTGACGTATTGGTCAAAGTGTTAGACCATCGGTCATAACGGTTATGACCAGACGGTCATAACCGTTATGACCTCTTGTTAGACCAGCGGTCATAACTAGGGGTGACAATTCGTGTCACGTGTCGGGTTCGTGTCGTGTTTGAGCCGTGTCAAATTTTTTATTCCCCAACCCGAATACGACCCGCGACACGAAAACGACGCGAAACCGCGACACAAACACGACACGAAACCGTAATGGCTTGACACGACACGACACGAACTGGACCCGCGACACGAACTTGGCCCGCGACACGAAATTGACTCGCGACACGAATTGGACCCGCGACACGAAATTGACCCGAAATGGACACGCGACACGAAATTGACCCGAAATTGACTCGAAATTGACACGCGACACGAAAATTGACCCGAAATTGACCCAAAATTGACACAAAATAGTGACCCGAAATTGATCCGAAATTGACACGAAACTGACACGAAATATTGACACGAACTTGACACGAATTTGACCCGAACTTGACCCGAAACTGATACGAAATTGACACGAAAACTGACACGAAATTGACACGAAAAAAACTATTCCAACCCAAACACGACCCGCGAAATTTTCGTGTCAAATTTTCCAAACCCGAACACGACCCGTCACCTATTTTTCCTAACCCGAACCCGCGAAATTCGTGTCGTTTTCGAGTCGTGTCGTCGTGTCGTGACCCGTATTGCCACCCCTAGTCATAACAGTTATGACCGTCTGGTCATAACCGTTATGACCGCTGCGTTACACTATCGGTCATAACAGTTATGACCGCAGTGTTATACGATCGGTCATAACCGTTATAACCAGACGGTCATAACCGTTATGACCCTTGCTTTACACTATCGGTCATAACCGTTATGACCAGATGGTCATAACCATTATGACCTCTGTGTAAGACCAGCGGTCATAACAGTTATGACCGCCTGGTCATAACCGTTATGACCAATCGTATAACATAGCGGTCATAACGGTTATGACCGCCTGGTCATAACCGTTATGACCTATGTGTTACACGATACGGTGACGTATTGGTGAAAAACCTTAGGCACAAAGAGGTCACAACGAAAATTACCAGGCGGTCATTATGAAGTTGACCGTCCTGTAATATGCATTTTAAAATAATGGAAATACCAAGAGTCATTTAAATGTCGAATTACAGATTTACCCTCATCTCTCACCCGCCCAAAAGGCATTCTCCCTCGAATAAGCTCACAAAAATTTCCAACCAGCGTCTACAGTGTTTTAGAGAGAGAAACTCCGATTCTAGAGAGAGAAAGCTTTGCAACCGCTCTAAAACCGCTCGGAAACCATCCTAAACCACCACGAGAGCCCTTTATATACTGGTTGGACGTCTGCTAACGTCGAAAAATATTTAAAAAATACCCATGTCGACGCCAACAAAAATGTCAGAGAAAAACACTACTTCCGAAACATCGCCGAAGGGTACGCCGAAGGGGGAAGTCGAATTAAAAGACTCACAGATGTTCATGAGTGAACAAGACGATAATATATCCGACTCTGAAAAGGTAATGAAATTTATTTTTGTTTTTATGTTGAAAAATATTTTCATTGTTATTATATATTTGTGTTTAAAAAGTTTACACTTTTAATATTTTTCAATAAGAATATGCAGTATTTATTGATTTTTGAAAACAAAGTTTCCATTTTTATATGCGTTTTTGATGATATTCCACTTTCCAGTTGATTTACTGAAAAATGTTATCATATTGTACATAAAGTTAAGATTTTTATCTGTTTATGTACCATAAAACATCCGTTAACTCAAGTATGTGTTTTGGTTTATATTTTATATTAGGGTTTTCGTCAATGTTTGTGTTTAAGTGTAGATGATATCGACTATTTGAAACAAAATGGAATGGTCATTTTTTTTATGACTCTCTGGTCATAATAATTATTACTCAGTTTCAGTTTTCTGTTATGTCCGGTGGTCATTTTCATTATGACTTGTTGTCATAATAATGATTACTATGAGTTTTAACTTATTTTAGGATGGTCATTTTCATTATGACTTGGTCATAATAATAATTACTCAGTGTTTTCTCTTTTTCCTGTTGTTATGGCTTGTTGGTCACAAAAATTACCAGGTTTTTTGTTTGTTCCGGACTGTCATTTTCATAATGACTTGGTTATTTTAGCGACAATTTTTGTTTAATTGATGGTGATTAATTTTTTAGTTTTCATAATGCTGTTATTTTATACCTGGTAATTTTTATTATTACTTCACTGTCATAAGTATACTTACCCTTTTATGTTACGATTAACATTACCGCAGGTTCAATATAATCGACGGGTACTAGATTCTGAAATTACCAGGGCAAAAATAAACACTTTTATTAACATTCCAGATAGTTGTAAGAAACTGAGACAGTGGTTGTCTCCCCAACAGTACGAGGCCGTCCTCAAGCAGCCATGCATTAAGCATTTTCTGAGATTAACCAATCTTGGTTGGGCTGGTCAGGTCTTCCACAACATTGTGATGAGATTGACGGATCACTCAGCAATGGGTGATGCTCTTTGGTTCGAGATCGGAGGCGAACTTGGCAGATTTTCCATCAACGAGTTCTGCCTCATTACCGGCATGAAATGTGCAGGGTCTACCCATCTCCCAGTGGTTGAAAGCCGATTAATGACAAGATATTTTTCGCCCTTGAGAGGCGTGTCGAGAGAAAATCTGGAGCTGCAGATGTCGACTGCGACATTTGACAATGACAACGACATTGTGAAGCTTAGTTTACTATACTTGATGTTCTGCATTCCCTTATCAAATGCAAACTCCGTTAAGATAGACTCTAAGTTTTTTTCCCTGGCCGATAACATTGTTGATTTCAATGATTTTCCTTGGGGCGTTCTCTCATGGGAGGCAACCCGGACTGCAATATGTAATGCAGTTGAGAACGGGCTGTCTACGAAAAGAAGAGCTTCAAAAAGGCCCGACAAAGTGCATTACAGTGTATCGGGCTTTCCTCATGCCTTACTCGTCTGGGCCTATGAGACCCTCCCATCGATAGCATTGAAATTCAGCAAAAAGTACGATCATGCATTTCCGCGTATGCTGTTGTGGACCACCGAGGTCAATGTCAAGTTCGATGATGTTATATCTTCTTTTACCGCGGTTGGCGAAAATCAGGTATTATTGTATAGGATGTCTTACGTATATTTATTATGTATGCAGTGTCAATTACAATTGTTGGTCAATTTAACATTTTCACAAGCATGTTACCATAACAGTGGTTATACTAGCATATTGATACAATCCATAACCCCTACTGATTTTTTTTATTAATATCAAATGTGTTCAGAGTAAGTGTTTTGTCATGATGCCAACCGAAGATGAGTTGAAGGACCCATGGGTTGCGCGGCTATTTTTGAAGAACCCAAGTGTTGTGCCAAAATTACCTCCCAAGCCTCCCAAGCCTTCTGCACTCCGACCGAGCTCCGATACAAACTCAGATTGGCAGGAGTTTCGGAAAGAAATCCGAGGAGAGGTTGTCTCCATTAAAGAAAAGTTGGTGGCTCTTGAAAAGGGCCAGAAGAAGGCTAACAAACTCATGAGAAGTGTAATAAAAATGTTGGCCGCCAACTTTTCTGAGAAGGGGCAGGGGAAGGCACACACCAAGGAATTTGTCAGCAGCCGCCAGAAGCCTCAAGTTCACACGGCTGAGAATTATGAGTTGAAACCTACCTCACCTCACATCGGCACCGGCTCGCAAGATGATGTGATATTCGACTCTGACATCGGAGCCGCTACTGATATGGGTGTTCAAGCAGCCATGGAGTTCCTCACTGCCGAAAAGGTGATTGTTGCTCAGGAAGACGTCAAGGCTGACGAGAATAAGGTACTCATTTAGCTGTTAGTCGAGTATTACATTAAATGTAGATTATCTCAACTGTATTCCACAACTAGAACATTGTATTTATTATTATGCCATGGCTTGAAACCACACAGGAAAGTATTTTGCCCTCGGATTTACCAGCAACCGATCTAAAAGCGAAGGCAAAATCAGATCAATGTGTTGGAATAAAGGAGGAGATAGTGCAAGGCCCGGTGAAGGTCTGTCAAGAAAAAAACATAGGGATGGATATCGTGAAGCTTGAAGAGCCAGACGATGATGAGAGCCTCGGTGACGTGGTTGTTATGAATCTCTGTAACTTAGTTATATAGTCATTATGGTCATTGTGTACAATGCTAACTCGTTTCACATATGTCACTTATAGATCCGTAAGAAGAAGAGGGCCAGACTATCAAGGATTGGCCAGCGGCCCTCTGGATCAATCACTGATGTTGCCTCGCCGTCGAAGCCTTAGACTAAGCTGCTTACTCCCCTCCCTCCGGGTCTCGCAGATGAACCTCAGAAAGAGACGCTAGAGGAGTTCAGGGAGTGGTTCCTAAAAGGATTATTGAAGAGGACTCCTGCAGGGTAATTTTTTTTATAATACATATTATGTACGATTTGAAATTTACAATATATTAACAACGTCATCACCAATTAACCAGACGGTACATTATGTTTAGTAAACGGCCTCCCCGATACACTGCAAAGCATGATATTTTTGACAAACCACATGACCTCGGATGCATGTTGGTGGAAAAAAAGAGTTGGTATTATGAGTTAGCTACCTCTCCTGTTTGGCTATGGGATGAAGTAAGTACCTTTTTTCAATATTTTATACTCAATGTTCTATAAATTTCGTAAATACTAAGGTCACAATGATACATTGTTTGTTATCATGTATTTTTTTCCAATTTATTTGCATCTTTTTTGTTTGTGCAGCACATTGACGTTGCATTCTACTACCTGAGGAAGAAGATCAGGCAGTACCCTGAACTAAAACAACGAAAGGTGACAACGGTAGACACGTTTTTTGCTGCAAAAGTCCGTTCGTTGTGGACCGTCTACCAGGCAGCACCCGATAAGTTCGATTGGGCCTGCTGTGATTCTGTGTTCAGGATAATGCTTGGCGTGCGTGCCCAGAGTGGGGCCTCGTGGTTTGACGTTAACAAGGTGCTAATGCCAATTCACTTTGGCGATCTGAAACATTGGGCATTAGTAAAGCTCGACCTAACAAATTGGACCCTTGAGGTATACGACTCTCTTCAGCATGAAGGACCTCATAACACTAAGGTCCGCGCAGGAATGGAAGGTCTGTCAAAGTTCATTCCATTTCTAGCTGAAAAAAACAGTTTGTTCGAGTTCAAACCACGAGTTCCTCCAGGAAATTACCCAATACCAGTCACCATATTGAAAGATATCCCTAAACAAGCCAATGGGTTAGTACAAGCATTGCAAATTATTTCATAAAATGAACTGTGTGGAGTGTGTTGCTTATTTAATAAAAAAAATTTCCATCTTTCGTGCAACATGGGTGACTGTGGAATGTTTACAATCAAGTATGCTGAGTGCTTGATAGAAGGGAGGGATGTCAGATATTGGGTAATTGCTGCACGCATGCAAATCTTCAGGGAGTATTTTGCTTGTTACATGTGGTCCCATGCTAAAAATAAGCTTGCTGAAACTTATAAAAGTGATGCTGATGAGGAGGAGGACGTTTAACATTTAGACTAACTATTTCAATCTTGTTATCTAACTTAACCAGACTGTTAATAGTACCATTACTTAATTCTTGCTAAACCCCATTGATTTTTTGTATATGGTATATTGTTGTAAAATTTGAATTGTAACATTACACATTAATCGTATTGTTGACCAGGTGGGAATAAAACGTTTCATTATCAATGAAATGTATCTTTGTACATGATAATAAAAAGCTTTCTTTCTTTCAATACTAATACAGAGGTCATAACGGTTATGACCAGACGGTCATAACCGTTATAACCGATAGTATAACGTAGAGGTCATAACGGTTATGACCAGAAAGGTCATAACCGTTATGACCGATAGTATAACACAACAGTCATAACGGTTATGACCAGACGGTCAAAACCGTTATGACCGATAGTATAACACAGAGGTCATAACGGTTATGACCAGAATGTCATAACCGTTATGACCAATAATATAACACAACGGTCATAACCGTTATGACCAGACGGTCATAACCGTTATGACATCTGTGTTAGACCAGCGGTCATAACGGTTATGACCGTCTGGTCATAACCGTTATGACCATTGTGTTATACTATCGGTTATAACGGTTATGACATTCTGGTCATAACCGTTATGACCTCTGTGTTATACTATCGGTTATAACGGTTATGACCGTCTGGTCATAACTGTTATGACATCTGGTCTAACACAGAGGTCATAACGAAATTGACCAAACGGTCATAACCGTGATGACCTCTGTGTTAGACCAGCGGTCATAACATTTATGACCAGACGGTCATAACCGTTATGACCGTTGTGTTATACTATCGGTCATAACAGTTATGACCGTCTGGTAATAACTGTTATGACCGCTGGTTTAATATCAATATTCTAACAAGAAAAGGTTAAGTGATAATAGTTTAGAATTTAAGGGGTGAATAGTTTTTAAAGTTTAAATACAAAATAGGAATTATTTTTATACAAGCGAGAATAATCCTTATTGACAATAGAAAAAAAAAAAAAAGGGTAAATTGCTCAATTAGTCCCTAAACTCTGAACATTATATAATTTTTGTCCCTGATCTTTTTTTGGTAGCTGGAATGATCCTAAAATATTAAAATGTTGCTACAATAGTCATTTTCGTTAACTTTTTAATAATTTATAATTATTCCAGCTAAGAATAAAATAACAAAGAATGCCCATAATCCCTTAAAATGTTGCTACAATAATTTTTTAACGGAATCCGTCAATAATTTGGTCAAAAAGTAATGGTAACTAACAAATTCTGTTCAAAAATTAACGTAAAAAGGCATATTGTAGTAACACTTTAAAAGTTTAGGGACATTCCAACTACAAAACAAAGTTCATAGGCCAAAATTACACAAAATTAAAAGTTATGAGAACAACTTAACATTTTACCTAAAAAGAAAAATGTTTGATGGCTGCTCTATATATATATCTCTAACCATTACAGTGGCAACTAACGTCTGGGGGGTTTGTTTTCTCTTTTATTAACCTATGTATTTATGAGTGTATATATATAAAAAAAATGCATAAAGCCCCATAAATATAAAAAAAATTTAATCCATATCCCTCAAAATTTTTCCTCCTACATTTTTATTTTTATTTTGGCATTGATCTCTAACATTATGTGACGTGTGTTTATGAATGTTACATTATTCAAAATCACATTATATAGATGGAAAAAAGTCAACAAGGGTTTCCCTTTTTTTTTAAACTTCATATGCCGGCCAAATATGAACAAAGTAATAAAGAAGAAATTATTTCAATAAGGAGCCACCAACTATAATTTTAGCTGATTCCTGGTAATTAACTTGTCTATCTTAAAAAGTAAAAGAATATCGAACAACAAGAAACAGCTACCTTGTCAACACGCGCAACTAAAGTTAAAATAAATAAAATTTAAATCGTATTTTTTAATTTCTCAGCTTATGAATCCTACTTTTCTGTAACCCAAAAAAATAAATAAATAAAATAATCTAAGTTAGAGAAAGTTGACGGGTGAGACTAAATTAAATTAGATAATTATTTCGCATCATGATAAATGTTGCTAGTGCAAGTTAGGCACACCGTTCTTTTTCAATGAAGTGGTTTGAGCCCTAATGGAGGATTCTATAATAATTTAATTCCTTACTTAGAACCTTTTATAAGATATAATTATTGGGTTGATTTCTTTAACAATTTTCTAATGGTTATTTTATTTAAAAGCACATTTTCTGCATTAGGTCAATTATGTTGGGTTTTCTTTCAGTCATGTAGGGACTTCTTTATTCCAACTTTAGATAATTTTAGTCCCCCTTTTACCTTCCAGATTATATTAATCCCAAAAAGATAGTGATGATCAACATTAGCAGTAAATGTTTATTTATTTTTAAGATTTTTTTCCTTTTTGACCAGAGGTTCTTGTTGATTCTACGTGGATGCCGTACAAAGAAGAGAAAAAAAAAAATACAAAAGGCCAAAAAGGGCGATTCCAAAATCTGAAGACAAAATCTGATAGTGTAACATAGAGGTCATAACGGTTATGACCGTCTGGTCATAACCGTTATGACCAATCGTATAACACAGCGGTCATAACGGTTATGACCGTCTGGTCATAACTGTTATGAACGCTGATCTTATACAGAGGTCATAACGGTTATGACCAGAAGGTCATAACGGTCATAACCGTTATGACCGATAGTATAACGCAGCGGTCATAACGGTTATGACCAGACGGTCATAACTATTATGATCGCTGGTCTAACACAGAGGTAATAACAGTTATGACCGTCTGGTCATAACCGTTATGACCTCTGTAACTGGCCCAGAGGTCATAACGGTTATGACCAGACGGTCATAACTGTTATTACCTCTGGGCCAGTTACAAAGGTAATAACGGTTATGACCAGGCGGCCATAACTGTTATGACCGCTGGTCTTAAATCCCCCTAAAAATGTTTGGCTTAACAGTTAATGTTTTTTTATATAATAAAAGCGTGTTATAGCAATCTATTGTACTATAAAATACACTTTGTACTTATCATAAAAATCTTGGTCATGTTTAATGTGAAGTGTGCTAAATTGTTATACAACAATGATAAAAAAAGTAAAGTAAAATGACCCTACACATTCATCACATTTATGAAATTGGTGTTATGAACTCTGTATCTGGCCTTGTGGTTGGACGTTTTCGTAAGGGTACTGAGTTGGTACATGTTTAACGGTTGTGTCCGTAACCATTACATCTACCACACCGATTAGGCTCTTGTTCTTCACCTTGGGACGGAATCCTACGAACCCGTGGCCTTCCGGGCCCACGCTTTGTAGTGGGAGGATTAACAATTCGCAATCTTACTTCTTCAGATACGTCCCAGCCCTCGGGGCTGCCAATAGGGTGGACTACATGTGCATAGCAAGCATACAGATAGTCTTTCGTGTAGTAATTAGAGCAATATTTATAAGGATCAATTCGATGGTGGTTACATACGGCCATTGCATGAGGGCAAGGAATTTGATCGACCTGAAATCGTCTGCAAGTACATGTCCTTTCGCTCATATCGACAATCCATATTTGGGCAGCATTGTTGGTGACGGCGTACTCAAACTGATCAGTTGGCCGAGGCTGTAACAAATGTAATTTTACGACATTAGTTTAAGCGATCGCATTAAGGCGAAGCCAGAATAAAATTTAAAAATGGGGTCGTTATCACAAACCGTTACTGTTAGGCCTAAAGCGAAGTTTGTGCGAATCAATTTCTCTGCCCTCAAGGCCAGTTTAGATGTTATTTTAAGGACCTCTTCACGTCTCTCGACAAACCATCGTTGTAGTAGTCCCCTAAGCCATTCCACCAAGAATCTAACTGGCATTAACCTGGCTTTCCGATCCACATTGTTTAATGACTCTGCAATGTTGGTTGTCATGATTGCATATCTCCGACCGTTGAAGTATGCTCGTGACCACTTTATAGAATCGGCCTGAAGAAGGTAACGATGCATGTTCGGGTTACGACCACGGATGGATTTCATATGACGATGGTACTCACTTAAAAGATACGTTCTCGAGGCACCGTCAAAATAGGTTTTCAAAGGACCTTTGAAATCTTTGTATCTAGTCTTCAAGTTTGCAGCCAAGTGTTGGACGCATATCCCGAATGCAGCATCTGGATACACAAGGTTGGCTGCATATTCGATACCCTTATGCCTATCGGCCACAATAGCAAGAGACTCTCGCGTGCCGATTGAATCCCTTAGTTTCTCAAAGAACCATTTCCATAATTCATTGCTCTCCGACGGAACGATACCAAATGCAAGGTGAAATATGGAGCCATTTGCGTCGTGTCCGTAGGCTGCGAGCAACATACCTCCAAACCTGACTTTTAGTGCTGATCCATCAACCACAATTATTGGACGACAATAAGGCCAACCATGCTTCGAAGCAGCTAAGCACATGTACAAGAATTTGAAACAATTTGCTGAGTCTGTCTCAATGTCAATGTCGGATCCAGGATTTTTCCGCTTAACCATTTCAGCCCACGCTGGTAGAACTATAATTATTAAATTATCAATACCATGTTTTAAGTATAATAGTTATAAGGACAGTCACGAACGTATAACCAGACAAGGGAAATTACCTTTGTATGACTCAGCATCATCGCCCCTCAGGCTTGTCAGTGCAGCTTCCTTCCCTCGTCATGCTCTAAGATAGTTGAAAGACACTCCAAATTCGGCCTGCATGTCTCGCATTATTTCAGATGGTCTATATAAGGAATTGGTCGGATCCAAGTATTTTTCCTTAACACACTCCCCAATCATCCAACTCTTCGCTTGACGATGATGCCCTTGAACGATTTCAATTGAACAAGTATGGACGTCGTCGAACCTCTTCACAACAAACAGTACACTACCTTTCATCTTAGTCGCGCGCAATTGCCATGGACATCCCTCATTATCTATACATATAACGTGTAATAGAGTAGAGTTCGACCTCTTCACCTTGAATTGGTAGTGTTTACTCATGGCATCGTGATGAAGATGGTATTGCAGTAACTTTTTGTTCTCAAAAATACAGTTTATGCACAGCGTGATAGGTGTATAATCAGCAACAACGACTCCGTCGGATACACTGTCACTACTTGATACTTTGTTATATTGAGATCCAGTATTATTGACAATAGAATGGCCTCCAATGCTTGCTGTGATACTCTTCTCGTTTGAACAATGAGTATCAGCCGAAATATTAAATTTCCTGGCATTACAATCATCGTGATCCGTGCCTAAGTCATTGTTCAATATTTGATGTTGATTTTCAATTCCATAGTCAGTGTGCAAATCCAGACCTACTGTAGGAGAAGTGATATGAGGAGGAGGAGGGTTTAGGATCATATTACTGTTATTTACATGTTGCATGGCTTCATCACTCTGTCCCCCCTCCCTAGAACGTTGAATGTCTATGTGGTTGCTTGCCCCTACCTCTGGTGCCATGGCTTCCGCAGCGGACTCATCCAATACATCGATTGTAACTGGAAATTTGCTAAGCACATGAACATCCTTATTCTTTAGTTGTATGCAGAATTTAACGTCAGCATCACACTGTATCCTCACAAGAGGCAATCCAGGTTCAACACCGTATCTCATGACTATATTCTTGTCTGGGCCCCTAATTCCAAGCACACTTCTCACCAACTCAATAAGACCAACATATGTTGAGTTCTCGGGTACCAATATTTCCTTCATTTCGCCACCAACATATCTCATTGTGCCGTCCCATTGACCATTATACTTTACGAAAACACAAACCACATCCATTCCTGAATGAAACAGCATCAAGTTATCCAATAATTTGCTTTACAAAGGAAGGAAAGATTATGTTATATGCTACAGGAGACCGAATAACAAGCACCATAATAACAGAGATTTTGTTTATACAATATATTTCAAAACGCATGCCCATTAAATCATAAATTAACAAATAAAACCAGATAAGAAGCACCATTACCTCAGATTGGCTGATTGGAAGTGTGAAGATCTCTATTCAAATGGAGTAGAAGCAGATCTGGCAGATTCTACCGATAACTGTGACGAGGATGGTCAAATGTCGAATTAACAGAGTGCACAAAGATGTGTTCAGATTTGTTGAACTTAAAGTGAGTTTCGATCAGTGGGTAATGGTGCAGAGAGGAATCGTGAGGCTTCACTGAGAGAAAAACGATGAAAAGAGGAAAGAAAAAGTTTTCAAAATTTGGGTTACTGTATATAATGTCGCGATTGAAATGGGCGGGAGATCTAACGAAAAATTTTGTTTGGGTTTGACCAATACGTCACCGTATTGACCAATAGTTTATCGGTCATAACGGTTATAACCAGACGGTCATAACCGTTATAACCGATAGTATAACACAGAGGTCATAACGGTTATGACCAGACGGTCATAACCGTTATGACCGTATCGTGTAACACATAGGTCATAACGGTTATGACCAGGCGGTCATAACCGTTATGACCGCTGGTATAACATATAGGTCATAACCGTTATGACCGCTGTATTATACGATTGGTCATAACTGTTATGACCGATAGTGTAAAGTAGAGGTCATAACGGTTATGATCGTCTGGTCATAACGGTTATGACCGACGTATAACAATATCAATCATAACGGTTATGACCGTCTGGTCATAATGGTTATGACCGATAGTGTAACGCAACGGTCATAACGGTTATGACCGTCTGGTCATAACCGTTATGACCGATGATCTAACACTTTGACCAATACGTCACCGTATTGAGCATTTACAGGGGTCACAACGATGATGACCATGGGGTCATTATGAAAATGACCGATCCTGTGGAAGGACGTCTGACCAAAAACTGGTCATTTTTATAATGACCACCTGGTCAATATCGTTGTGACCAAAATTATATGCTAAAATTTAACAGTTACAGGGGTCACAACGAAAATTACTAGGCGGTCATTATGATAATGACCGTCCCTGTAAGAAGACTAACTGTTAAACAAATTCAAAATAATGAAATTTTTTTCCCCTCTGCAAACAAATCGTTAAACGAAAACTTTTTAGACATTGAAATCAGATTTTGTAATTTTTTTAACTTTCGACTTCTTTGATTCGTTAACTTCGATTTCCCCTAAACCCTTCATCGGCCACCATTCTCTCGATATCTTTAATTAGTTTTTAAACTATTCTAAGTAGGTGGCCTTCTATATCACGAAGCTGTTTATAGATGCCTTTCGTGGTGGTTTCGGACGGTTTCCAAGCGGTTCCGGCCGACTGCAACTGTTTCTCTCTCTAAAAAACTGTAGATGCTAGTTTGACACATTATTTTGGGGCCATGCGAGGGAGATGAGGATAAACCAGTAATTTGACATACAATTAATCCTTCTGGGCCCCACATATCAGATTGAAGAATGACGTGACAGTGTTAGAAGTAAAAGGAAAAAAAAATGATGCTAATTTTAATATAATTTATTCCATATATGCTAAAAGTGAAATTTACCCTTTCTTGAATTGGTTAAGAATTCTGTCTTCCAGAAAAAAGTTGGCACTTCCACCAGTAGAGTAGAAGTAATGGTTGACCTCGGATATTTTTTATCCCAAGATTTTCTTCTCTCACTCAATCACTCAGCTGTTAAATAATAACTAAAAGGTGTTGGAAAATAGTATTTAAACACAAAAGCAAATAGTCTATCAAACATCTGGTACTAGGATTCTCACTGTAGCTTTCATTTCCATGGCATCAAAAAATACCCTCATCATTCTCTTCTCAATCTTTCTCTCTCTTCGGATGCGCAATTCCATGGCACAAACTTGGATAGGAGCTGGTTACTGGTATGCTGGTAGTGAATCTCCCATACCGGATATAGACTCAGCTCTATACACTCACCTTATTTGTGGTTTTGCCACTGTAAACTCTTCAACTTACCATCTCTCGATACCTTCTTCGGATGAGCAGTATTTTTCAAGCTTCACCGCCATAGTCAAGCGCAAGAACCCATCAATTACAACGCTTCTCTCGATCTGGAACGGGCAAGCCGAGACCAGCAAGGGCATACTTGGGGAGAAAGGGAACTTTTCAGTCTTGTCCTCTATGCTAAGCAAAGCTTCAAACAGAAAGGCTTTCATTGAGTCTTCGATTAAAACAGCAAGACGATTTGGATTTCAAGGGCTTCACTTGTTTTGGCTGTGGCCTAATTCGAGTTCAGACATGACCAACATGGGAATTCTCTTAGACGAGTGGAGAGATGCTGTGAATTCCGAGTCGGAAAATTCAAGCCAATCAAAATTGATGCTTACCATGTCACTTCGTCGTGTGCCTGATTTTGGATCACTCAGTTACCCAATTGAGTCCATAGAGAAGAATTTGGATTGGGGTCATGTTGTGGCTTATGACTATCATCTGCCTGTGAAAGAGAATGTTACCGGTGCTCATTCCGCTTTATATGACCCCTACAGCAATTTTAACACCGATTACGGTATAAGGCAGTGGTTGAAAAGAGGACTTTCGTCTGCAAAACTGGTTCTGGGATTGCCTTTTCATGGCTACGCATGGACGCTTTCGAATCCAAAGGAAAGTGAAATTGGTGCAAAAGCGTCAGGAGTGGCTGTGACGCAAGACGGCTCAATGAGCTACAAGTACATCAAGTGGTATACTCGGAGTTATGGAGCTCAGATAGTTTACAATTCTTCTTATGTTGTGAATTATTGTGTGATCGGATTGTCATGGATCGGTTTTGATGATGTGGAGGCTATCAGGGCTAAGATTGCTTATGCCAAGGAGAAGAAGCTGCTTGGTTACAATGTTTTTGTGGTCACAAATGATGACAATTGGGAGCTTTCTCGGGCAGGTACACTTCAGTACTCAATGACTTTGTGTGCTGTTCATATAATACTAAGCTTTTATTACATAATGAAAGCCAACAGAGCTGGCATTAGATTGTTGAAGGTAGGCCAACATTGATTTTTATACTGCAATATGTATTTGGCATTTCCTCGTTAATTGCTCGGCAAGATGTGCGAAAGAATCTACAATTTGGCTTTCGAGTTGAATTGTTTCGGTCATGTTGTGAGCACTGCCTCTCATGGCGAATCACCATTGCATAGGCCTTTTTTTTTTTTTTTTTTGGTATCTCCACCTCTGTCTTTTCCATACAGAATCCTCTGTTTCTGTCCACTTTAGGTATTTGTTTTTGTTTTTTTTTTTTTTTTTTTTAATTTTCATAGCACAGGCATTCTTCGATCTTCTCAATGTTGATGCAAAACTAAATGTTGTTATGACTACAGATTCTCATTGAGAGTTTGAAAATATATTGCAGCTCAAGGGGAAGAAAATGACCGAGGAAGTAAGAGGCGCTTATTGCTGATTGTCATAATTCCAGTTGCTCTAATCATAGCACTACTATCTATAATAGCGTGCTATGTTCGACATAAAGTATTGAAATCAAAAGGTGATTCTACAGGTTATGACAGCATGTCGACTGCGTACAAAATTGGTTTTACGACACTTGACATGAACAAATTTACGTTTTTCATTTCCCCTATTTTTCTTCTGTTTAGGAAATTCATCATCATCAAGGAATGCTAATGCAGCAGATTCTGATAATCTTGACAGTGATGGCCCAAATCTGCAAGTGTTCGGCTTTGACAAAATCAAAGAAGCTACGAATAACTTCTCGCATGAAAACAAGCTTGGAGAAGGTGGATTTGGCATTGTTTACAAGGTAAAATTTGGTATTCAACTAGGATTTAAGGGCTTAGTCCTCATTTTACAACTATATATAATTGCTTGGAAAATTGATTCTCAAAAAAAAAAAAAAAAAAAAAAATTTGCCAGGACCAAAAAACTAGGGAAATTAAAGCTTAAACTGAGTTGGTACATGACACCAAAAGTATAGTCAGCAGATTCACCACCAAAAAGGGTTAAATTTTGTTTGTAAATCCATAAATGATACTAATTCTTTATGACTTGTCTATCTGTGTTCAGTACAAGTATTGTGAATAGACGAGAGTTTTTCAGTTTTTGGACTTCTGTCAACTCTGCTATAAAACTAACTCTTTTATCAAAGTGATAAAAATCGGCATCATTCTGGCTAGGGTATACTACCGAGGGGCCATGAAATTGCGGTGAAGAGACTATCAAAGACGTCAAATCAAGGAGTTGAGGAATTCAAAAATGAGGTTACACTTACTGCAAGGCTACAACATGTTAATCTAGCTAGAGTACTCGGATATTGCACCGAAAGGGAAGAAAAGATGTTGATCTATGAGTACATGCCGAAACATAGCTTGGACTTATACATTTTTGGTCCGCATACTTTTCTACTTATATCATGCGAAAAATTTGTATCCACTTTTTGCCTTGTTGCTTGTGAATTTATTAGTTATGTACGATGCAGATCCTATCAGAAGGCATCAATTAGATTGGAGAAATCGGGTTCATATTATTGAAGGAATTATTCAAGGGCTTTTATACCTTCAAGAATACTCGAATTTCACGATTATTCATCGAGATATCAAAGCAAGTAACATTCTACTAGACAATGACATGAATCCCAAGATATCAGATTTTGGAATGGCTAAACTCTTCAGAAAAGATGAACTCGAGGCAAACACAGACCGGATTGTTGGAACATAGTAAGTAAAATTCACTGTTTTTGAGTGGATTCTTCTTAATGATAATGTTGTTATGTGCTATGTACTTTATTTATATATATATATTTAAAAAAAATGCTATGCAGTGGCTATGTTCCACCTGAATATGTAACGAAAGGTACATACTCGATGAAGTACGATGTCTACAGCTTTGGAGTTTTGCTTTTGCAAATCATCAGTGGAAAGAGGAACACACGTTTTTATGGACCTAGTGAAAGTATGCATCTTCTAGAATATGTAAGTCACTCTATAAAGTTTTACCACAATAAGAATTACCAATGTTGCTTTTAAAATTTGTTATTTGGTAACATCAAAAAATACCAGGCATACCAAACGTGGGAAGGGGACAAAGGAGTGGAGTTTTTCGATCCCTCGCTAGATGATTCGTCTTCACCGTGGAAACTAAACAAATGCTTGCGTGTAGCTCTACTATGCGTCCAAGAAAATCCAGATGATCGGCCTTCAATGTTGGACATATTTTCAATGCTTAGAGATGAGACCAAGGCCATTGCTTCTCCTAAAAAACCAGCTTTCTCTAAGAAAAATGATGTAAATGTGGGAAGCACATCCACATCCACATCCACATCCCAGCAAGCAGGTTGCTCGGCTAACTATTTGCCGATTTCCGATGTCATACCACGGTGATTGTGCGGGCTCTTGACAGAAATTTGTATCATAGAGACTGTTGTTGCTCTTGGCCAGTTGATTGAGCTTTCACTCTCAGTTATGTTAATACTTATATGCATTTATATATATATATATATATATATATAAGAGTTTTCAATATAATTACTGACTAACAAACACAAACCAAAAGAAAAAATAATGTTCTTCCACAGGGCCATGGATGTCAATAGATATATTGCTCTGAAAGACTCGAACTATATCCTGTGCTCACCCTTTGATTTTATTTTTGATGGCACATCTCCTAAACTTCACTTATAATTTTTTTTATCTAAATTTATTTGTTAGGTTGACCTTTATGGCAACTACAAGGGAAGGTGATTGATTTCTTTGTGCTTTTTTTCCCCCTTTGAAGAAGCCATATTGGGTAGATGAATTTATTCTTTATTTATTTTTTAAAAGATGACACTATAATGCTTCGGTACTTAGAGAAAAAAAAAAAAAAAAAACAACTCAAATTAAAAGAATAAATCTTATTTTATTTAACTATAAAAAGTACTTAAAAAGAGTCATATCAATAGGTTAAAAACAAGTTGCCCACTCAAAATCATATTTAATAAGCTCTCCAAGTTTAATGCTCATTAATTGTCATAAATATTTTTGACCAACTACTCAATTTATTACAACCGTTTGATAGAGATTGGATGGCTAAAACAACGATAACCATCCATTTGTAAATTTTAGAGAAACCATTGAAACCGCACCCACATGTATATGTTCAGATTAAATGGAAGCAGTGACGGAGCCAGGATTTCTCGGTGAGGGGGCCAAATTTTTTTTTTCAATTAAGCCACTAGGCCTACTAATATTTATGAATTTAATTAAATTATTTTACTTCTTAAAATCCAAATTGTTTTCCCAACAAAATATGAGTGGTTATATTTGCATGCACAATATTGATAAATATCTTCACCTAATAAATGTTTCATAATACAAACATGGTAAATCTATCATTTTGTAGATACTTTTTATATAATACCACATTTAACCCTCTCATACACCCACTTTTATTTTAATTTTAATTAATCTAATTTAAATTAAATTAACAAGTCTAAATAAGAAAAAAAAAGATATATCTTCATTCTTAAAAAGAAAACATAAACTATATCTAAACGTTAAAAAAAAAAATTAAAGAGATGAAATAGTAAAGAAGATAAACTCAAGTAATGTCTAAATCAAAAATTAATAAATGTCATATTGCATTTAAAAAAAATACATAAATATAAAATCATGTAAATAAACATAACAAGAAAATAAATAAATAAATAATCATAAAAAACCATAGAGAATTATTTTTAAATACTAAAAGAAAAGAAAAAACACATAATATTAATGAATTAAAAATTAAAAATACATATTTCAGTAGTTGTTGTTGGTTTTTCAAGAGACATTTTTATTTTATTTTAATTTCACTTGAATCCTCCATTGAAATTTTTCATGCAGTTATAAAAATTTCTTAAAAAAGAAATTTATGAAGAATAATTTAGAGTTTACAAAATAAACAATTTAGAGTTTAAAACAATTTAGAACAATTTCTTAGGATTTTTTTATTTTTTAATATTATTTTCATTTATGGTTAATGTGGTGTATGTTTCTGAATTGTTTTATAAAAAATATTTTCAATTACAGATATGTGGGGGTATAAGCATTTTAAATTATTTTAAAGTAATTTTCAGAAAAGGTAAAATTAATACATTAAAAATCTTTGTTGACTTTATGGGGATATTATCAATATTGTAAGCGTAAATAAAATCTCCATATTAATTTAAGGGGGGCCAAGACTAACACATACCCATTATATTAAAATTAAAAAAATAAATAAATAAACCCACCATATTAAAATTTAAAAACGAGAAAAGAAAAAAAGTTAGCCCCCCCAGCCCCCCCTCCGTCCATCATTGAATGGAAGCATGAAATTGACTTTAACAAACAGGAGAAATAGTAATTAATTTGTACTTGAATGAAGACAAATCATATTCAATAAAAAATTAAAAAAAAAAAAGTGACAGATCGAAAACGACATTTTGATGCCAATACTAGATCAAAATGTACACACAGTGAATACGAAATCTGATAAACATCACAAGTTTAGCGTATCAATTGATAGAGCAAGATTCATCAAAAATAAAACAAAGAGACAAATAAAACAAAAAATCTGAGGAAACATGAACCAAAAGAGCCAGGGTTAAAAATGACAACTTAGTATGTACAAAAATTGTGTCATATTCAAAAAGAATGAAAAAAAAGACGGTTAGTTAGGTAATTTTTCTTAAATAAATTTACACAACAACAACAAATACAGTTACAGTTGTGTAGAACCCCTAACTTGTTCATTCAATTTTATTTTTTTGGTAGCAATTTTTGGAATTTGTAGGGTAACAGTAGAGTTTAACCACTACTACAAAATGCAGATTTCACGACGGAGCTTTCACGATCGTTTTTAAAAAAAGTTCGTGGAAAGTACGCCAAAAACACGGCGCGAAATAAGGTTTCCAAAACCATCATTGTTGCTAAGCGCTTTCACGACGGTTTTTGAAAACGATACGGTTTCCAAAAAACTGTCGTGCTATGTTTTGCATTTTTAAAAAAATTTGTTTTTTTCAAAATTTCGCGTGAATCAACCACTTTTTTTTAAAATAATAATTAAAAAACTACGACATACCATGATGGTTTTTGTTAAAAATCGTCGTGTTACATATACCACTACGGTTTTTGACAAAAACCGTCGTGGTATGTGGTGCATTTTTAAATTTTTTTTCTTCTAAATGTAGCTTGAATCCGCTACTTATTAAAATATAAAATAAAAATAAAAAACCCTCATTCCCTCCACATTTGCACTCTCGCGCCTTTGTCTCCTCTCTCCAAACTCTCCTTCGAAACCCATCTCCTCGGCCGTGACCCCTCCTTCCATTTTCTCTCCTACCTCGCCTCCATTCTCTCTTGGGCCTCTCACTTTCTCTATCACCTCTCATCTCTACCGGCCGCGACTCCACCAATAATTCTCTCTCGCGCCTCTCCCTCTCCCTCTCGCCTCTACTTGCCGCCACAACTCCTCCCTCCAATCTCTTCCTCGAAACCCATCCTCCGCCAACTACCCCACAACGAAGCCGACCACACCCACGGCCGTGTACTTGGTAAGTCTCTCTCTCTCTTGCTCTCTCTTGCACCACACATATTATGGAAGTATTGTTGACTGTGTTTGTGATTTTGGGTAATTGTTTTCTTGAAAAAAGTTTTGAATGTGTTCGTAATATTTTTGCATATTACATGTTTGACAAAATGCCCGTTTGATTAGATTGTGTGATTTTTTTATGTGTTTGGGTTCGCTTTGAGTTTTAGATTAATTTAAATTGTTTGGTGAGTATTAGGTTTTGTAATGTAGTGTATGTTTTTGTAATAATTGTTGTACATTGTGACACAAAATCAATTGAAGATTAGCTATTATTTTAACTTGAGCTGTACAATGGATAACACACGGTATTTGCCACCCGTGGGAAATCGCATGAATTAGGTAAATTTTATTTTTCATGGAATGACCTACCACGACGGTTTTTTCAAAAAACCGTTGTGATAGGTGATCATTCCACGACAATTTTTTTTTATAAAAAACCGTCGTGGAAAGTTACTATTTACCATCATTTGACGTCAATTTTGCCTATTTTACGATGGTTAAAAAACCGTCGTGGAATACAAATAGATTCCACAACCTTGGATACCGTGATAGTTAGAAAACTGTCATGAAAAAGATACCATGATGGTTTAAAAACGGTCGTGGTATCCTCTTCTTGTACTAGTGAACAAATGTATTTAATTTGCTATAAATCTTTAAGAATGTAAAAACAATCTTTAAAAGGAATGTGAAACAAGCTTAATGCAAGTCAAAATTTCGATAGAGGAAAGAAAAAAAGAAAGGAAGAAAGAAAGAAAGAGTGCTATTCAAATATCATGTGTTTTAAAACTTTGGATCTTATTCGGACCGGAATAAAACATTATTAGTTTTCTTATACTATTGTTGTGTGACGTTAGGCAGTGTTCAAAGATGACGATAGTTGATGACAAACTTATGGCAAAATGCGTTCTCAGTATTATTTAATTTTTATGTAAATATAAATCGAGAAAACATTTAAAACACTCGTCTGTGTTTAGTTTAAATACCAGTTTTACTTTTTTATTATACAATGTCTAAAACATCTCTATAGTTGTAAAATTAGTCACAAAATACCGCTTAAAGTAATTAAAATTTTCGAAATACAAGGTTACACTTAGCAACCTAAATTTTTCTAATAAAACATTATTAGATTTCTAAAACTATTTTTGTGTGACATTAGCTAGTGTTCAAAGATGACAACTATTGATGAATTAAAAAAAAAAAAAAAAAAAGATGACAACTGTTGATGACAAACCTTACAGAAAAATGTGAAATAACGCTCGTCTGTGTTTAGTTTAAATATGACTTTTACCTTTTTGGTTATACCAATGTCTAAAACATCTCTATATTTGTAAAATTACTCACAAAATACCGCTTGAAGTAATTAAAATTTTCGAAATATGAGGTTAACCTTACCAACCTAAAATACAATTTAAAACAATATTAAATCAAGTTATTAAATAAAATTAACCTTAAAATTTTTAAAATAATTGACATATTTGTTTGATTAATGAAATATTAACTTGACAATTTAAATTCTTTTTATTGTCATAAAATAACATGCATAGATTTGAAAAGAATAATCTGTTTCAAAATATTAATTGCTTTTCCTTAAAAAACAAAAAAAATTAATTGCTTCAAAGGGAAGTTCATTTACTTCTTTCTTAGAGTGGATATATTGCCTTGACCCTTTCTTAGGTATCTCTTTTCGGCTAATCCTGACGGTATTTGATAAGATTTTCGGTCTCATATCTTATACCTAACAGCCGGGGGTAACATATCAAATGCCAGCTTGCTTACAATCTTGTTGCGTGACATGTTTGTGACCTGATTTTACTTTTTTTTTTTTTTTTTTTTTTTTACCAATGGGGTGTTTTGGAAATTTGCATAATAAGAGGAGCAAAAGTAATATTTAGGTTAAATATGGGATTTATAAGATATTTTTCCATCGGGTGGGTCTATTAACATCCCTCATTTTTCTTTTCCTACCCACTTTTCAAAATCATCAACAAATTAATTTTAGAATTAAAAAAATTACTTATCACACCCCTTAGTTTTCCCAAAAAACTCTTAAAACTAAATTATTTATCTTTCTTCTTTCTTCATATATTAAATCTAAACCTCTGCACAATTTTTTTAATATATTTTGTTTTATTTTTTATTTTTAAATTTTCTTCTCACAATTTCTTTTTCCTTTTTTTTTTTTTCCTATTTTCTTTTTAGATATCTAATTAAAATTCTTCATCAATTTATATGTTGAGAAAAAAATCTATGAACTTATTCTTTGATACACTTCTTTTTGAGATGATAAAAACTTGAAATAATATACTGATAAAACTGAGTATTCCACGAGTATGGTTGAAAATATTAAGAATTTGGTTAATACTTTTATTATATAATTAGAAAAAGCTCTCAATTCAGAATGAATTCCTACCATTTCTCTCAATTATTTATAAAATGAATAACCAATCAAATCAATATATTTGATTACATATTCACATCATGCATACGCATTTTTCATTTGCTTGTTATTTCTTAAAAAAAAAAAAATAGTCATAACAAGGAACTACAAAAACTATTGAAAAATATGAATAATAACAAACAAAATAAAAGAAACTTCTCTTAAACAAAATTCTCCTAGAAATAAATTAAAAAATAACAACAAAATATAAATTTTTCTTTTAAAAAAAAGGAAAAAAAATGTATAGGAATTTAGACTTTAATGGGAGGAGAAAGAAAAAAGTATATAATTTATTTAGTGCTTTTTGGAAAAATGAGAAGTGGAATAAGTAATTTTTTAATTCTAAAATTAATATGATAAGTGGTTTTAAAAAGTTGATGGAAAAAATGAAATGGAGGGTGTCAATAAACCCACCATTTTTCATATAAACATATGTGTGTATGTACACATATATTATGTATATACATAAGAAGAGGCTACATATTATTGTATCAATCACATAATGCAATTGTAAAAGTTGATGATAGAAGAACCAAAATAATTTGGGCTTCGAAGAAATTATGAAGTAAAGAAGAGGAAGAAGTTGATACCTTTCATGTCGTCAAGTAATTACGTGTGAATGAAACATTCTTGTCCCCTAAATTCCAAAGCTTAGAAAAGTTAACCACCCGGAGTACGAAAAGAAAACAGATTTTCTTACTATGACCAAAAATGTCAAAAAGAAATCATGGAATGCTCAGTCATACTTGACATATTTTATTTGTCAAATATTCAAAGATTTAACGCCATTTTTCAATTGCATTAAGTACCCATTTTATAAAATTTTTACTTTTACTTCTAGTCAGTAGAAGAAGAAAAATAAAAGTTATGACTTCTCATAAGTGTTTAGAACTAAAGAACTTTTAAAGTTCAAATGATCTTAAAAGTTTTCTAATCAGTAATAAACATGTTAAAATAAAATTTATAATATTTAATTTAAATTTTGTTGTAAGTTTTAATGTCTATTCAGAAGAACTTTTATTAAAAGCCATATTTTTTGACAATGATAGGAAGTACTTTTAGAGACCGAAAGCTCTTCTAATAGATCATTCAAACACTTTTAGATACTGAAAGCTCTTCTGATAGATCATTCAAACACTTTTAGAAGCTATTTTTAGACATGGGAAGCCAAAAACAGCTTCTAGAAATCTCTGGCGAACAAACCCTAAAAGTCATTACTTGTCTTTACTTGTTTTCTGCTTCCTTAAACAAAACGTTTGAAAATACGTACTTTCACATAACTCAACACCATTTTTAAATCGCTTCTAAAGTCATTAATCTCCTAATCCTTTTCGTATTTCTTCTTCTTGAAACTCAACGTTATGTGTCGAAATCATGGATAAGGGCCTGGTATTATAGTTCACAAACCGAACTTCATGATAGAACACATTTTTATTGTCTACCAGAAAATTTTATATTCCAACGGATTATTTTTTTTGTTTTCCACCTGATTATGTGTTATGTTTTAATGTATTTTCGTATTATTTTAGCAAATTGATATCATAATTTATCATATTAATTGGTTATTTCTTCATATTGATCATCAAAATTTATGTAAAATCATATTACCAAAAAATTTAATTTTTAATGAATAAAAATCCCGAAATTGAAAAAAAAAAAAAAAAAAAACCTAACACTCAAAAATTAAAATCTCCAACTAAAAAAATATTGAAAATCCCATCCCTCCCTCCCCACCCCACACCATCTATGGCCAATTGAAAACGCAAACCCTAAAAGCGAAATTACAAAAAGTAAAATTAGGCTAGATGGTCTATTTTGGCAACTCAATCTAATAGATGACCAAACTTTTTTTATTTAGTAAAATGGTTTGTTAGCTATTTTTTCATGATTTGATTAATCAGTAATTGATTTGAAAATTGATGATTCATGTTAAGGTCAATTTACTAAATTAACAATATTTGTGGTCAATCACTAGTTGATCAGTTAAGAGAATTGATTTGCTATTTTTTAATGACCTTTTATCTATTTTTTAAAAACTTCAACCATTTGTTAAAATATACTCCTTAAAAAAAAAAAAAGGCTACTTACCTCTAAATCCCTTGAAAAAAAAAGGGATCATTATGTCAAGATTCACGGTGACCTCTGGGGAATTAGAAGTAGGAAGGCATTAGAAAATTTTTTTTTTTTTTTTTCAAAGATGCTTTCAACACAAATGTAGGATTTTAGATGTTTGATAAATAATGAATAAAAATTTACTGTACATATATATAATGATGAAAATAGACCTTCTTTTTTTTTTTTTTTCCTTCATTTAACAAGTATGTTGGTACACATATTGTACATACTTAATAAAGCATTTTAATACACACTTTTTTTACTTCAAAAAATATAAAGAATTCAACGGTAATAATCTTATGATTTATTGTATTTACGAAAGTCGTAATTATACTTTAAAATGACAAATTCTGTGGTTTTTAAACATACATTGGAAATTATTTTTGTTATTTTATAGGGATATAAAAAATAAATAGGTTGAAAAGTTATGTTTTATTGATAATGATGTTTGAAAATTTTGCACAACGACAACAAGTACAGTTATGTAGAACCTCTAACGTGTTTATCAAATTTTAGTTTAGAGCAACAACTTTTAGAATCTGTAAGGTAAAAATAGGATTTAAACATCTTTAATTTACTAAAATTTTTTTTAAGAATGCAAAAATAGTCTTTAAGAGGAATGTGAAACGGGCCCTTCGCATGGCAAAAATGTGGAAGGAAAAAAAGAAATAAAGATAGGAGGAGAGAGTGTTATTCAAATATTATATTTTTTTCAACTTCGGATTTTATTCAGACTGCAATAAAACATTATTTGATTTCTAATACTATTTTTGTGTGATGATATCTAGTGTTCAAAGATGACGACTGTTGATGGCGTACCTTACGACAAAACGTGTCATCAATAATATTAAATATGCATAATATAAACTGAGAAAATATTCAAAACATGCGCCACGCGCCGTGTTTTAGTTTGAATATCAATTTTACTTCTTTTATTATATCAATTTCTAAAACATCTCTCTATTTGTAAATTAGACACAAAATACCGCTTGACGCAATTAATTTTTTCGAAATACGAGGTTAACCTTCCCAACCTAAATTGAATAAAATTGACATATTTGTTTGATTAATGAAATATTTATTCTTTTAAAGAAATATTTATTTGATAATTTTAAAATTTTATTATTTAAAATTTTAACTAAATCATATTTAAAATAACATTTAATATAGATTTGGAAGTTCGTTTACTTCTTTCAAAGAGCGGATATGGCTTACCCCTCCCTTTCTCTGGTGTCCCATTGGCTTATCCTGACGGTATTTCTTGCTTACAACCTTGTTGCATGACATGTTTGTGACCTGATTTTACAAACATAGGTGTTGTCTAATAAGAGGAGCAAAAGTAATAGTTAGGTGAAACACGAGTATTTGTGGGGTATTTTTCCATATTAACAAATGAGTGTGTGCACATATATTGTGTGTATATAATATACGGAGAGACTCCTATATAGTACCTCTTTAATATATCACTTCTAACGTGACTTATGGTCTATTTGTATAAATTACGTGATTCAAATGTAAAATTTTATAATAATACTTGTTATGTACAGTAATATATGACAAGATTTTAAATAAAAAGTTATTGTTAATTAATTAGCTATTAAAAGTTTTTAAATAAAAAGCTACAAATATCATATGTTATGTGATACTGCATATGAGACATTTATGTGTGTGTATATATATATATATATATATATATATATAGTTTCTATAATTTCGGGCTTCCAAGAAATGACGAAGTAAAGAAGAGGAAGGAGCTGATAGCCTAATACCTTTCAAGTCGTCAGGTAGTTTTTTTTAGTTTATTATTTTTTGGCTAAATATTCGTCAAGTAGTTATGTGTGAATGAAGATATCTACATCATTGTCCGCTGAAATGTCAAATCTTATAAAAGTAAACCACGTGGAGTGAGTGAGAACTGAAAACATATGTTCTCATTTAATGCCAAGAAATGCTCACTTACTTTGACCTATTTTATTATTTCAACATACAGAGTTTGAACACTATTTTTCAACAGCGTTAAGAGTCGTTCGTTTAAACACAACGTTGACACATATCAGATTAACTTTCACAGCATTCAACATCATTTTTCAATGGCTTCTAAATTCCTTAATCTCCTTTTTCTCTACATATTTCTTCTTCTCCAAACTGAAGGTTCAGCGTCGAAATCATGGATAAAAGCCGGGTATTACAGTTCGCAAACGGAACTTCCTGTCTCCGACATAAACTCTGCACTTTTCACTCACTTAATTTTCGGTTTTGCATACGTAAATCCATCCTCTTATCAGCTTTCTATCAATTCCTCGGACTCTCAAAAGTTCTCTACTTTCACCAATCTTGTCAAGCGCAAAAACCCGTCTGTGACGACCATTTTATCCATCTTTCTTAGTGGAGAACAGTCTTCAATCTTCTTCTCAAAGTTAAACCAGTCTTCTTACCGAAAATCCTTCATTGAATCCTCAATAAGAACAGCCAGGCTTAATGGATTTCAAGGGCTAGACCTTTATGATGTCAAACCAAGCACAAGATCGGACGTGGGAAGTTTGAGAACCCTCTTGGCAGATTGGAGAGCTGCCATAGATTCCGAGGCCCAAAGCAAGAATCAGCAAAAACTGCTCTTGGTGATGTTGGCTCATCATACGCCGGTTTTGGATACCGTGACTTACCCGATCGACACGATGAACAAGAGCTTGGACTGGGTTCATGTCAAATCATACAACTACTACATTCCAACAGAGACAAATGTCACTTACCCTCATGCAGCTCTATATGACCCGTCAAACAAGGCCATTAACACCAACCACGGAATTCAAGAATGGAAAAACAGAGGATTTCCCACAAGTAAACTGGTATTGGGCTTGCCTTACCACGGATTTGCATGGACTCTCGTCGATGCCAAAGACAATTCAATTGGCATTCCAGCATCCGGTCCGGCAGGCACCTTAGACGGGTCTATGTTCTACAACTTCTTGAGATGGTACATAAGAAATAATGGTTATGGTGCAAAATGTGTGTATAACGATACGTATGTGATGAACACCTGTACAATGAGGAAGATCTGGATTAATTTTGATGATGTTGAGGCTATCCGGGCAAAAGTTTCGTATGCGAAGAAGATGGAGCTTCTTGGCTATTTTGCGTTTCAAGTTGGAAACGATGACAATTGGGCGTTGTCTCGAGCTGGTAAGTTACAATCTACCTGTGCTCTCCCTTTTTCATTAGTGTATTCTCCCACGCATATTAAGATTATGATGGCATAAAGGAGTGACACAATCAATTATTGCTGTAGCTCACGGGAATGATGAAGCTAGGCAAAAGAAGCAGCGGTTGCAGATAATAATTCTGGTTACGACTGCTATGTTTATTCTCTTACTTGTCACCTTCGTGTATTTTATGCAACGGAGAGTACGCTACTGGGGTAAATTTTTTAGAACTGTGGTTGTTATGGATATTTAAGATACTTCTTTCTCTTTCCTGCTCAACCATTTCACGCATATGCTTGTAGGGATTTGGAAAATCTTGAAATGGCCAGTATCCGAGAATGATGACTCTAACCTTCAAGTATTCAGCTATAGAACAATCAGAGCGGCGACGAATAACTTCGCAAGTCAAAATAAGCTTGGACAGGGTGGATATGGACCTGTGTACAAGGTACAGATTTCAGTCTATTCTTGATTTATTATCTTTTGTTTTTGGAGTGGGACTTTGAAAAGCTGTCAAAATCCGAGCACAGAACCCTATTCGAGTATTTTAATTATACGTTTCCGAGAATCATGCAGATTTGAACATGATAGGTACAATGTGTTGAGTAACCAAGCAAAGTTTGATTGTTTGTGTTTTGTTTTGTTTTTTTTTTTAATTTTAATTTTAATTTTAATTTTTTACATTTGCTTAAACTCCGTATCAGGTTCTAGCACTCTTTTTACTCGCTCTTTAAGACTTCGTACTCGACTTCTTATTTCTAGGACTTCCTTCAATAATGCTACCTTAACATAAAATATTATACATTCGTTAAAAATTGTTATGGAGGAAGCTATTTTTGTCTGCAATTGTTAGAGGAAGATTGAATTGTAAATTCTACATCTCAGACAAAATCATGTCGTTGACTTGAGTTATCAGTATCAAACTAATGGCATTTGGTTGATATCGTAAGACATTTGGTTTGTACGATAAAATGACATTTTAATGGACTAATGATGTGTGTTGGTTTTGATAGGGTAAATTGAAGAAAGGACAAGAAATTGCGGTAAAGAGACTTTCAAAAACCTCAAACCAGGGTCTTGAAGAGTTCAAAAATGAAGTCCTCCTCACTGCAAAGCTACAACATATAAATCTGGTCAGAGTTTTGGGATATTGCACTGAGAGAGAAGAAAAGATGCTGATCTATGAATACATGCCAAACAAGAGCTTGGATCTCTACCTCTTCGGTATGCACTTTTTCATAGACTTCAAAATACGAGTGACATGTTGAATTGAATGTTTATTGCTCAAATTGGTCTAACCATGAATCATAATTATTTAATCTCGAAATATAGAAGTACAAAACAATTAACCTCATATTAGTATTCTTAATGACCAAAACTTAATGCAGATCCTTCCCAACAACATATTTTAGATTGGGAGAAACGTGTCAATATCATTGAAGGCATTACACAAGGGCTCCTTTATCTCCAAGAATACTCGAATTTCACAATAATACACCGTGATCTTAAAGCAAGTAATATTTTGCTAGACAATCAGATGATTCCGAAGATATCAGACTTCGGAATTGCTAGAATTTTCAGTAAAAATGAGCATGAAGCAAATACTGATAGGATTGTCGGAACACTGTAAGTTCCTAAAACTGTTGTGTAGATTTCACACTTTCTATGAAGTATCTTCTTTGTCATGTGTCCTCATTTCTACTCACCATTTTTTGTTATTATATGCAATCTGTAGCGGCTATGTTCCCCCTGAATACATGAGAAGAGGCATATATTCAATGAAATACGACGTTTATAGCTTCGGTGTTCTGCTTTTGCAAATCTTAAGTGGCAAGAAAAATTCATGTATTTTCGGCTGCGACGAAAATCTGAACCTTTTAGAATATGTAAGTGGTTTTATTCGATCTATTAATCTTCAATTCTCGTGATTGTGGGAACTTTAATTAAAATATATGGAGTTTAAACAATTACATTTACAGGCATATGAACTTTGGAAAGAAGGTCAAGGAATGCAGTTCATCGACTCGACACTTGATGATTCATCTTCGAGTTGCAAAATCCTAAGATGCATGCATGTGGCTCTTTTATGCGTGCAGGAAAATCCCGTCGATAGGCCATCAATGTTAAAGGTACATTCAATGCTTAAGAGTGAAACAACACCTATCATTAGTCCTAAGAAGCCTGCCTTCGCCATTAAAGAAGATGATGAATTAGCAAAGCAATGTTGTACATGTAAAGCGAACGCAGAAATTTGTTCAGTTGACGATGCAACAATTTCTCAAGTAGTACCCCGTTGATGTTGCGAGTAATGTTTTGACGTACTCGAAACTTAAATCATGAAACTTGTACATAGATTGTTCTACGATCCGTGACTTGATGGTTCCCCGGCTCTGTTTTGTAAACTGATTTACATGCTTTCACTTACGGCTTTGTTAGAGCCATTGTTGCATACTAACAAGCTGCAAGTATATATGGCTCTCTATGATTTGTCTAAGAAAATTAAGGGAAAGCTTAGATCATATCGGAAATTGATCAATGCTTGGATATTGATAACTCTATTTTTATATAGTTATTTTACCATTTTTATATTTTTGCTATATAATCTTAGCATTTATTTTGATTTTTTTCCAAAATTATTATGTTGTTCCTGTATAGGTTAATTATATTAATAGGGTTAAAATTAGTAATTTGGAGTAAAAATGTGGTAAAAAGAATTTAAAAATTGCCAAGAGAATTCCAGAGACAGTTTTACCAACTCGCAGATAAGCACATGCGCGTCCATGCGCCATTTCAGCCGTTAGATCTGCGAGGAGGAGGCCTAGATCGGTGAGTGCGTCTCTCTCGTCCAAGCCAGTACGTCTGCGGCTGCGTGCTAGCAGCCTTCAGCAGTGCCAGATCCTGTGGGTCATTCTCACCAAACTCCACATGCGCTTGCCACTAAAACCGAATGGAACCTCACCACGCGTCTACTGTTATCCACTAGCCACCTGATGTTTGCCATCTATCCGCATGGGGCCCAGGCATGCTGTTGTGCATTAGACCTGCAACAGCAAAAGAAATAAAAAAAAAAGGCAAAAAGGGAAAGAGGGTTTGTAAAAGTCGGTGGATTGAGAGGCTATAAAAATAGTTCTAGGGCTCCATGCGAAGGATCTTTAGCTTGCGAATTTCTGAAGCCGACACCAATGAAGAAAAAGAGGGAAATATATATATATATATATATATATATATATAGGTTGTGGTTTAGGTTTTAGCATTTTATTTTTTATTTTAAGTTTTAGTTTATGTTCAGTACAAAATTAGGGAGAGATCATCTCGAGGATCAAGAAAAACAGGAGAAGGAGATTAGAAAAAAAAATCATGGAGACTTGTAACACCTCTATAAAGGGGTTTTGTAGATTTAAAAATGATTGAGCATTTATTTTATAAATTTATATTTATATTTATGAATTACTTTTCTTTTCTAGGATTCCAATATAGTCTAATTATAATGTTTTGATTATTCTTTCAATTTAATTGTTGATTTATTTTAATGATTGGGTGTTTGTCACTGTTTTTACTGCTTCTAAATATTTTACCACTATTTAGTTTATTAATTAATTATATTAAAACCAGAAGGAGATTTATGTGTCTAGTTCCATATGTTGAATACCATAGGTTTCATGTCAGATAGGAATATTGTAACGACCCGACTACATAAGGCCGTTACCGTGCTTAAATATCATGCTTACTTAACTTAAATACTTAACTTACTTAAACATACTCTTATATTTTGAAAAAATATGAAAATATTTTTTTTCTTTATTCATTTTAAATTCAAATTTAAAACTTATCTTATTATCATACTTATTTATATGCACTCAACCGAGTACAGAGTTGTAAAACCATTTTAACACATTTGATAAGCCATACTAATTACCGTTATAATAAACTATAAATACTGTTTCAGTACTAAATATTTAAGTACCATTACCATTAGATTATCACATCATAACATAAACATATTTTACAAAACACGTGTTAGTGTCCAACTCAAATTTCACAGTCTGCAATGTCATTTCTCCACAGTCATGCATTAAGCTTGTCTGGTAGGTTGCTTACCTACAGCATGAATGTAAGTTATAAGCTTATGCTCAATAAGTACAACTTTCTATTCTGCAAAATAATTTCGGTAAAAGAATGTATGAATTGATAATACATGAACCAGTTATGCTTTTTTATGAATCAATTATGCTTTCTTATGTAAACTTAGTTTTGGCGCTTAACTTATTATGAACATGAGTGTACGTACTGTAGCACGTAGCCATGGAGTGGTTAAGGCAACCAACACTATCCAACTCAAACCATGGACCGAACCAAAACCCACCCTTGTAGTAGGTTGGTACTATGATGCCCTAGGAATTCGTAAGCTTGATTCATGAATTATTATTATGGATTTTCTTCATTAATATGCTTCTAATAAATTATTTTGATGAATATCAATCTCAAGATCATGAATGATAATATATGTATTATCGGTGTGATGTTGTCGATGATTTAACAATGTGGAGTTTCCCTATTTAAATGAGAAATTCCAATTACATAAAAGATTAGTTGAACGACATAAAAATTTATACGAAAAATTTATTATGTCGTATTAGAGGGATAATGTTAATTTTGAGAAGAACCCCGATTTTTTTTAGTAGGTTAATTTAATGATCTTAGCATTTATTTTGATCATACTAATTGCTAAGCTTAGGGAGTGTGATTGAGCATTAATATGTCACATAGGTAGAAGATGAATTATTAGTATTTACTCTTAGGAAATCCAAAGGTGGAAGTTTGATCAAGAATTATGCTTGATTTGAAATCAATGGGGTAGATTTCATGTTAAAGAATCCTAGGCAAATCAATGGCTAAACTTTAGAAGATAACTGACCAATGAGAGCTAAAGGTAAGGATTGGTGTGTTGGAAGATCCAATGGATGAAATAAGGATGACAACTTTGGATCAAGGGTGGAAATTGAAAAAAAGAAAAAAAAAAACAAAATAAAAATGAGAAAGCATTGGGTGAATCCGGATTTTTGGTTCAAGAAACAAGAAGGAAATTGAAGAAATGAGAGAAAGGGAAAGTAGTGCATGCATGCAACCAAATGTAAGAAATGACATGGTTTATTTTTGAAATTTGACCTAAGGAAGAGACAAGTGAAAGCGACCCCTTGTCTCCACCTTGTTGAACCAAAATTTCACTCCAAACCCCTCCCAAAAGTGGCGGCAATGCAAGGGTTGATTCAGCCAAAATTTTTCCAAGTTTACCCCTCAAATGACAGCTTCCCTTAACGTAAAATTTGGCTGAAAATAAACCCCTAACACTTCGTTTTCTTCTCACACAAATTAAACTCAAAAACCCTAACTCTCTAGCCACCACCAAGCTCAAAACAAAAACAAGAACTACCAACACCATTCTCCACCTCCAACACATCTCTAGCACCCTCCTCCATCCACTTTCAAGCTCTAAGCCGTCACCAAGATCGAAGAAGTGTGAGACGGAGTTAGAGGACGTTTTACTAGAGGTAACCTAATGGTATTCTTCGTGTTTTAGTCATTTTTGGAGAACTAAAGCATGATATTTACTAATGATCTCCATGTTAGACTTCTTCTTACCTAGGAAAAAGTTTTGAGAAGAACTTTGGAGATCCGAGACCTTAAAGGATTCACGGAGCATTTCGGTAAGATCTAAGAACCTTGTTAGAGTTTGAGGTTGTTGTGGGAATATAGCATGCATTGGAAACTCTGTTATGAAAAATAAATTATATGTTAATATTCTACAGAAGATAAGTTTCATTTAAGACTTTGGAATCATTTGATTTGCTATTATATGTCCAAAGTTATGTGCATTTGAAATTGTGACACAAAACTAGGGAGAAAATGGATCTCTGGGATACAGACAAGCCACCGGTTTATTATACTCCGAACCCTTTAGACTCAAAATTTTGGATTATAAGTTTAAGAACTAAAAACTAGATTCTATGAGCTTTCCAACAAGGGATCATATGTCTTAAACGGATAAGTGTGCAATTGTTGGTGAATTTTACAAGTTTGGACTACGAACCGAATATCCTTGCTGGAACCCCGTGCTAGCCACGGGTTTTGTATTTTTTGAGTTAGTAAACCTTAACGTTTTATAAAACTGTTATTATCATACAAAATAAACATGATAAGCTTTCCAATGACATATTTTTTGTCTTATTTGGACTTGTAAATAAATTCTTATGATTTTTTTAAACTTACTCATGAATCTGGACTTGTGGTTCAAATGTGGAATCAACAGTAACAAAAGCTAAGTTAATGGTATGCAATACTCAAACAACAAAAGAAATAACTTTACCACTGTAAAGTAGACATCTCAAGCTTCAAAATGAGATATCATACGTTTAAAACGGATATGTATATAAATTTTAATAAATCACATAATATTGTAATATAATCAGGTAAAGTGAGATTTTACCATAAGACACTTAAGAAAACATCCACATTAATGTTTGAAATACTTGAAATCTTGGAAAACAAATTAAGAAGACAGAAACTAGATGTTTCAAGCTTTCCAACAAGTCATCAAGTGTTCAAAACGGAATTATACTTAAATCTAAATAAATCTTACAAGTTAAAATCCTACACCTATAAATCGATCAAACATTAAAATGTGGCATAAGGGTAATTCATAACATATAAACATATTTAGTTATAAAATGAATTGATTTTAAGTATATGATCAAATAATGTGAAAAACTTTAACCTTATAAAGTTGAATCACAAGTTTTAATGGGCTAAAATAAAGTACAGTAGAGGGTTACTTGGTCTATACCAAGAGATTACCTTAGCCCAACTAAATGAACATAACTAAGAGATTGGACTATCCCAATATTAGAAGAAAGGTATACACTTAGGTGACTCTTTGTCATCTTGATTGATTAATTAATTAATTAATTAATTAATTAATTAATTAATTAATTAAATAATAAATACATAACCAAATATAATTAATAAAGTAATTAATTAATTGATTGATTACTAATTAATTAGTTAATTATAAGAGTTAGTGGATGATAATCAAGATCATTATGTTGAATAACTACATATATATAATATATGATTAATTAGAGATTAATTAATCATTAATCATTAATCATTTATATAATCATCAAAATAACAATGAATGATTAACTAGAAATTAATCAAATATTAATTATTAGATTAATCAAATTATTAATTCTTAATATTAGAATTAATGGTTAATAATTATTATATGAGAAAGAATATTTAAGTAATGTAATTAAATTATTAACAATATAATTATTATTAAGTCAACTAAAATTATGTACTTTAATTATAATTACTCAATTAAATAAAATAATAATTAATTATTACCATTAATTAATTAATTAATCAATTGATTAATTAATCAATTAAATTTTACTAAAATAAAAATTAAATTAAATTAAATTAATTAAATAATAATTAGTAGAAATTTATTTTAACACTTAATAATTAATATGAATTAATTGTTAAGGTAAATTATGATATAAATGAACTAAGTTCATTATAGTTTATAAAATAAATAAATGAATGGATAAATAATATAACTACGATCCCATCTAATAATTATATATTGTTAAATCAAGACAATTTCTTAAATCTGCATAGTAGGAGATTCAATTCCGAAAGCTTAAGCACATAAGACAAGTAAGTACAAAACCTCACCTACAGCATGGAATAAAAATGATTTTCCTTTGTTGATGTTCCATGTTTGCTATGACTGGACTTGATGATGCAATGGAAATATGAGTTATACGTATTGCTTTAACTAAGTATTTAATGTGCATAATTTTCTCTTGCACTGACATGATCGACATGCCTCACAGATATTTATATTATAATGATAGATGCATGGTGACATGTTAATCTACACATTGTCACAATTAATAAGAACGAGGCAAATAAATATAGGATTAAATGTCGTACCAACCTCCAATTAGTGAGAAGATATGATAAGAACGAAAGTTATAATATATGACCTTGGTGGTTGTTGGAGGGTCGCTCCCCTAACTCCCCATTGGTTGCGCGCACACTACAAGAAATTGCACTTTCAGTGACTAATTTTCAATGACTAAATAGTCATAGTCACTAAATATTCCATTCTACGACTAAAATTTGGTCACAAAAATGTTTGATCTAAAAATACAATGTTTTCAGCACCAAGTCAATTGACGACTAACTATTTTGTCGTAAAAGGATTGATTTAGTGACTAAACACACATTTAGTCACAAAAAGTTTTGGCGCCAAATATTAAAAATGGAGGGAATACCAACTTTTTACCACTAAAATAATTTAGTCATTGAAAGTAACATTTTACAACCAAAACTTAGTCGGTAAAGATTACTGACTTTTGACGACTGAAATATTAGTCACAAAATATCATAACAAATTATACCTTGAATGGTCACACTCTTTTTCTCACTAAATCTACTTTTTTGTTACTAAACTTTAGTTACAAAAATATTTTACTAAAAACTTTTCAGTGGTTAAAAAAAATGTGTTTAAAGTTTAGTTATTGAATTTGAATCTATTGTTTGCTTAAATTGTTAAAAAAAAAAAAAAAAAAAAAAAAAAAGTTTCCTTTCAACCTAGAATTATTTTCAAAATATTTGGAAAATTAGAATAGTATCGATATGAATTAGAAATATTAATATCAGACTCTATTTTTTTATATATATTTTAATTTGCTTTCATTATTATGAGATATTAAATGAATACGTAAATAATTCTGTCAAAACTTTAATGTCTATATATATATATATATATATATGTAAGATAATAACATTAAAATTTTAAAATAAAAGATAAAGCATAACCAAAATCGAAAAGATATGTTGATATATTTTTATTTTATTTTATACAAAAAGGAGTTTAAAGTTTAAAAAATAATAATAATAAAGATTCTGTTAAGCAGGAAAAAAAATCAGTAGATAACAAATAATTGATTCCTTTTTCTAAAATGAGTAATTAATATATATATATATATATATATATATTAGAAAAAGGAGTTTAAAGTTAAAAAAAAAATCCACAAAAAAATCTAAAATTTTGTTAGGCAGGAAATAAAACGAAGATTCAGTTGATAACAGATTTTTTCTCCCAATTGTTTCCCCACTCCCCACGTCTTTCTTGGAGTGTTTTAATTTTTTTCGGAAAAAAAAAAAAAAAAAAAGTGTTTTTTTTTTCGGAGTGTCCCACTTCCTCCAATATATTGAAAGCCTTTAAAAAAAAAAAAAAAGAAATTAAAAGTTCATGTAAAACCTGCCGGTAAAAAAACTATAAAAAAAAAAAAAAAAAGAAGTGTTTTATTCTCCCTCCAAATTATTTGGGAGTGTCCCTCCAAAATATTGAAAGCCATTTAAAAAAAATTAAAAGTTAAATATAAAATCTTTCAATAACAGTTATTTCCCCACTTCCCACGTCCTCACATTTTTAACTCAACACTTTCCACCTTTCTCTCTGAAGTATTTCTTCGCCCCTCTTTCATCTCAAAACCGTTCCTCACCATCTGTCATTTTCTCCCAATTTTTTCCTCAACACTTTCTACCTTTCTCTCTCAAGTATTTCTTCACCTCTCTCTCATCTCACAACCGTACCTCTCTATCTCTCATTTTCTCTTATGTCAAAGCTTGTGGATCTAACCGAATGCTCTTCAAAATTCAATCTCTTCAAGCCATTGATTAAAAAAAAAAAAAGTTCAGAGTAAGTATATCATCTAGCCAAGATACAAAATTCTTTGGCTTTGTTGGTGCTTTACTTTATATGATTATTTCTTAGACTTTGCAGTTCCGAAATTTGTTTTGTAGTGACAAAAAAAGGAGGTGGCTGAATCAAATTGTTATTGAAAAGATGTCCATTGTTACCCAACTTTGTTTCATCGTTCAAAAAACTACAAAATCTGAAGCATGTACCTTGATTCTTTTTGGGTTTCTTCTTTCGCAAACTCAAAATCAAAATCTTTGTTATGCACCAAAGATTCCTAAATTCTGAGTTTATGAAGAAATTTTTGTTCTACTACTTTCCATCACTTCTGTAATTGTTCTCAACATTGGTGTCATGATCTTATATACATATATATCTCTTCAAATTGTCATAGAACTTTTGTTACAAACAACACAATCTTAAACCATATTCAATAAATAAAATGCTAATAAGAAAAAAAGGATTAAAACTAGTTAATTATAATTTGAAAAGTAAAATAAAAATATTCCGGATTTTGTAAATTATTTTTACCAAAAAAATTAAATATAATTTGAAATTTAAAAAAAAAATCTATTAATTTCATAATCGGATTTTTAATTTATTTTTTGGTAAAAATAATTTAAAAAATATATAATTTGAAATTTAAAAGAAAATATTTATTAATTTTATAATTTAAGAAAAATAAAATACATTCAATGACTAAATAATTAGTTAGTATATGAATTTGATATTATATTAAGAGATTAAATTGTAATGTTTCAGTGACTTTTTAAAGATCCTTTACTGACTAATATTTAGTCGTTAAAACCCCACTTTTAGTGACTAAAATTTTTTAGTCACTAAAGACCTTCTACAACCGGCTTTCAGTGACCAAGGCGCGACTAAATATTTTTAGTCACAAAAATTTTTCTGCGACTAAATTTGCACTTTCTGCGACTAATATTTTAGTTGTTAAAAGTGAATTTTCTTGTAGCGGCATGTGGGTACGACATATAGGCTCTTAAGTAGACAAGATATGTAAATAATAAAGCATAATTGAATACACATAGTTCATATGTATTTTTGAACATTCATGATATTGCATGTGATGATATGATTTTATGAAAATGATTTTGTGAGATATTGTTTGTACTTGCTGAGTGAAAGCTCATTATTGTGTGTTCGTGCTGTAGGTAACGCGGGTAAGCTACTTACTACTTAGATATTTCCACTACTAGAAAAGTAGGATTACACGACGGGCTTTAACCGTCGTGTAAAGTTTGCACGACGGTACCTTAACCGTCGTGTAAGCCAGCGTCGTGGAAGATAACACGACGGTTTCATTACTGTCGTCGTATCTTAGTTTTACACGACGGTTTTCCAACAGTCGTGTAATCCCGGTAAACAGTAATGTGGTGGCGCAAAATAAAGAACATTACACGACGGTTTCGGAATGAACCGTCGTGTAATCTGTCGTAAGCCCATAGATTACACGACGGGCCCATGGGGCCCGTCGTTTAATCTCACCAACATCAATTATATTACACGACGGGCCCATGATCTCCCAAAGATTACACGACGGGCCCATGTGACCTGTCGTGTAATATAATTGATATTACGACGGGCCCATGGGCCCGTCGTGTAAGTCGTGGTTTACACGACGGGCCCATGGGGGTCCGTCGTGTAATCTCCACAGATCAGGGCCCGTCGTAATATCTCCCCAGATCTGGGGAGATTACACGACGGGCCCTTGGGCCCGTCGTGTAATCCGTTGATTTACACGACGGGCCCATGGGGCCCGTCATGTAATCTCCCCAGATTTGGGGAGATTACACGACGGGCGTCTAGTGTAATCGTCAAAAAAAAAAAATTTCACACGGGTGGCCTAATCTGTATGTTATCCAATACACGATCCAAGTATTATATTCATTAATCAAACTAAAAATACACTCCAACTATTACATTACAAGTTTATACATCATAATTAATGAAATCCATTACATGGCTAGCCCATTCTCCCCTAATCAGATCCAAATCCTCAGAAGTATAAAATTGTTTACTTTCAAGTGCGTCAATTCCATTCATCACTATATCCCTCATAAAACCTAAAACAAAATAACAACATTCAACACTTCCCTCTTGGAGAGGACAAGGACGGTTCGAGATTTTGGTTTTACAGTCTCGTCTCCTTCTAATCCCTTCTCCGGTCGTAATCTTCCAATCCGTTAGGGCCCTAGCAAATTGGTAAAATTCAAACTAATTAAGATGCATATAATTAAGATTAAAAAAAATATCATGTTCAAATTGACTTACATGTTCATTAGCTCAGTAAAATCGTCACGTTTCTTCTCCCGAAGAGGATCAAAATAAAGGACGAGGTCCTCCCATGGGTCAATGACACCCAAAACCCAATGTCTCCCTCTGTTATGTGGCACAAGATAAAGCCATTCTTTGGGTGCGTCACGCAAAAAGCTGATAAGATTGTCGGCTCGCTCTCTCATGCCAGCATCTTCAGTATCTGTTCTCACCGGTGAGATCAAGCTTGGAGACACAAACACAAACTTCTCAGCTTGGCCGTTAATTCTACATAGTTCCTCCAAATATCTGCATAACCATATCAAAAATGTTACTCTACATGAAATATAGAAGATTTTCCAGATAAAAAGAAAATTTAATTAAGATAAAGAATGCCGTACCTCATGTAGACTAATATACAATTCGCACTGATTTCTTGTAAATTAAAGAACTCAAAAATATCTTCAAAGCTCAGAAAGACAGGCATATCAAAACCCATAATCGTGGCTGGTATTGGGACCTCAATCTGATTACCTTGACGCATGGAACTATGTGTATAATAAGCCAAAGGCTTCATTGCCTTGTTCATGTTATTAAAGTCGAACACGAGTTTTTGTTCTTGCGCACCTTGTTGTACCTCAGGTCGAGAGTCGATCGCTTTCTTTCCAGCCATTTTTTGCCGTTTTTTGTTGCCAGCTGCTGGGTCGGGAACGTGACTAGGCCCTCGACTCTCCTTGTTCATACTCATGTCGAGCTCAACTAAACTTTTAGGCCAAGCAACAAACCCATTAACAGCATCCTCCACAGTGGCTGCGTCGTACGTCGGTATAGGTAATGGTGTTTTTTTTAATTTTGGAACGTTGATTGAAACTCGCACGTTCCCTTCCCCCAGTGGAATCCCATGCACCGTATCGGTGGGGAGGCTCTCGAGCCATACTCTTCCAAACGCAACAAGCAACTGTCCACCCTGAACTTCATCGAAGGTATAGAGCTTACACTCCTGACTTTCGACAGGCATGGTTGGCGGCTCAGCAACTCCATGTTGTTTTTCTTGGGCAGAGCAACTAGCCTTAAAGCAGTTGTGTTGGTCTACGGTTGGCACATTCTTGGGATCAACCGACGGCTCCACATCTTTGTTCGCACATAGACCACGCACCAACGCCTTTAATTCTTCTATTTCCCGTTGCATTGATTGAAAGGCCTCATTGTCTTTCTTCGAACTTCGACTTATGTTAAAGTACTGAGACGGCTTTACGAACTTTGATTGGCCACGGACACGGCCTTTGTGTTTGGGTCTAGATAATGCCTGCGACAATACATCATTATTGCCAACTGACTCGAAAGTGCCTTGGCTCGCCTGTGTGTTGTACTCCATCTACAAGATTATTAACAGAAATCATTTAAGTAAAAGTGTTGTAAGTGCGTATAGTAGCCATAAAGAAAATATTGTTAGTTAGTAAACTTACTATCATCTCGCTAACTTTTTGACATGCTGGATCTTTCAACTCTCCATCTGCGGCTGTATGTTGCTGTAGCCACAAACCATCTCTTTTTTCCCATTTCTCAGTCTTATTAAACTGTAATTAACATCGTTAGTATAAATAGGATACGATTTAGTACAAACAAAATTTATTGACATACCATTTCCTGGTCGAGCTTCCTATATCCGTCTCGGCCTCCTTTTGATGCGTATTCGTTGTTTGTCCTTATTTCGCTTCCACGATCAGATAATTGTTGGAATTGCGAGGACGTTCTATACTGAACGAATTTCATCCAATCCTCTTCTTCAATATTGGGGTAGTTGTCAATCACTTTTTGCGGCCGTGTCCACACACTTTCTTCATTTCTAAAATCCTCGACAAATGTCTTGTACAGATCATACCGAAAATTCCTTGCAGCCTCACCACATGATTTTAAACAAGCGGTCCGGAAGCTTTCTTCCACGGTGAAAGAAGTAACAGTTTCTTTCCAAATAATATCTTTCAATGCGTCTAAATCACGAGATCTCCAATCTTGAATCCATATTGGAACGTGCTCTCGAACGAGCACGCCAATCCAGCTCATCAATTCGTCACCGTGCTTCCCTTCCGGTTGTCCTTTCTCGTCAAACGTGACTTGAATTCGTTCACCTCTTTTCCTTGCCATATGGACGCATTTCATTATTGTTGCCCTTCGCTTGCCCTCAACAGTGGGATCCATCGGGTTTCTCCTTCGTGCTCGTCCCTTTTTGGAATTTTCCATTGTATTTGTTCACCTACATTTATTGGCAAAAAATATAAAACAAAAATTAAGTTCATGGGTATTCGAACTTCTATTTTTTTTAAATTGTTATTATGTTGGCACAAATAAAAAATAATATAAAAAATGTAGGGCGCCTCGGCGCCCCACACGGGCGCCTGGCGCCCAAGGGCGTCTGGCGCCCCACACGGGCGCCTGGCGCCCCGCAAATGTATGTAAAATTTCATATTATTCATGTAAAAACTCTAGTTGACATTTCATCGAGCATATGGTGGGCGGGAAAAATTCATGTGCATGTAAAGTGTGAAAACCACTCACACATTAATCTACAAAGCTTAATCTTTAAGAACTTAAACACCCATGCTAAAAAATGCATCTTTAGTGACAAATAACAAGATAAAATCTCAAATTTAATTTAACTTGTATATGAACTTACCTTGTTTTTCTTTGAAGATGAATACACAATCCAACACCAATAATTTTGGAATAGGCGACGGCGGCGACACGACGGCGACGGCGGCGGCAACGACGGAGTTGGCGGCGGCTTGGAGGAGGATGTGGGTACTTGAGAAATTTAGAGAGAGTTTAGAGAAATGAGAAGGTATGTGGAAAGAAAATGAGAGGAAGTTGTATTTAAGTAATAAGTTTGCGCGCGGAGTTCGAAAAACAAAAGTTCAAAATTTTTTGACGATTACACGACGGTGAATTTCACACCGTTGTGTAATATAAGATTACACGACGGGCACGAGAGTCCCGTCGTGTAATCGCGAAAAAACGGAGGGAGATTACACGACGGGCCCATGGGCCCGTCGTGTAATCGCAGATATTACACGACGGGCCCAATGGGGGAGATTAAACGACGGGCCTTGGGCCCGTCGTGTAATCGCAAGGATTACACGACGGGCCCATGGGCCCGTCGTGTAATCTCCCCAGCTCGAGGGAGATTACACGACGGGCCCCCATGGGCCCGTCGTGTAATCATCTGATTAAACAACGGTCCCCTGGGGGACCGTCGTTTAATCTCCCCAAAGCTGGGGAGATTAAACGACGGTCCCCTGGGGGGCCGTCGTTTAATCCTCCCTTCGGAGGATTAAACGACGGTCCTAGGGCCCGTCGTGTAATCCTTCTTGGGATTACACGACGGGCCCAAGGACCGTCGTTTAATCCACCCAGGGGATTACACGACGGTCCCAAGGGCCCGTCGTGTAATCTTGAACTTTACACGACGGGTACCGGTGGGCCCGTCGTGTAATTACTTCGAATATTGTGGATTACACGACGGTTTAAATATATACCGTCGTGTAATATTAAAAAAATTTTGAAAAAATTTTGAAATTTGGCACCACATTCAGACGAACTCAGACCACTGTGTTGTATACAAAAAATTACGCAAACTGTATCATTAAACCTGATTTATATTTAATATTAAATATGTATATACCAATCAACATAACAAACTAAAAATGGTATAGATCATGATGAATTACAATATAAATTAATTAATGTACTTGTACACACTAAATGGCATATATAATGTTCAAGTTTTTTTCTTTTTTCTCTTTGCTGCCTCAACACGTGTCCATTCAATATCTGGTCGAACCAAGTGTGAAACATCATCATCGAATTCGTCAATCTCCTCAACCGGTGGCATTCCCTGTGTGAAAGATGGAATGTCGGAGCAATCTTCCTCATCTTCTTGCCCGTCACGGTACAATTTTGGCTTCATCTGCACAACTAAGGACAACTCTGCATTGCTGGGATCCGTTGTATAAAATACTTGGATTGCTTGTGATGCCATAATGAATGGATCATTTTTGTATCCCAATCGTCTAAAGTCTACAACTGTGATGCCATCACTGTCAATCCTTACATAGTTATTGTCTGCCCATTTGCACTTAAAGAGTGCTACATGTAAACCACAGTAATCAAGTTCCCAAATATCTTCAATGAAACCAAAGTAGTTTATAGTTCCATAAACTGGATTCTTGTCCTTTGCAGATGAAATATGCATTGCCTTAGCACGGATACTAACACCACTATTTTGAACGGGATGCTTCTCATCTCTTTCGCGAGTGTAGAATGTATAACCATTGACGAAGTACGATGTATACCGTGTAACAATCGTCGACGGACCTCTAGCGAGCTTCATTAACTCTTGCGAACAGCCGTCCTTCTGAAAGACATGGCTTCGTAGCCACAGACGAAACGTCCGATTGTGGTCATCGTGTATCAACTTTTCATTTCGTGCTCTTCTTGGATATTTATCTCTTATTTCCTGTAGGTGAAGCTCGATAAAAGGCTCAACTTCAACCCTATTATGTAAAGTATAGAGACAACCCGACGGATAGTCTTTTCCAGTCAAAGTATGTAGTCTTCGGCAACCCAATCGCCTCCGCGGTGGACAAATACTCGGAGCAAAATTCGACCGATTCCTCTGCAATGTAGCTTTCTACTATACATCCTTCTGCCCGATTTCGGTTCTTGACATAACCCTTCAAAACCTTCATGTACCTTTCAAAAGGATACATCCATCTCAAGTATACCGGTCCACATAGCTTCACTTCCCGGACTAAGTGCACCGTTAGATGAATCATTATGTCAAAAAATGAGGGTGGAAAGTACTTTTCAAGCAAGCACAAAGTCTTAACCAACTCTAATTGTAGCGAATCTAGTGTCAATGGATCTATTACCTTAGAGCATATCGAGTTGAAAAATGAGCATAACTTGGTAATTGCGAATCTCACGTCCTTCGTTAAAACTCCTCGCAACGCCAGCGGTAATAACTGTTGCATCAAGATATGACAATCATGTGATTTCATGCCAATCAGCCGCAGATCCTTCATAGACACCACCCTTTTCAAGTTGGAAGAATACCCGTTGGGCACTTTTACGGAAGCGAGCCACTCACAAAGCTTTCTTTTTTCTTGTCTTGATAGTGTGTACTTCGCCGGAGGTAAGTAAGTTGCATTCCCTTTCTTCGTAGGGATCAAGTTAAGTCTAATCTTCAATTCCTTAAGATCCAACCGTGCCTTCTCACCATCTTTGCTCTTATTGGGAATGTCTAGCAACGTGCCCACTATTGATTCACACACGTTTTTCTCAATATGCATCACATCCAAGCAATGACGAACAAAAAGTGTCCTCCAATATGGAAGTTCGTAGAAGATTGACCGTTTTTTCCAAGGGCCGTCTACCACGGGATCATTGTTACGCCGTTTTCTTTTCCCGAGCACCACTTTCAAATCCTTAACCATCTCATAAACGTCTTCGCCGGTCAAAACCCGGGGAGGGTTTCTTTCTTCCGTTTTGCCATCGAAAGCCTTTTTCTGTTTGCGGTATCGATGATTTTTGTGGTAAGAATCTCCTATGACCAAGGTAAACGGTTTTCTTACCATTCTTCAATCGGATGGAGGATGTTTCTTTCATACAAACGGGACAACCGATAGAACTCTTGACTGAATAACCAGATAGATTTCCATAAGCAGGAAAGTCATTGATTGTCCACATCAACATTGCACGGAGTGTGAATGTCTCTTGACGGTAAGCATCTCTAACTTCGATCCCCTTTTCCCATAAGCTCTTTAGATCATCGATTAGTGGTGCTAAGTACACATCAATGTCATTCCCTGGTTGTTGAGGACCAGATATCAATAAGGTCAACATCAAGAACTTTCGCTTCATGCTCAATTTCGGAGGGAGATTGTAGTTGACAAGTATGACGGGCCAAGTACTATGCCTACTACTCATATTACCATGTGGGTTAATTCCGTCCGCCGACAACCCAAGACGTAGGTTCCGTGGTTCCGCACAAAATTCAGAATGATCGGCATCAAAGGTCTTCTATTGTGGTGCATCGGCTGGATGTCTAAGCATACCATCTTCAACACGTTTATCATGGTGCCAAGTCAAATTCTTGGCATGCTCGGCATTACGGAATAAACGCCGTAGACGCGGTGCCGGAGGAATGTACCATAACACCTTTGCCGGCACACCTTTGCTGCCATTAGTTGGCTTCTTGCCCTTCTTCCATCTTGACTCCTTACAAACCGGACATTCATCCAAATCCTCGTACGCATTTCGGTAAAGGGCGCAATCATTTGGACATGCATGGATTTTTTCATATTCCATTCCCAAAGTGCTCAACGTCTTCTTAGCTTCGTACATACTAGCGGGTATTTTATTATCAACCGGTAGAACCTCTCTTAGAAATTCTAAAAGAGCCGTGAAACTAGAATTTGTCCACCCTCCCGATGCCTTCATGTTCCATAATTTGACCAATGCGGACAATTTCGTATATTTACTACACCCCTCATACAAGGGCATCTCGACATCATTCATCATTGCTTCAAATAACTCCGGACGATGCACAAACTGTTCTTCCAAATCATTAACCATATCAAACAAATTATCTCCTACAACTTCCTCAACAACATCATCTTTCGCTTTGTTGTTCGATGATGGATTAAAACACATTTCACCGTGTAAATACCACGTTTGGTACGAACAAATAATCCCACGCGCAAGCAAGTGTCTTCTAACTTCATCAACTGGATGAGATCTATGATTTCCACAATCCACACAAGGACATCGAATCTTATTATTCTTCATGTGAGTTTCCGCAAATGACAAAAATTCTTCAATCCCATCTCGATATTTTCTAGTCAATCTATTAGCCCACATCCATTTTCGATCCATTTCCAAGAACCCGACCTAAATCGATATTAAATTTATCATACAAATTATTCAATAATCAAGTTTTTGCATTTAAAAACACAACGTATAGTCAACAAATAATCATACCGAAAAAGAAAAAAAGAGAATGTATATATATATACCATTTTTGACATCCACAATAAATCGTCCATAAAAATCAAATAAATAAAAAGAAGAGTAAGTAATAATCACAATACTTACAAATATTCAATATACGCGAGTGTTGGTTTCGTAATGACGGAGACGTGGTTTCGCAGGTGTCTGTGATGTTTTTCGCGGCTGCGCGATAGATTTGTAATGAGATGAAATGAGGGCTGTTGTAAGGGTAAAAAAGTTAGGATTACACGACGGGTTATTAAATCCCGTCGTGTAAAGTCTAACTTTACACGACGGTTCTTTGGAACCGTAGTGTAAAGTCGGACTTTACACGACGGTTCTTTGGAACCGTAGTGTAAAGTTCCTCCGCGAGGGCACTTTACACGACGGTTCCTTTGGAACCGTAGTGTAAAGTTGGACTTTACACGACGGTTCTTTGGAACCGTAGTGTAAAGTCCCTCCGCGAGGCACTTTACATGACGGTTATTTGGAACCGTAGTGTAAAGTCCCTCCGCGAGGCACTTTACACGACGGTTCTTTGGAACCGTAGTGTAAAGTCGGACTTTACACGACGGTTCTTTGGAACCGTAGTGTAAAGTCGGACTTTACACGACGGTTCTTTAGAACCGTAGTGTAAAGTGGCTCCGCGAGACACTTTACACGACGGTTCTTTGGAACCGTAGTGTAAAGTCGGACTTTACACGACGGTTCCAAAGAACCGTCGTGTAAAGTCCCTCGCGGAGCACTTTACACGACGGTTCCTAGGAACCGTCGTGTAAAGTCCGACTTTACACGACGGTTCCAAGGAACCGTCGTGTAATCTCCGTCGTGTAATGTACTTTTTGTAGTAGTGTTCATGGACTGGCGAAGCTGTGTGGAAGCGATGAAGGAAGGGAGTGGGATACCACCTTGAATTTAATTTCCACATTTAGACTTCTTAAATTATTTTATAACGACTAAATTTATAATTATGTTATAATGTTTTTGTACTACTAAATTAGTATAAGTACTTTACAAAGACAAGACTTTAGACTCTTTCGTTTTAATCAACATGAAATCATAGTTTTCTATATTATCTAAATATGAATTTAAATAGGATAATTATTTGCTAGAAGTTTTCAATTTCCTCAGTTACAAATTTTAGTAATTCTAACATTTATAGTACGAATGTGATTTTAAAAAAACTTATGTTTTTTTAGAATCGAACATGAATAAGTGTTAAGACCAATTGTACTTAAAAAGAAGTAAGCTAGTTAACGGTCCGAAAAGTCAGGTCGTTATAGTTGGTATCAGAGACAGTATCCTGTCATCCTGCCTTACGTCGTTTTCACATCGGTTTCATGCCTGTCCAAGTAAGTTAGATTTTTTTTTGCTCAATTTGTGATTGTTGTTGACCTTAATTTTAAAACTAGGCATCACTATATTATCATTATGCGACCGATTCGAGGATCATCATCCGAAGACACATTTCTTAGTGAACTCGGTGCCAAAATAACGGCTACATTTGAGAGAGTGAAACCAGATCACTACTATGGAGAAACTCATCCGGGAGATTGGCTACATCACATCGAGTCCTTATATAGCTCGTGTGGCATAACACAAGGGGCATGGTCGAGACTAGTAGTAATCCAGCTAAGGGGTGCTACTAGGCGTTGATGGGAGTTTATTGGGCAAGATCTAAACCTCGTACGTTGGAGGGATTTCCGTCGCAACATTACGGAGTACTTTGTAGGTCCTTTTTTTTTATAGAGAGAGGATGGCTGATTTGACGTATGCATAAGGACATCGTTTCTTCACTCGAACGGCGAGATGGGCACTTGCACATGGTGAGAGCATGCATGAGTACAAATGCCGATTCAAGGAGGACCTCCTAGTTGAGTGCCCTTATGAACTGCGCTAGGAGGACGCATGTGAGCTGTTCTGGCAGGGAGTTCCCCACGAGATACGAGCACTTGTGTACTTTCCCCGACCATATCCAGATTATGACTACTTATGTTCAGAGGTCATTTACGCCGAGATGCACCTAAGAGTAGAGAGGGTAGATACTCCTCTAACAAGGGAATTAGAGAATGTGGAGGACGCTAGTAGCCATGTTGAGGCACCAGCCCCGCACCAACCAGAAGCTATGGGAGATGACGATGCCCGTATTGGTTCAGAATAGGAAGACCCCATCGAGGTTTTCACTGAAGGAGAAGACAACGAGATTGATGGTCTATAAGTATTGGCAGAAGAGCAAGTGTAGTAGTTTACTATTAGATAGTTTACCCTTTGTTCGTGGATGTTTTATATATTATCTATCTTATGTATTTGGTGATGCCGATATTATCTTTATGATTTATGTATTCCCTATGACTGATTATGACCAACATGGTTGATCGTTATGTGAACTTATAACTATGTGATGTTATGACATTATACTTTTAAGATATGATATGCCATGATTAATTAGTTGTACCTCTATCATTAATGTTTAAATGAAACTCATGACATAAGACTATGATTAAGATAAAATATCCGCATATGAGATATTAAACAAGCATGATTCTTTTAGGTTGAACCCTAGAGTTATATATAAAGCCATGGTACGTCCTCGAGCGGCAGCAGCAAGACGACCACAAGAAGTGAATCTAGCTGAAATGGTAGTTAACCTTCAACGCAAATTGGAAGACTAGGAGCGCAAAATGCAGAATCTCCGCGAACAGCTTGCTCAATAAAATCAAGAACTACCCCCTCAATTAGCTGTCCCAACTCAACTTGCAACATCAGCTGTGCCTGCCGCACAAGCCACTCAACCTGTGGTCCGACAGGAACCGTTGTATGAGAGGTTCCGACGTATGAAACCACCAAAATTCAAAGGATCCACCAATCCTTTGGAGGCTGAGGAATGCTTAACCTCCCTTCAAATAATCTTCAACTTTATGGACCTCACGGATCAAGAAAAAGTGTTTTGTGCTTCCTATGTCATGAAGAAGGATGCTCGTTATTGGTGGGAAACTGTGCAAATGAGGAGGAATATACTTAAGATGACATGGAATGATTTCATTCAAGAATTCAACGATAAATTCTTCAACTCAATGGCTATAAAAAGCACAGCAAAATGAATTCAACAATATCAAGCAAGACACTATGTCTGTAACTGAGGCTGTCTGCAAGTTTGATCAACTGGCACGACTTTGCCCTCATCTTGTACCAACTGAGGATGAAAGAGTTAGGAGGATGTTAGACATGTTTCGCCCTGAGATACTAGTAGTGATCGATAGCGGTGAGAAACCGCCTACGACTATTGCTGAATGTGTCAAAAGAGCACTGCGCGCTGAATATCGTCTTGCCCAAGCTAAACAAGAGAGGGCCAAGTTTTTTGAAGAGAAGAAGAAAGAGAAGTCACAATCGAAGCAGAACCAAGGAAATCAACTAAACAACCAGGGAAACAGATCCAATTTTAATGGCAATCACTCTAATCAGAACCACAACAAGCGAAAGGGGAATTTCAATAGAAATAAGAATCAAAATAACAATCCTCAGAAGAAGAACAACACCGTTTACCCTACATGCACCAAATGTGGGAAAAAGCATCCAGGAGAATGCAAACTTGGCTCAAATACTTGTTACTTATGTGGCAAGGAAGGTCACTATGTCAAGAATTGCTATACCAACAAGCAGAATTAGGCTGGGCAGTACCAGTTAAAGCCACAAAGGACTCAACTCCACAGCATGCAAGCCAAAATCGAGGGCCTGCAGATTTACCAAGGACGTTTGAAGGCCCTGCCAGGACCGAACGCTCACATTTTCGCCTACACCAAGAATGATGTTGAAGTTGGAACCTCGAATGCGGTGACATGTGAGCTTTCTGTGGCCAACCAAGATGCACATATTTTATTTGACTCTGGAGTAACTCACTCCTTTGCATCATGTACATTTGCTAGAAAACTCACTCAATTTAGGGACAGAATCAATCAGACTTTTAGAACGGCTTTGCCTTCAGGACAAACTTTGTTGTCAAGTTATTGGTTACGTCATGTGCCAATAATTATTGCTGGTAGAGAACTGTTCGTTAATCTAGTTATTTTAGAATATTCGACTACGATATTATCTTAAAGATGGACTTTCTAGGAAAATACAATGCGAACATTGACTGTCAGGTGCGTAAGGTGACATTTAAACCTGATGGAGCAGAAGAGTTTGAATATGTCAACATTTCTGATAAACAACTGCGGGTGATGATTTCTTCCATGAGAGCACGAAGGATGTTACATAGCGGATGCGTTGGATACCTAGCCAATATCATAGATACGACGAAAGAAGAATGATCCAAACCGGAAGATATGGCAGTAGTCAGAAACTGTAAAGAGGTTTTCCCAAAAGACTTACCTGGAATACCTCCCGATCGTGAGATTTCATTTAAAATCGAATTGATACCCAGCACAGCACCGATATCCAAGGCTCCAAACCGCATGGCCCCAGCCGAACTCAAGGAACTGCAGACGCAACTTCAAGAACTTTTAGACAAAGGATTCATACGTTCGAGTTACTCACCTTGGGGTGCACCTGTCTTATTCGTCAAGAAGAAGGACATTACGTTAAGGATGTGCATTGACTACCGTGAGCTCAACAAGGTGACCATCAAGATCAAGTATCCTCTTCTAAGAATCGACGACCTCTTCGATCAACTTAAAGGAGCATAGTCTTCTCTAAGATCGACTTATGCTCAGGTTATCAGCAATTGAAGATTAAAGAAAGCAATGCCCAAAAGTTAGCATTTCGAACACGTTAGGGTCACTTTGAGTTTTTAGTCATGCCATTTGGATTGATGAATGCACCTGTAGCTTTCATGGATTTGATGAATCGAGTATTCAAGGAGTATTTGGACAAGTTTGTCATTGTGTTCATTGATGACATCTTGATCTACTCAAAGACCCAAAAAGAGCATGAAGAGCATTTGAAGATCGCTCTCCAAACTCTAAAGAACCACCAACTTTATGCAAAATTCTCTAAGTGTGAATTTTGGCTCGACAAGGTTCAATTCCTTGGACACGTGATCTCCAAGGATGGAGTATCTGTCGACCCATCCAAGATCTAAGCTGTGAGTAAGTGGCTAGCACCGAAGAGTGTGACTGAAGTGCGAAGCTTTTTAGGTCTAGCCGGCTACTACAGAAGATTTAGTGAAGGATTCACGAAATTAGCCGCACCTCTTACCGTACTTACTCAGAAAGGAAAGAAGTATGAATGGATGGAGAAATGCGAGGCAAATTTCCAAGAAATGAAGAAGAAACTCACTAGTGCTCCTATTCTCATGATTCCATCAGACGATGGAGGATTTGATATCTACAGCGATGCATCCAAGATGGGCTTAGGAGCAGTTTTGATGCAGAACAAGAAAGTCGTGGCTTATGCCTCATGGCAATTGAAGGAGCATGAGAAGAACTACTCGACCCATGATTTGGAACTAGTAGCTGTGGTGTTCGCTCTTAAGATCTGGCGACACTATCTTTACGGCGTTAAATGTCAGATCTTTACAGACCATAAAAGTCTTAAGTACATCTTCACCCAGAAGGAACTCAACATGAGACAAAAAAGATGGTTGGAATTGGTCAAGAATTATGATTGTGAGATTCTTTACCATCCTGGAAAGGCCAACAAAGTCGTTGATGCACTAAGTTGGAAGTTGTTTGCCACTCTCATGTCAATTCAAGCACTACCACAACTGCTTCAGAAGGATATCTTCAAGTTTGGAATTGAGCTCATTACGGGAAAACTTTCCTCATTGACTATCCAGCCTACAATCTTTGGTGAAATCAATGAAGCTCAAGGGCTTGATCCTAGTTTGGTCAGGATAAGAAAGGAAGTCATGGAAGGAAAAGAAACTAATTTTGGTGTGTCAGATGAGGGTATCCTTTATTTTAAAAGTAGGTTATGTGTGCCTAGCAATGAAGGACTTCGGATGCAGATTCTGTCAGAGGCCCACGACACTCCATATTCCATCCACCCTAGAGCAACTAAGATGTATAAGGATTTGAAGGAGCATTTTTGGTGGAACAAGATGAAGAACGATGTGGCTGAATTTGTGAGTAAATGCCTAACCTGTCAGAAAGTTAAGGCAGAGCACAAGCGACCAGCTGGGAAATTGCAACCTATTGAAGTTCCAGAGTGGAAATAGGAACAAATCGCTATGGATTTTGTGGTCGGATTGCCAAAAACCATTGAAGGTTATGACGCCATCTGGGTAATCGTAGATTGTTTGACTAAATCAGCACATTTCATAGAAATTAAAGTGACTTATTCCCTGGAAAAGTTGGCGGAATTGTATGTATCTAATGTCGTTAAGTTGCACGGCATTCCCTTATCAATCATTTCAGGCCACGACAGCCGTTTCACCTCCACTTTTTAGAAAAATATTCAGCGAGCGTTAGGAACTGAGCTCAAGTTTAGCACTGTTTTTCACCCTCAGACGAATCGTCAATCCGAACGAACCATTCAAACCTTAGAGGATATGCTTCGTGCTTGCGTTATGGACTTTAAGGGTGTATGGATTAAGAAGTTACCGTTGATTGAATTCTCCTACAATAACAGTTATCAGGCGACTATCGGGATGTCACCATATGAAGCACTCTATGGTAGGAAATGCCGATCACCAGTACACTGGCATGAAACAGGGGAGAAACAATTGGAAACCACAGATTTCATTATCAAGACCACTGAAGCAGTCAAGAAAACACGACAACGAATGGAAGCAGCTCAATGTCAACAGAAGAGCTATGCTGACAAGCGAAGGAGGCCTTTTGAATTTCAAAAGGGAGGCTTTGTTTTCTTGAAGGTAGCACCAATGAAAGGCGTCATGCGATTCGGAAAGAAGGGTAAGTTAAGCCCGAGGTACATAGGACCCTTTGAAATCACGGAACGCGTTGGTAATGTAGCTTATAGATTAGCCTTACCATCAAAGTTGTTAACAGTGCACAATGTCTTTCATGTCTCAATGCTGAAGAGATATGTCCCGGATCCGTCTCACGTAATAGAGCATGAACCAATTGAAGTTCATAAGGATCTCACTTACGGAGAAAAGCCTGTGCAAATTTTGGCTCGTGAAGAAAAGAATCTCAGAAACAAGACCATATTCCTTGTCAAAGTGTTATGGCGAAATTACAAGATCGAAGAAGCCACTTGGGAATGTGAAGACGAAACGAGGAAAATTATCTGTTTTCATTCTAATTTTTGAGGACTAAAATTTTGTAAGGATGGTAGATTGTGATGCCCTAGGAATTCATAAGCTTGATTCATGAATTATTATTATGGATTTTCTTCATTAATATGCTTCTAATAAATTATTTTGATGATTATCAATCTCAAGATCATGAATGATAATATTTGTATCATTGGAGTGATGTTGTCGATGATTTAACAATGTGGAGTTTCTCTATTTAAATGAAAAATTTTAATTACATAAAAAATTAGTTGAACGACATAAAATTTATACGAAAAATTTATTATGTCGTATTAGAGTGATGATGTTAATTTTGAGAAGAACCCCAACTTTTTTAGTTGGTCAATTTAATGATTTTAGCATTTATTTTGATCATACTAATTGCTAAGCTTTGTGAGTGTGATTGAGAATTAATGTATCACATGGGTAGAAGATGAATTATTAGTATATAATCTTAGGAAATCCAAAGGTGGAAGTTTGATCAAGAATTATGCTTGATTTGAAATCAATGGTGTAGATTTCATGTTAAAGAATCATAGGCAAATCAATGGTCAAACTTTGGAAGATAATTGACCAATGAGGGCTAAAGGTAAAGATTGGTGAGATGGAAGATCTAATGGATGAAAATAAGGATGACAACTTTGGATCAAGGGTGGAAATTGAAAGAAAGAAAAAATAAATAAAAATGAGAAAGCATTGGGTGGATCCGGATTTTGGTTTAAGAAACAAGAAGGAAATTGAACAAATGAGAGAAAGGGAAAGTGGTGCATGCATGCAACCACATGTAAGAAATGACATGGTTTATTTTAGAAAGTTGACATAAGGAAGAGGCAAGTGAAAGTGACCCCTTGTCTCCACCTTGTTGAACCAAAATTTCACTCCAAACCCCTCCCAAAAGTGGCAGCAATGTAAGGGCTGATTCAGCCAAAAATTTTCCAAGTTTACCCGTCAAATGGCAGCTCCCCTTAAGGTAAAAGTTGGCTGAAAATAAACCTCTAACACTTCATTTTGTTCTCACACAAATTAAACTCAAAAACCCTAACTCTCTAGCCACCACCAAGCTCAAAACAAAAACAAGAACCACCAACACCATTCTCCACCTCCAACACATCTCTAGCACCCTCCTCCATCCACTTTCAAGCTCTAAGAAACCCCATCACAAAGATCGAAGAGAGTGTGAGACTGGAGTTAGAGGGCGTTTTACTAGAGGTAACCTAATGGTATTCTTCGTGTTTTAGTCATTTTTTGAGAACTAAAGCATGATGTTTAGTTATGATCTTAATGTTAGACTTCTTCTTACCTAGGAAAAAGTTTTGAGAAGAACTTTGGAGATCCAAGATCTTAAAGGATTCACGGAGCATTTCGGTAAAATCTAAGAACCTTGTTAGAGTTTGTGGTTGTTGTGGTAATATAGCATGCATTGAAAACTTTGTTATGAAAAATAAATTATATGTTAATCTTCTACAAAAGATAAGCTTCATTTTAGGCTCTGGAATCATTTGATTTGCTATTATATGTTCAAAGTTATGTGCATTTGAAGTTGCGACACAAAACTAGGGAGAAAATGGATCTCTGGGATACAGACAAGCCACGGGTTTATTGTACTCCGAACCCTTTTAGACTCAAAATTTTGGATTATAAGTTAAGAACTAAAAACTAGATTCTATGAGCTTTCCAACAAGGGATCATATGCCTTAAATAGATAAGTGTGCAATTTTTGGTGAATTTTACAAATTTGGACTATGAACCGAAAATCCTTGCTAAAACCCGTGCTAGCCACGGGTTTTGTATTTTTTTAAGTTAGTAAACCTTAATGTTTTATAAAACTGTTCTTATCATACAAAATAGACATTATAAACTTTCCAATGACATATCTTTTGTCTTATTTGAGCTTGTAAATAAATTATTATAGTTTTTCTAAATTTACTCATGAATCTGGACTTGTGGTTCAAATGTGGAACCAACAGTAACAAAAACTAAGTTAATGGTATGAAATACTCAAATAACAAAAGAAATAACTTTACCGCTGTAAAGTAGACATCTCAAGCTTCAAAATGAGATATCATACGTTTAAAACGAATATGTATATACGTTTTAATAAATCACATAATATTGTAATATAATCTGGTAAAGTGAGATTTTACCATAAGACACTTAAGAAAACGTCCACATTAATGTTTGAAATACTTAAAATATTGGAAAACAAATTATGAAGACGGAAACTAGATGTTTCAAGCTTTCCAACAAGTCATCAAGTGTTCAAAACGGTATTATACTCAAATCTAAATAAATCTTACAAGTTAAAATCCTACACCTATAAATCGATCAAACATTAAAATGTGACATAAGGGTAATTCATAACATATACACATATTTAGTTATAAAATGAATTAATTTTAAGTGTATGATCAAATAATGTGAAAAACTTTAACCTTACAAAGTTGAATCACAAGTTTTAATGGGCTAAAATAAAGTACAGTAGAGGGTTACTAGGCCTATACCAAGAGATTACTTTAGCCCAACTAAATGAACATAACTAAGAGATTGGACTAGCCCAATAATAGAAGAAAGATATACACTTAGGTGACTCTTTATCACCTTGATTGATTAATTAATTAATTAATTAATTAATTAATTAATAAATACATAACCAAATGTAATTAATAAAGTAATAAATTAATTAATTGATTAATAATTAATTAGTTAATTATAAGAGTTAGTGGATGATAATCAAGATCATTATGTTGAATAACTACATAATTATAATATATGATTAATTAGAGATTAATTAATCATTAATCATTGACAATTGATATAATCATCAAAATAACTATGAATGATTAACTAGAAATTAATCAAATATTAATTATTAGATTAATCAAATTATTAATTATTAATATTAGAATTAATGATTAATAATTATTATATGAGAAAGAATATTTAAGTAGTATAATTAAATTATTAACAATATAATTATTATTAATTCAACTAAAATGATGTACTTTAATTATAATTACTCAATTAAATAAAATAATAATTAATTATTACCTAATTAATTAGTTAATTATTTAATTAATCAATTGATTAATTAATCAATTAAATTTTACTAAAATAAAAATTAAATTAAATTTAATTAATTAAGTAATAATTAGTAGAAATTTATTTTAACACTTAATAATTAATATGAATTAATTGTTAAGGTAAATTATGATATAAGTGAATTAAGTTCATTATAGTTTATAAAATAAATAAATGAATGGATAAATAATATAACTACGATCCCATCTAATTATTATATATTGTTAAATCAAGATAATTTCTTAAATCTGCATGGTAAGAGATTTAACTTCGAAAGCTTAAGCACATAAGACAAGTAAATACAAACATCACCTACAGTATGGAATAAAAATGATTTTCCTTTGTTGATGCTCCATGTTTGCTATGACTGGACTTGATGATGTGATGGATATATGAGTTATACGTATTGCTTTAACTAAGCATTTGATGTGCATAATTTTCTCTTGCACTGACATGATCGACATGCCTCACAGATATTTATATTATAATGATAGATGCATAGTGATATGTTAATCTACACATTGTCACAATTAATAAGAACAAGGCAAATAAAGATAGGATTAAATGTCGTACCAACCTCCAATTAGTGAGAGGATATGATAAAAACGAAAGTTATCAGATATGACCTTGGTGGTTGTTGGAGGGCCACTCCCCTAACTCTTATTGGTTGTGCGCATATGGGTACGACATATGGGCCCTTAAGTAGACAAGATATGTAAATAATAAAGCATAATTGAATACACATAGTTCATATGCATTTTTGAACATTCATGATGTTACATGTGATGATATGATTTTATGAAAATGATTTGTGAGATATTTTTTGTACTTGCTGAGCGAAAGCTCATAATTGTGTGTTCGTACTGTGGGTAACGCGGGTAAGCAACTTACTACTTAGATATTTCAAGGACTGGCGAAGTTGTGTGGAAGCGATGAAGGAATGGAGTGGGATACTACCACGAATTTAATTTCCGCATTTAGACTTCTTAAATTATTTTGTAACGACTATATTTATAATTATGTTCTAATGTTTTTGTACTACTAAATTAGTATAAGTACTTTACAAGGACAAGACTTTAGACTCTTTCATTTTAATCAACATGAAATCATAGTTTTCTAATATTATCTAAATATGAATTTAAATATGATAATTATTTGCTAGAGGTTTTCAATTTCCTCAGTTACAAATTATAGTAATTCTAACATTTTATAGTACGAATGTGATTTTAAAAAAATTTTATGTATTTTTTAGAATCGAACATGAATAAGTGTTAAGACCAAATGTACTTAAGAATAAGTAAGCTAGTTAACGGTCCGAAAAGTCGGGTCGTTACAGGTATGATATGAGAAACTTACTTTATTACGAAGACTTGTTCTTGTTTCGATCATATTTGAAAACTTAAATCTTAACTGTTTCTTACTTGAAAACCTAATCTTGTTATTATCGTGTGATTTATTATTATGAGCATGTTTTCATAATGCCTCAATAATAAAACATAAGCATATGTATCTCATGTAATTCAATGCATGATTTTTGAAAAATACGCAATGCAATAAAAACATTTTGTCCATGTTGTAAGCGGAGTTGTACTTACAATTTGTCCATGCTCTTGATCTATCATTCCTGCAAGGCACGACAACAGGTTATATTCCTGTTTTGAAACATGATGTAAGATAAGAATCATTCTATCTTACTACAAACCATAACATATTAGATCGGTATCCAATCCGATTACCATTAGTAATCATAGATACAAATCCTGACATATCCAATTACCATTGGTAATCATAGAATTATTACTATATTCTTAAGAAACTTAGACTTAGTCTATATTCTTCATTTTTCTTAAAAATGTCTTGTTTACTTGAAAATATTTCAACTTTATAAATCAAGTATTGCTTAACATAAATACTTGAAATTTCATGAAATTGCCTTTTGTAAGACATAATATGTATTAAAATTCACTTGTAAATTCAAATGGATTTAAACCTTTTTTGAAACTATATATTTTCATAAAATCATAGTCTGTTTTTAAAGAGGTCATAAAACATTAAAAATTGATTTCAAAACACCTTTTCAATTTGCTTGAATGTATTTGTGTAGGAAATTTTTTGGACCATGCACAGTTTTTGAAAATCTAATTTTATTTTTAAATCACTTTCGAATTTGAAAAAGTTTTCTTCATGGAAGTTGTAGATCTCATCAATTCTACAACTTTCATTTTATTCAAAACTTAATTCTACCTTTAACTTACCCATTTTTCCTTTTTAAAAGTTCCGGCCATGTCCAGTACTTGGACCGATTAATTTTGAAAACTCATAAAACAGAGGTCTTTGGAGTCCTTGTTTCAAAATCTGTCGAAGGTGTTCCTCAGGATTTTCGGTGTTCTACAATTTTATAGTTATAACTTTTTCCAAATTCGGTCTCTAAAGGGCTCAAAATTGGGTTTTTAGAAAAATGTCCTAATTATTTTTGAAAACCGGCAGTTTATATTTTGTGGATTCTTAGCTTAAAAATCCGCACACACTAAGTAACGATCCGACTTTTTGAACCGTTAACTAACTTAGTTATTCTTATTTAATTTAATCTTAATACTTAATTATATTTGGTTAAAAAAAATACAAATTTTTTTAAAAAAAATCATAGTTGTATTACAAAAGTCAGAATTACTAAAAATGTTAACCGAGGAAATTGAAAACCTCTAACTAATAATTATCCTATTCAAATTCGTATCTAGATAATATTTAAGAAGTTATAACTTCATGTAAATTAAAAGGAAATGGGTTAAAGTCTTTTTTTCTCGTAATAATTCAAAATTTCCAATGATAATTTACACGCTTAAGAGAATAATAAATTAAAAAGAGAAAATTAAATACTTCAAAATTAGGCTTTTTAAAAAATAAAATAAAATTAAGCATATATATATATATAGATTTAACAAATTAATAAGCCCGTGCCTCGCACGTACATTCTAACTTGTATTAAGTTAAAAGATAGCAAGTGTGAGCCACTGGATATGTTATCAATGTGAGTTCCATTATTTCGCTGTTCAAAAAAATGTCAAGTTATTTTGTCTTTGTCTTTTTTTTTTTTTTTTTTTTTTTTTTTTTTTTTTTTGAGGTGTCTGAAGACATGGTCAAGTTGTTTTGTCCTTTTTTGCTTTTCAATTCTGTAGAAGGCATCATCAAGTACGGCTTCATTTGCACCTTTTTTTCTACCGCCTTTTTCCCTACATTTCTTATATTTATTTAATGATACTTCTCTTGTATTATTTTTCTTTTTTTAAAGGTTTTTTTTTTCTTAATTACTTATATTTTCTTATTTATACATCTTGAAATATAATTCTAATGGTTAGTTTGGAGCATAATTTTAAACATAAATATTTCAACTTAATTTTTATCTTTTTTTTTTAATTTTTTTGTTTTTTCTAAAAAAATCAACTAAAATTACTATTAAAATTTAAAAATCTTAATTCAAACTCATACACTAAACACTCCTAAATGTTTAATGATAAGTAATACATTTTTGCCAAACGCTTAAGAGAATAATACATTAAGAAGAGAAAATTAAATCTTCAAAATTAAGCTTTTTTTTTTTATATAAATTAAATTAAGCATACATACATACTAGGATTTAATTAAAGCACGTGCCTCCAATGTGCATTCTAACTAGTATTAAGTTATAAGACAGACAGTGTCAGCCATTGGATATATTATAAATGGGAGTTCTATTATTTTACTGTTTAAAAAAAATGGTGAAGTTATTTTGTCTTCTTTTGCTTTTTACTGATGTTGAAGACATCGTCAAGTACGGATTATTTTGCACCTTTTTTCCCCCTTTTTCCCTAACATTTCTTATATTTATTTAATAATACTTCTCTTATATATTTTTTTCTTTTTTTTTGAAGGTTTTTTTTCTGATTATTTTTATTTTCTTATTTACATATACTGAAATAGAAAAAAACACCTAAACAACATAAATTTAAAGACTATTTAATCAATGTGATATAAAAATTTGACATTAGACTAACATGACACAAAATTAAACTAAAATTAACTACAACTTGTATGATGTTGATTAAGAATTGAGAATTCATATCATGTTAATGAATAGATGAAAAAATATGATTATTTAAGTAATATTCTCATCGAAAAATATAATTCTAAATTTTTAATAATAAGCTATACATTTTTGTTACACGCTTAATAGAATAATAAATTATAAAGAGAAAATTAAATCCTTTGAAATTAAGCCTTTTCTTTTAAATAAAATTAAGCATATATAAACGGATAAGGATTTAACAAATTAATAAATACGTGCCTTGCGCATGCATTCTAACTAGAAGAGTTAAAAAGAAGAGACACCCACATGGGTGGATGGGTTTGTAAAGGTGGGTGACTTTACTAACTTATTCCCTTCGTCCATCAGAGTTCAACTTCCATCAGGGTTCGACTTATGTTGCCTCACCTTAAGCCTCGTTCTAATTTGGTTGTTAAAGCATTGGTTTTGTGATGGTAAGATATATTTCGGATAGTTGAATGAGAGAAATTATTTTAAAAAAACTCGTCTTTCTACCATATACCTAGGGAAGGAGATTTTTACTTGTAGGGTTGAAAATATGAAAATGCTGGAATCACTCATAGATCATTTTATTCACAAAAAAATAAAAAAAGAAAGAGGATGGGGAGATTTTTGGTTTGTAATGAAAATCAATACAAGACATAATTTTGTTACATTTTTCTAAACTTCACATGGATTCGTGACTTTTAGGAGCCCCACTGTTCATGGATTCAATTTTCCGGGTTCATACCTGGGGCCCATGGGGCGGGTCAAAACTGCCCCAAAAATTAGGGTTTGAGTTATTTAGGGTTTGCGGCGCTGAGGTGCCTTGATGGGACTTCTGTGAGGCTTAAGCCTTGAGGCTTATGCTGATAAGCTTCGAAAATGGTTGTGTTGGGTCTTCTTCCAAGATAAAAATTGTGTCTTATTTTTTATGCTAGTGGGCCTGGGGTCTAATGGGCTCAAAAATTCATTTTGAAGAATTAAAACCCTAATCCTAATCTGTTCTGTCTCACGAGCAGCCCCTCCCTCATTCCATCCCCTTCACATGAGCAGCAGCCTGCCTCCATCCCAACTCCATCTTGAGTTGCAACCACTACTCAACTCAAACGAGCAGCAGCCCAACTCAATCAAGTCTTCTTCATCATAACAGGTTTGTTCCATTCTTCTCTTTTTTACTCGTTACTCAACTCAACTCAACCTGAGTCTTTACTACTATTCTAATACTAATACCTAGTATTATGTTTTAAATTTCTTTTTGCTGGGAGGCCCGGGTCCCTGCAATTTTTAGATAAAGATTAAGATGAAGTTGAGAATGGTTCTGATGATGTTGATGGTGATGGAGCCAATAATTATGGAAATGATCTTTCAATGGTCCTATTAATTGGATGATTGTTATAATTAGTTAGAGGCTAGAGTCGTATAAATTTGAAATATGGGATAGGATTATAGGATTCATTGTTTTAATACTTTTATTTCATGACGACTCTGCTTTTTTACTATTTTCTTTCTTTTATGAGCTGCATCTGTGTGTTTTTATTTAATGTTCTTGATTCATTGACCTTATGGTAGGAATTGCTATTTTTTAAAATTTATTTATTTACTTTGTTGAGGCTTACACCTCATTTCGTCTAGAGGTTTAGGCCTTGCATAACTAAGGTAAAATGCCTTGCTACAATTTAGCCTTTTAAAACCTTCTCTGTGAATGTGCTAACAACAAATTTTATTCAAGTTTAAATTTTTCCAAAAGTCACCAATCTTGGAAAACAAAAGGGTCTAAATTGGTATTGGAAATGGCCTTTGTTTGACATCTTATGGGGTCTGTATTTTTGGTTTCTTGTTGCAGTTATTGGAGCTTAGCTTATTGCTATGTGTGGGTAAGATGGCAAAAGGAGCGTTTAAAGATGTGGAAATCGAGACTTCTCAGCAGCCTTATGTGTTTGAATGCCAGTTGTATGATTTGGTGGTGTATCTCCCGAATGGCAGAGAATTTATGTTAAAGGTGGTTTAATGAACGTGAATGATGGTTACCTATGAACATCCTTAGTGAAATAAACTCATTTTTTGTTTTAACCTTTTGCCCATGTTCAAACACTGAACAAAATGGTCTATAATATGTCTCAGTAAAGTTATATTCTAATTTTTTTTCCTCCTTTCTCTCTTTCCGCAATGTAGGTGAACATGAGGAGTAAAAAATGTGATTGTGTTTGTGGTTGTCTCGTGGTGTTTTGTTGTTTTAGCTCCAAAAAGAAGGGCCCTGTTTTAATGGAAAGATCTTCCCCAAGAAGTGCAAGTTGTTACTTTGGTAAAGTTTCATGATTCTTTTTTGTTGTTGCACAAATGTAATCGGAAGTTATTATTTTCCTTCATTAAAAAGAAATGGTTTGCTGTTGCGTTAGTGTCAGACCTCATTTCATGTTTTGGCCATACCTACTAATATTTCTCAACGCCTTTTTCCACTAACCTAACACCCATCAATTTATTCTTTTGTCTGCCCTGGCGAAGTTTTTGACGTGTCTTGCCAAACTGAATCAAACTTTTTATTTATTTATGTATTTTTTTTTAAATTTTTATTGTTCTTCAGTGTAATAGTAAACAGCAGCCAATTTTTCAGCACAAACGACCTGTCATGATAAAGGAAGACAAAAGAAAAAACTAAAAGGGTATTATGGTCGTTTGCCAATTGTTATTAAGTGTAAAATTTAGCTTTAGCTCTTGGTGCCCTTAATGTCCAGCGGATTAGAGTTTTGCAGTATAGAATTGCCGGCATAGGCATCTTCTTCCCCTGATTAAGGGGCGCACAAGGGGACCTTTTACCCACCTAACCCACTGAAGTTGAGCGGGTTAGGTCCACATCAGACCGTAATAATTGTTCAAGTTAGCCCACCCGACCTAACATTTAATCAGGCGGGTTTGGCGTTTTTACTTGTCCAATGTGAACTTCCCTCCCCTCCAATGTGATGGTGTTGTGTTTTAATAGATAGTGTGTTTTTGCAATTGTGCAACATAATCATTGATACTCCTACCTTCATGAAAGTTTTATTTGGTTTATAACTGGGATTTTTTAACTTGCATAGTTGGTATTTTATTTTTACGTTGTTTATGACTAACATGAACATGTTACTATTATTGTTATTATTTTTTTCGTTTACATATTTTTTATTTGTGTTGAATTATTGTTTTCAAATATATAGATGTTTTAATGTCTATATTGTCTAAACTAACTTGACTTTATTCGATTTTAAGACACCCAACCAACCTGACACCTCTTAGGGCTACCATCCTCATTCTGAAACTTTGCGTATTTATATAAAATTATTTATAGATAAAATTTTTCGTGGAGTTGATCTGTTGTGATATGGTGTAGGATAGGAGATGGTGACTGCACTGGGACGGTTAGAATTGTGAGATCGTGAAGAATTAGACCCATGAAAGCAAGCGTCGAATTCGTGGTGAGTAGTAGTACCCATTTCGGTGCGGATTTTGGACTTATTTTTATCATTTAAATTAAATTTCCTACATTTTCATCTGAAATATAGTCTTAACAATAGAACGACAATTCATAGTAAGAAGTTCATGCTTCGATATTGAATACAGTAAAAAGCTTATTATTATAACTTCGTCGTAATTGACTATTTTATCAACAAGTTATAATTATTTTAGTTAAAAATTTGGATAAAGTAATTTTAATCAATGTTTAAAAAGGAAAAATTAGGAACCAAGGAGTTTTGCTTGATTGAGGCAAGGCGTAAGCCTTAAACATGGTTCCAGGCTGATGCCTCGAACTTAAAAAAAAAAAAAAAAAAAGCCTCAAAATAACAAAAAAAAAGAAAAAAGGAAAAGTCGTAAAAATTAAATACAAGTCATAAATTTTGCATAAACCATCAAAAAAATTAACTTAGTTCATCACCAAGCCACCAAAAACACATAATAAGAAAAGAAAACAAACTTTAGCATGTGTTTGAATATCGGTCTTGAGACGGACTTTTAGAACTTAAACCAAATATATGTTTGGTTGGGTCTCAAACCAAAACTAAAACTTAGAAAGTTATACTTGAAAAGGAATTTGAATGCAATAATGTTCGGAACATACTCAACCAAAAGCTCTCTTTCAACAACTATCCAAAGACATTCATTTTGAATACACATTTCAAATTCTAAAAAAGTAAGTCATCCAAATTCCCATTTGAATTCATACATTCATTTTGAATCCAAAAAAACTTAAAAAGTCATTTCAATCCTATGATCTAAGGAGACACTCAATATTAAATCTTAATCTGTGTCCGTTTAGATCATAGGTTGGATTTGAGTTTTTGCATTCAGCCTAAATATTTGAATCCAAATGCGTGCTTGGAAGAGAAAGATGAGTGACATGAATTTCTAAAAAGTGAAAATTTGGACTTGGATTTCAGTTGGTTTGAAAATATTTGGATTCAAATGTTATTTAAACAAATGCTAATACTCTTTTCTAAATGATACTAGACTCAAGTTGTAAGCCTCAATTAACATTTAGAAGTGCCATTAGGAACACTATCAACATCAATTCTTCACTTCAGCATCTTCCGAAGAATCATCATATCTTACAAGCCTTATCGTCTTCTGATTCAGTCTTCAATGTTATCTTCCAAAATTTCTTCGATCACTATCATTTTCTTACCCTCTATATCAATTGATATCAGATTGATTGATTATGATTTATAGTAAGGGTTATTTATGTTTTTATATCCTATATTTTTCTTTTATTCATCAAGTATTGTCCTACATTTTGAAGTTTTACCTTTGTTATACCACTAAAGCACCTTTAATGCACAAATCTTTAAAATTTATGCTTGGTTTTTCCCCACTCAAATATTTGGATTGCCCTTTTTGAAATGGGATTCGGATGCAAATAAACCCCATCTTGAATATATATCTCATTTGGGTTATTGTTATACCGTGTCTAGATGTTCATTTGGAGATGTTATATTGAGTTGTAAATGGTTTTTCAGCCAAGCACCAATTCCAAAATTTTCACAATTTAAATGATAATTTTAAACAACTATCCAAATATAAATCCAAATGTTCTTTTCTAAGCTTTCGTTTGGTTCTCCATTGCAAACCTAAAGTTTCAATTCAATTTGTCTTTTTTTGAATGGTCAACAAAACTTATAACTAGTTTTTGTAAAGTCAACTAATTTCAATCTAAAAATTTCATTCCAAATCCGTACACTAAGGGCCTGTTTGGTGCACAAGTTCAAGATGAGATTTTTAAGTTTAAATAGTAAATTTTTTTGAATTTTCAGAAAAGACAAAAAACTTTTTGGGAAAAAGACAAACTTTTTGGGAAAAAGACAAAAAAAAGTTTGAAAATCTGAGTTTGGACTTGAACACCAAACTCACCCTAAATGCAAACTAAATGGTACATCCAAACGTCTATTCAAAAGACAATCCAAATGTTCTTATCCTCAATATTTCCATTCAAATATGAAAATCTAGATGGTTCCCACAAATGCACCTATTTTTATATTCTGTATTTTGTTTTTTTTTTCAAAAAGCATAGTATGCATTTTGAAATTTTACATATTTTGTACCAGCATGTTACCTTTAAGATGAAAATGAATATCTTTTTCTTGGTCAACAGACTCAACACATAATTTTGACTTGAAATGTCCAAAATACCCTTAAATAGAAAAACAGACTCAACCCATGTATTTTGCTTTTATTCAGAAAGTATATCATGCATTCGAAGTCATGTTTTTACCATTATATTGCATTATGTAAATTAATACTTTTTCTCTAGCAACAAATTTTATTTTTATTTTTATTTTTTTATGATTTAGAAACGACCAAAATACCCTTAAAAAGGAAAATTGTGATATGATAAAACCTTTAATTTTCTCAACAAAAGATTCAGACTTCTCAACCCCACCATCATAACCGCCTAGACCTTTCTCATCTCGCTGCCTTGCATTCCTTTTGACACCCACCTTGACCCTTTATTAGATTTTAATTTAAATTATAACTTCTCAATTATTTATATTATAATTGCAAGGGCATTTTGTGTATTTTTAAATGCTTAAATTAAGTGTTGATCTAAAAAATTTATAGATTTATGAACAAAATTTAATCTAACAATCCATAATAATATAAAATTGTAGAACTTGTAATTGCACGGCATATTTTTAGAAAAAAAAAAAAAAAAACAAAATGCATGGTATAAAAACGTAAATGACACCTAATTTAATTTTTCTTCTTAAAGGTAATTTGGGTATTTTAAGGTCAAAATCAAGTATTGACCGACAAAGGGTATAATTTGCAAATTAAACAAATTATGAAGATATAAAAATATAAAAGTTCAAACTCAGCTGTACATTCTGAATAAAAGAAAACTACAAGGTATTTTTGTCTTTTAGCACGAAAATGTCATAATAATAGATTTTTATCCATCATTTGGTATTAAAATGTCGCAAAAAATGTTTTGGTGCCTGTTATTAGGCATCAAAGCGACAAGAAAAGGTTTTTGTGTCCATCTTTTGATAGAAAAACATTACAAAAGGGTTTTTATATCTGTCTTTTGGAAAATGGGTCGTACATTGATAGACACAAATTTACACAATTAACAATATATATCATTCATATTCCTTACATTTTTTTACCTTGTATTTTTCTCTTATTCAAAAAGAATACCTTGCATTTTGAAGTTTTACATTTTTATACCATTAGATTACGTTTAATATACAAATTTATACCCTTTCATGGTTAGCACTTTGGCCAAAAATATCCAAAACACCCTAAAAACGAAAACTAAAGTAAGTAGTATGTACTTTTTTATACCCTGCATTTTGCTTTTATTTAGAAAGTATTTTATGCATTTTGAAGTTATTTATTTTTATATTGTTATAATACGTTCTATATATATCTATATCCTTCAAAAGATCCAAGCCATGATCATCATTTATTCACTTCTGTAACTTGAGCTGTCATCTTTTAAATTCTTATTGAACATAACAGAGAAATTAATTTCTCCTTTAACATTATATGCACTTGCATTATTTGTTACCACTTGAGCGACAATGTCCTCTCCTACTTCTTCAGCAACTGTGTCATGTGCACCTGTAACAAAGGTAGACATATCAACTGATTTCAAGAACATAATCTGATGTCTAACCAACCATTTGGCAATATTGTTACCCCTGTTTCAGTTCATATATTCGTCAGTTCATCAACCATCTTCATTGTTGTCATTTCTTCCCCCATCTAAAATCCTTGTTCAAAGCTCATATATATTAGGAATTTCTACTCCTCGACCATATTTCCCAACAGAGTGAAGCATTATATTCCTTATTACGTTGAATATAATTTCATGTTCATAAATGCATCTTGCAATGTCTAAACCCACTATATTATGCTTTTTTTTTTTGGGCCAACACTGGAGGAGGCATTGGTTGAGAATTTTTGTTCTCAACCTCATCTACATTTCTGACAAATCTATTTATTGGTCGCTGAGTTCCTTTAGAGGAAGAAAGAATAAAGCTTCCTCAACCACCTTCGAAACAAGAACCGGCCCCTTCTTGAGAACCCAAACAAGAATTATACCAATCATTTCCTCCAAGTTTCATCGAGCTAATTGTTTTGAGGCGGAATTGATTTTCAAATAGTCTTTGTATTCTTTTTTTACATCATCCGACACCTTGTCACACATGGTGTGTGCATGCCAAAAATCCTTCAATCTTTTAACACCTCTAATTATTCTCTAGTCACAGAAATTATATTGTATATAGAGAGCTTTTTTTGCACCTTCTCTTGGTACTTCAACTTGAGTATCATATTAGCAAGCGGGCTCCTTTCTTTTAACACCAGCAACTTGCTAAGGGTTAAAAAAAAAAAAAAAAAAGCCAAGTCCCACATCGTAAAAACACAAAAGAAAAGACAAATAAGAGTATTGAGTCACTCTACTTAGCATGTTAACTTTTGAAGATAAAAGTCCAATCCTTTCGCAAATTTAAATTTAACATGGCATCTGAGTCCACAAATGCTCAAACGAGTAGCTTGATCTATTCAATGTAAGATTGGTGACTGCAAAATAGGACCATCTTGTGGGGCCTGTTAAGAACAAAATAGAAGCCAAGTTCACATCGTAAAAACACAACAATAATAGACATAAGGATATTGAGTGATTTAACTTATCTGTTCAACTTAACAAGTTGACCTGTTCAACTTAATAAGTTGATGTTTTAAAATAGAAGTCTAATTACTTAGCAAACTCAAATTTAACACAGCCATTATGATCTATATGTAGAAGAGGCAAAATTGCCTACTGTTCATGTAGCCTTCGACAAAAATGCATGTGCGTCTCTCTCTTAAACCTTTTCTTTTGTTTAAACCTTTTTAGTGTTTTTTAGTCCACCATTCTTTGACTTTTTGCTTCTTTAATCCTCTTTTATTGTTCTTTTAATTTTTCTACTTTCTTTTTGTTATTTTTGCCCCTAATATCTTATATGTTTTAAATATGATCTAAATTACCTCATTCTTTTCTAATTTTTCTTTAGAGTAATTGGTCTAAATAGTTCATGAACTCTTTAAAAGGTGACGGTTAGATCCCTGTTTTATTTTTGTTGGCTGAGAATACCCTGAACTCTTAAAATATTAGCCATTATAGTCTTTATGTCCAAAACCGTTAAATTTCTAATGGAATCTTACTCAAGTCATAAATTTTATAGTAAAAAGAACAAAATGCCCCTTAATTTTCTATTTCCTTGCTCATTTACCTTTTCCCTTAGTTTTTCTTTTTCTTTTCATTTTTTTCCCCTCCCCTCAAACCACAATACACCAAAACCATCTAAGCAAAGAGAGTTGCCGAAGGGTGAGGAGACATAGAGAGAAGAGAGAGAGAGAGTTGTGTTGCCGAGCCCCCAACCCCCTCCCCCCCCTTCCCAAACCCAAAAAAGCCCCATGTCTCGATCCCTGCCCTCATTTGGGGTGTCCCCCTGGTGCCACTACATCTTGATTTGGGTCCTTGACCCCATTTCAAGTGTCGTCCCCCCCTCCCAAAAAAAAAAAAAAAAATCCATTGATTTGAGAAATGAAGGGGGAGATGAATTTTAGTTCTTTTAATGATTTTTTTTATTTATGTTAAATGAATTATTGTTAGATTACTAAAATACCCTCTTAAATTAGATCACATGTATTGCACGTGACTCATTTCATTAAAAATTTAATAGTTTTGAACAGAATGACTATAATGGCTAATATTTTGAGAGTTCAGGGTCTTGTCAACCCAAAAAAAAAAAAAAAAAAAAAAAAAAAGCCAAACAAAGACTAAACTGTTACCTTGGAAAGAGTTCAAGAACCATTTAGGCTTATTACTCTTTTCTTTACTAAAATAGCATTAGAATATGTTTCTAATTAAGTATTTATCTTATAATCTTGTAAACATGTGACCTTTGTACGTGTTTTTTCATGTAGATTACCCAATATCTTTTTCTTCTCATAATACTTCAAAGTATTTCTATCACATTTGTCTTAAATCTATACAAACATTAAAATTAAAATTGATAATAAGTTTGTTTGTTTGTTTTTTTGGCGTTTCGGGATTGATTTTTGTCTTGATATTTTTCAATTTCAAGGGTTTTTTTATTTTTTATTGGAATCTTGTAATGGAGTTGTGAGTTTGTTTTGTTTTTGTTTTTGGCTTTTTTTTTTCCCTCTCTATTTTAAGTTTTTTATTTTTTTTTTATTTAAGAGTTTCGCAAAGGAGTTTTGGTGTTATTTTTTTGAAATGATCTTTTTTTTTTTTTTTTCCTTTCATTTTTCTCTTTAAGTTCTTGTATCGTTTGGATGATATAGTATTTCACACACTCTGCACATTTCGACTAGTAACAAATTGAAAAAGAGAATGAAAGCAGTCACTTAAAAAAGAAGAAAAATGCCAAGGACAACTCTGATCCTATTTTTTAAATACCAACTTGATATATGTGAGTTATCATCCTTTATTGATTGGTGTTTAAAAGATAGGCTTATCAATTAATTGTATATACCAATGAAAAAATGACAACTTATTACCATGAGTTGATATTCAAAAGTTGGGAATTGGGATTGACACTACTCTAAAAAGAAGTTAATGCCTAATAATCTATAGGGTAAATTGCTAAGTTGATCATTGAACTTTAACTTTGTGTAATTTTGGTCCCTGAATTTTTATTTTTTTTTGTAACTGAAATGCCAATAAATCATTAAAATGTTGTTCAAATAGTCCTTTATATTAATTTTTGGATGGAATCCATTAGTTGACATTACTTTTTGATAAAATTATTAACGGATACCATCTAAAAATTAATTGAATTGACTATTATAGTAATATTTTAATAATTTATGAACATTCTTGTTACTTTTTTTTGTTATTAGAATGGTCATAAACTATTAAAATGTTGCTACAAAGTCATTTTCTTCAATATTTAAATGGAATCCGTAGTTAGCATGATCTTTTTTTTTTTTTTTTACCAAATTACTAACAATTTTCATTGAAAAATTAATGGAAAAAACTATTGTAATAACATATTAATAGTTTAGGGGCATTTCAACTATAAAAAAATGTTTAGGGACTAAAGTTGCACAAGTTTAAAAGTTTAGGGACTAAATGAGTAATTTATCCTAATCTATATTCTAAATGAAAAAAAAATAAAAATAAAATACAAAAATTGTTTATTTAGTATCATTGTAATATTGAAATAGAATCACAAAAGTTTTAGCAAAAATAAATAAGACTGACTTATACAATAAAAAATTCTAAAATATTAGGAATTTCAAGTCAAACAATTTCAATTCAAATTCTTCAACTCAAGCTTACAAACTGAACACATGCTTAATGTCGTTTAAAATTTGCAATTATAGTAGGTGTTAAGGTCTGGTTAACAAGTTTTCCATAAACGGAGCTCACACCAATTTTGTCAAAAAAGTGTTGGAACTATTCTAGACAGACTCAGTTAAAATTAGTTTCTATTCCTTGTAAATCACAAAAATCTTCCCAGAACCATCCCAAATTCAAACTCACTTGAAGGAGACCTAGATAGAATGCTTTTTGCATGGCAGTAACCTCCAAGTACAATTATTTTTTCTCAAATTTCCATCCATCTACAGAAAACAAAAGTTGGTTTAGATAAAAGTTTCACACTTCCCAGACTACTAAATACAAGAATGTTAGACAACTTGCGTTCCCGAAGTCAAACTCGCTTGAAAGTGACTTGGATAGAATTGACCGTCCTACGATATGCTACGGTTTCTTCAAACTCAATATTCAATGCTGCAGCACCATTATCACGATCATCAGCACGACCTTCAAGTCAAATTTATGGCTCACATTTCCATCCAACTACAAAAAACATAAATTCTATTAGATACGAATTTCACACTTTTCACACTAATACAACACTATAATATTGAAGAACTTACGTCAATGGCAAACATATCAGGGTAAAATCTGATATGATCGTCCATGGGCTGCAAGCCATTGGCATGCAGCTGCATCAGGTGTACTCCATCTTCAGTTTTCACACCCAAAAACTCAGTCACACAGACTTCCGTATGCCTCTCACAACCTGGGCACTGTAGAAAAAGAATATTATCATAGTAATGGTAACTCAAAAACAATACATGTTATTGAGTTAAGGTATCAATTCACCTTCATTTTTCTGCCTAACCAACGGTTGTTTCTCCCCTTGACCAACTTGCCCAACCATATATCTTCCCAATGGTGGCGGAACAGTTCTCACATCGAATGAAATCAGAAGTTGATTGCTCTTAGAGTTCCTTGAAGATCGGGTGACTAACGTTAATTTTCTGGACTTTGGAGGGATGATTTGTGTACTGTGTTACAATTTGAGTTATGCCTTAATTTTTAATTAGTGAACAGGGGAGATGATTTTAAGTAATGAGATATAGGGAATTGTAATCTCAATGATGTCTAGTCCTCATGTTGGGTTAAGTGAAGTGTTAGACCTTTAATTAGGCACAGTGTAAGTTGTAATGACGGAAAGAAGTCTATAACTGTTTTGGTTCAAGTTTGTTAGAAAATTGGATGTTTCTGGTGGGAAGCTGAAATGTGTATTGTAGGAGGGTATAAATAGGAAAAATATTTGAGGAGAGGGATTACTGAGGATTTGGGAGGTCTTAAGGAATGTTTTCTGCCTTTGGCTTTTATCAATAGAAAGGAACAGAAAAAGCTGGTGAGTAATTGCCACTTGCCTACTTGTATAGCCATGCTTTATCCATAATCATGAAATAGAAGATTCAATTCATTTCACTTTCCTCTAGTATTTTTCTAAAAAATTGTGTGAGATTATCTCTGGAACTTGTCATAAAGCTACTTTTATTAATTGAATATTTGAAGCTTCCTCGGAATTAGTGTATCAAGTTTGTAATAAAAAAGTTTTAGGATGACATTTCGTCGAATGAATCAGATTAATGGGAATTATTTGGCTTTTCATGCAGATGGTTCACAAGTGGAAGGTTGTTATGAGTGCAGATCATATTGGTCTGAAGGAGCTTTATCCTAGGGATGATTGGGCCTCTATAACCAAGTATATGATAAAGCTTTGATGTGAGAACTGTTCTGCCACCACTGATTGGGAAGATATATGGTTGGGCAAGTTGGTCAAGGGGAGAAACAATCGTTGGTTAGGCAGAAAAATGAAGGTGAATTGGTACCTTAACTCAATAACGTGTATTGTTTTTGAGTTACCATTACTATGCTAATATCCTTTTTCTACAGTGCCCAGGTTGTGAAAGGCCTGCGGAAGTCTGTGTGACTGAGTTTTTGGGTGTGAAAACTGAAGATGGAGTACTTCTGATGCAGCTGCAAGCCAATGGCTTGCAGCCCATGGACGATCATATCAGATTTTACCCTGATATGTTTGCCATTGACGTAAGTTCTTCAATATTCCAGTGTTGTAGTAGTGTGAATCTCGTATCTAATCGAATTTATGTTTTTTGTAGTTGGATGGAAATGTGAGCCATGAATTTGATTTGGAGGTCCGTGCTGGTGATCCTGGTAATGGTGTTGCAGCATTGAATATTGAGTATGAAGAAACCGTAGCATATCATAGGGCGGTCAATTCTATCAAAGTCACTTTCAAGCGAGTTTGACTTTGGGCACGTAAGTTGTCTAACATTCTTGTATTTAGTAGTCTGGGAAGTGTGAAACTTTTATCTAAACCAACTTTTGTTTTCTGTAGATGGATGGAAATTTGAGAAAAAAATTGTACTTGGAGGTTACTGCCATGCAAAAAGCATTCTATCCAGGTCTCCTTCAAGCGAGTTTGACTTTGGGATGGTTCTTGGAAGATTTTTATGATTTACAGGGAATAGAAACTTCTTTTAACTGACAAATATTGGTGTGAGTTCCATTTATGGGAAACTTGTTAATCAGACCTTAACACCTACTATAATTGCAAATTTTAAACGACATTAAGCATGTGTTCGGTTTGTAGGCTTGAGTTGAAAAGTTTGAATTGAAATTGGTTGACTTTGTAAAAATTAATTAAAAAATTTGTTGACTTCTTAAAAAAAAATGAAAGGAGTTGAAGTTTTTTTGGATTTGGATGACTGTATCAAACATAAGTTAAAATAATATCCACAAGCACTACTGGATATTTGTTATAGCTATTGAAATAATTAAAGAACACTTCGAAAAGAACTAAGTACTAGCAAAAACACTAGGTGAAGTTTTAGAAGTCTTCACTAGTATCAAAGTAATTGAAAGAAACACGGTTGCTGCTTCCCTAATATATATATATATATATATATATATATATATAACAAAACATGGTATCTCCGTCCGGTTTCATTTATCTCGGTACGAAACTATGGGGGGAAAAAATTCATTTGCTGTACGAAAGGTTGTAAAGTTATGAGTTATTTACACAATTTATTTCCTCTTATTATTGGCAACATTTAACACTTTCAATTTTCAACTTAACCATATCAGCACTATTTTGAACTTTCCTATCGCTCTGTTAATTTCACTGTTTTATCAACCCCATAGAGAAATTATACTCGTTTTTAATTTTAAATTATAAGTAAATTAGCGTTTTTTCCTTTTTTTAAAAATGTATATTATCGTATTTTTTTTCCCCTTCAAAAACATTTATTAGCATTTTGCACTAACATATTTAATATATATATATATTTTTTATTTTTACTTATAACTAATCTCCAAAACTAACTGTGCAACAAAAAATAAATAAAATAAAATAAAACAAAACAAAACTAAGTATTGATTCTGACATCATTGTAATATAGCATTGAAATTACGATTCATCCTCACCTTTTCTCTTCTAGTGATACTTACGATAATGCCGAATTTGATCCCACTTGACTAAATGCGAATTCTAGTGTTGAATAAGTAAGGTAGGACGGGGTTGGAAGATGAAGAATCTAGATAGAAGAAATAAAACCAAAAAGAGATTATAATCACTAAGGATTAAAAAACAGAACTGTAAATGTAATGTCTAGATTTTGAGAGTACCGTAGAACTATTATACATGTGTGTTTATGTTCATGTCCTAAATTTATGCATTTATGTTCATGCCTTAACATATGTTTCTATACAGTGAAATGTGTGACACGACAACATAATCCTAATTACTGTCAAGAAATTTATTCCAATGAAGAATTTTAATGATTTAGCTAATTGATTTTTACGCGTGCATGATATTGTTGTAACTTTATTGTATGCACACTAATGTTGATTTATACATCGAAAGACTACTTTTTGTATTAATTGTTATTTATTTTTGTTTTAGAATGATAGTACATAAGAATATGCAGTTATACAACAGATTGCGGAATTGCAAATGCATTATATGTCTATAAATGTAAAAATATATATATATATATATATATATATTATATTAAAGTCTAACATTAAATTAATATTACAATAAAAGACAATCAATTAGTTCCGAAACAAGTTTTTCAAAATAACCCCAAGAGAAATAACTTTTTGGGAATAATTTAGATTTTTTTAAAAATTTAATTATTTGTATTTAATGATACAAATCAAAGATCTTTTATTGTTTCTCGTGATTTTTTATTTTTATTTTTATTTTTTATGGGTTGGTTGAAAAAATCAAAGAACCTAATAGATCGAACTCGAACTCATCCTAGTCCGCTGTTCTCTTTGCTAGAGAGGTTCTGAGACTAGTTAACAAATTTGGGTGCCTGATCATAGATTCTCTCTCTCTCTCTCTCTCTCTTTCTATCACCCTTCCATTTATCTATGTAATTTATTTCTATTCTTTCGCAACTCATCTGGAATAAAAATAGTTAAAACATCTCTTATATCATAATTGTTCGTCAATTTATGTGCAAGTGGGTGCGGAGGGAAATGGCTTAATAATGCTTACTTTTATCCTTAATTGTAAACTTAAAAGAGGAAACACACATGTTTGTATTTTTTACAACTCACGAAATTGATGGAAATCGATATTGTAGTTATAGTAAATTAATACGCCGTTTCGAAGCATCCTTGTGAAGCGTGTGTCATCTTTTATCTGAATCGCTATCCCCTCTTCCTCTTCTAGGATTCCCCAAGACCTTATTTTGAATATATATATTGGTACTTATGTAACCTTTAGATTATAATGTATTGTCATTATGTAAATCTTAGTATACTATATTATCATTATTAATCAAAGTTATCATATTATTTATCTTACTTTGTCACCGAAACAAATATTTTCTTAATAAAACATAAATGGCTTTCTGTTTTCTCTTTCCTATTTTTTAAACTATTAGATTAAATAAATTTAAAATAAATGAAGGATTATTTATTAAAATTTACTCAAACTAACTTTAAATCAGTACATAAATACTAAACTTAAAGCGTTTGAGAGTTTTTGTCAAATTACAAATTATAAAACCTACACTATTAATTACTATAATATATATATATATATATATATATAACACGTGCAATACATATACATAGACTTGTAATTTATTAATTGGGCGTGGAAAAAAGTGAACAAGTGAGTGACAATTGACCCCCTTTTGTTAATTGTACATGTTGACGTCGTGCCTTGTGTGAGATTTTGTTGGGGGCAGCGAGAATGGTTTTTCGGGAGATAGTGGTAGGACGTGGGGGAAAGAGGAGGCAGAAAGAGATATATATTTTTGTAAAGGTGATATATATATATATATATATATTTTTTTTTTGTTAGATAGAGATATATATTTTTGAGACCTCCTTATAATTTTGTCATCTATAAGAATAAAATTGATAATTTTACAATTTTATAATATTTAATTAAATAATTAAATGAAAAAAATAGTAAATAAACAAAAATACTCATATCTCTTTATTTTCTTATCTTTTTTATTTATTAGAATAGTTTTCATATATATATATATATATATATATATCTGACTCCGGTCACCCGCCGCTTGTGACAAGTCACTGATCGCCGGTTGTCAATCAATCTCCGATTGTCGGTCGGTCGTCGGAATTTTTTTTCTTTCATATTTCAACAAAGGTGACCTCATGTATCCAGCTTCAATCACCGAATTCGATGTTGGAAGTTGGTCTCTAGTTGGTAGTCGGAATTTTGCATTCTGACAAAACGCGAAATGGATTCTATCAGAATGCAAATGGATTTTATCATAATGCAAAACAGATTCCAGTAGAATCCAATAAGTCAAAACGCATTCTGATAAAATGCAAAACAAATTCTGATAGAATGCAAATGGATTCTACCAGACTCCAAGAAGGCATAGCACATTCTAATAAAATGCAAAACGAATTCTATTAGAAGGCAAAATTGATTCTATCATAATGCAAAACGGATTCTACCAGAATCCGAGAGAGCAAAACGGATTCTGATAGAATGTAAAATGAATTCTAATATATATTTTTATTTATTTTCAATAAATATGGCTAGATGTCTCTAGTGCTGGAGACTTTTTAGATTCTATCAGAATACGTTTCGGACTTTGATAGCATACAAAATGAATTCTATCAAAATTCAAAACAAATTCTGATAGAATATAAAACGGATTCCAATAGAATGCAAAATGAATTCTATCAAAATCCGATAAGGAAAAAACAAATTCCAATGAAAAACAAAATGAATTCTTAAGAATCCAAAACGGATTTTGATAGTTTTTTTAATCGCATCTTTGATTGAAATACAAAATAATTAATGCCGTTATTGTCACGTACAATACGAAAAATTTGCACCAAAGCTTCCGCAAACCATAATTGTAACTTTGGGAGTATGCATATCCTTTTTTTTTGTTCATAATCCTAGAAGAAAAATGTAAATAATTATATGTGCGGTGTGTTAATGTATAGCCGTATTAATTAACCAAAGGGTGCAAACATAGATAATAATCCATTTACAAACAATGTGCAAACATATTGAATTCTGCAAGAATTCTACTGAAATGCTCTTTAAATTCAACTAGAATACTTTTGATATTCCACTATGAAAATATACCAAAAATAATTAAAAGAATCAAACTAAAACACTAAAATCTTAGCCATCAAACAAACAAAAATGCCTAAATCTCATCTCTTAATTAAACTATTAAACGTTGAACATCATATTTAAAAAATTGAAATCCAATTCAGAATAATTGAATTACCAATAAAATGGTTCCTACAAGTTATTTTCTTAAACAGCCTAGGAAACAAAAAAAAACAAAAAAACAAGAAGTGCATCAACATATGCATTTTTTTTTCTTTTACTTGAGCTACTTGTTTCTTGTTATTTTTTTTCTCCCCATAGGCTGCAAACAAGATCAACATTTTGGAATCTCAAATAACTTGAATTAAACTCCTTCTTACAATGCACATATCAAACGAGCAACAAAACAAAACCAAACAATGCGAATAACTTCAGCTGTAAAATATGTATATGTTCTAGTAGAATGCGATTCAGATTCTAGTAGAATGTGAATAAAGGACGATTCATTTACAATGCCAAAATTAAAAAACAAAAAATTATACCCTTTTAAGGAGTTCAGGGATTGATTAATAAAAAAAAATTGTGGACCAAATGATATATTCAAAAAGAAGTCGGAGATTAAGATAACAATTTACCTAAAAATAAATCCAAAATCCACAAATAGGATTCAGTAGAACTCTAAACCAAAAATTATTTTATTAATGAAATTTAAAATAAAAACAAGCAAATCAAATGTTCAAACATCAGCAAACTATAAAAATAAAAAAATTAAAATATAAGTAGGAAAAATCTCATGAATGTTGCCATAATTTTTCAAGATTTTCCCACCAATATCATCTTCTCCTTTTCTTATTCAAATATCATCTTCTTTAAAATTTGCTGAAAATAAAAAACCTGAACCTAAAAATAAAACCAAATCCTAAAGCTAAAAATTCTACACCACTCTTTTTTTTTTTAATCTATTTTTTTCTTCCTCATTTTTCCCCGCCCCTTTTCCTCCAACTCTGCTCTCCGCCTCCCCTGCTATACTCGGCTTCCTCCAGCTACACACCGAGCCCCCCCTTTTTATTAATTATTCTTCACTTTTCTTTTGTTTTTTTTCTTCGTCGGCTCCAGCTGTAAGGCATTCAACTTCTTTTCCTCTGTTTTTTGCCCTTTTTTTTGTTGTTGCAGACGATACGTGGCGTGTCACAGTTGGAAGAAGTTTGCAGATGCTCGTGATCTCAGTGGAACACACGGCATGCGATTGCAAGCTCTGCTATAGCATTAGCAGGACATGTGCCGCTTTTGGATGGAAGCCGGTTTAATTCAAATTTTGTCTCATTTTGCGGCATTTTAATGACTATTTTGCCCTCATTTTGAGTCCATGAATTCTGTTTTGTCCACTTCATCTAATAATCTACACAAATGAGAAAAATTAGTTATTAACAATATATTAAAATTAAAGGAAGAACTGTGGTAGAGATTCATTGAGGAGCACCATTTGGTTAAGTTATTTTGTATTTTTGTGATGATATTCCCCCCCCCCCCCCCTTCAAGTAATTTAATTTTTAATTTAATTTTGTTTTGTTTTATTTGTCTATTTCGCATGCACGAACAACTAGTATATATATAAGAAAACTCTATTATCCTATAGTCGGACCTGTCTGAATTTTGACAGCCAAAAAAGAGAAAGGAGGACACACAGTAGTAAGTATCCTAACTCTTAAGATCCATTTGGTAAAAACATTTTGAGACATTTGAAATGTTTCCATTTTAAATTGGTGTTTTCCTGCTAATATATATATATATATATATATATATATATTTTACACTGCAAAATATTTTCATCTAAAATGTTTTTTTATTCAAATATGTTCAATCAAAATGTTGTGATTCAAATGCATTTTTCTAAATAGCTTCTAAGTAATAATTGGCAGCACCTACAATAGCAGTCTTTAATTCATCGTCGAGCCCTAGGCCTGATAGCATGTAACTAATTCTGAAGGGAATGGTTATTTTCTTTAATCGATACGAATGATTAGGAGTACATGGATTTAAAATAGAATAGGATCTGAAAATCAGAATCCCTACAATCAAGGAAACAACTAAGCAATCAAATAAAGAAATAAGATCCGTAATATCTCGAATCTACTTAACCGAGATTTATTCAATAAAATCAAATAACCAATATCCTAATTTATCGACAAAAAAAGGACAAATAAAATTAAAAAAAAATCTTATGTTAGATATAACGATGGTTGAACGAGAAAAAAAAGGTTAAAAAAACAATTGAGGATTTCTCAAACATATTACGTATAGTTTTGTGAATGAAATTACTAAATTAACCCTCCATACAATCGAAAATCACTGAAACCAATGTAAAGGTGATATAAGGGTAGACATTTCTTTTGATCATTTTGTATAGTATATGGTACTTACTAAATTGTCGTTAAACATTTCGACCCATGATTAAATTTTGTGTGTGATAATCAATAATTCAATTTGGAAAAAGTGAATTGAGTTCCCCATTTTAAATTCTGGTATTTATTTTTGTATTTGAAAAATAAATGATGTTGATTCCACTTGAAAAGGAGGATTTAAGTTTTTTGATAAGGGAAGACTTGTCTCTCCTTCATTTAAAAATAATAAAAAAAAAATAAAATAAAATAAAAAAAACCCACATACCATATGTAGAATTAAATTCATTCCCTTCCACCAAAAATTAAAACATGCTCCTAAAAAATAAGAACTCATTAATCTCTCTACCAAATATACTCTTATTTTTATTTCATTTTTTACTTCATATAATTTATTTTTACACTCTAATAATTCTATTATCAATCTTTCTTATTTTTTAGAAAACACTTTAGTTTAAATCTTATATATAATTTTATACAATTTAATTCCTTGTTTTAGAGAATTAATTTCTTATTTTTTGGATTCCTGTGAATATAGGCGACTTATATTCAGACGCCCCAAGTTTTAAAAGAGATCTAAAGGAATACTTTCTCCTCCCGGTAAAGACCGTGAGGGTGTATATTTTTTTGTGAGTTATGGTTTTCTGCTTTTTCGTTTTGCTTTTTGTTTTTTATTCTTCTTCGAGTGACTAAGAGTCTAAGACCGTGAGTGTTTCCCTCAAAAATAAATAAATAAATAAATAAGAGAGAGAGAGAGAGAGAGAGAGAGAGAGACCAGTACCGTTGGTGTGCATCATATTTGCGTTAGCTGAAAAATGGCCCGAAATTAACGTTATGAAATTATTGCTCGAAAAACCCAAAAAAAAAAAAAAAAAAAACAAAAACAAAAACACACACACACACAAAATTATTATCCTTGTTATCCAAATACAAATTATTTCATTAAATAGATAAATAATCCAACTAGATTTAATTTAATTAGTCACCAGATAGTTGAAGACATCTCTCATGCTTTCAAAACTCCCACTCTAAATTAATGCACACTTCTTGATCTTTTGTAAGCGACGGCAATGTGTCTAACAACATATTAAAATGAAGAAACTGTTTATCTTCAATTCCTCCAAAACTCTCAATCTTTACAGCTTTCAAATCATGCCGCCAGCATTTTAAGCAAGAATTGCAGCACACCGGGTGTTCTCCGTCAAATAGCTTCTCACAAAGAACCTACAAATATAGAAAAACAAAAGTCACGTATAGGAAATGTTGATACACGTAGAAGTCGATGTCCAAAATCCGAAGCTTTGCCTGCTTCAAAACCATTTGTCAATTGACGATAAATGTCAACTTATTCAGCACAACAATATCAGTTGTTAGCCTATTCTAATAGCACATGACAAGAAGAAACACCTCATATAACAACACCATCTTTGAACCTCATAGCGACTGGCATCTACGGTGCCATTTGCAAGCAAAAATACGAGAAGGCGATCATACCTTTATGCAATTATTTTGGAACGTGGAACCTGGGGGAATAGATATTGTCGTCGGGTGACAACTCCATAGCAGGCCATCTATAAGAGCTGCACAATCCCCTGAAGCTCTAATTCCAAAAGATTTTATCTTTAAACAATCAATTTTGATCGGGGAAGGAATTGCCACTTGTCCTAACTCTTCAAGATCAAAACAAACCTTCGTTTGATAAACAAATAATAGGTTAGAAGAAAAAGAGACCAAAAAAAAAAAAAAATGTTTGCAAGAACAATATTAAAATTTCTCATATAAGAAAATGTGAAGAACTGTAACAGTAATAGTGGTCATACCTCTGTATTCTTATAGTTTAGCGTAAAATATTTTCTCTGAGGCGAATTTCCAAGAAATTTCCTTAACTTGAGAAACCAAGAACTGTCAACTTTAGCAATTTCAGCAGACTACATATTCAATATCCATATGACATGAAACATTCTCCGAAACTAGAACAGGCATAGTACGAGTTATTAATTTGAATGACGATAGATTTGGAGCATCAATGTGAACACTCTCAATGTTGGCACATCCACTAAGACAAAAGGTCTTGAGTTGTCGTCCAGAAATTCTAACCCTTTGCAATAGAGAAGAACAGGTAATGGCCAGATTCTTAAGAAAAGGAAATCTAGGAAGATACAAATGCAACCAATCATCTGAGACACTGCATTGTGTCAGCCGTAGCTCTCTCAGGTCATGGCAGGAAGTCAAACTGATTTTAGGAGGCAAACTTGATTGATCATAACGATCGAAATTTAAGTATTTAAGTTTTGGTGCGTCCACACTAATGTTGTCAAGTTGACCTTTGGGTAGAGCATCCACAATACTAACCGACTCAAGTTTGTCAAGTTTGGAAATCTTGACAGTTTTCGGTCCATAGAAATGTTCAAGAGCAAAATAGTTAATGTTAGGACAGCTACGGATGATATCGTGGATGACAATCTCGGTTATATTAACCCGTTGCAGTGATAGGCTTTGAAGACGATGGAAGGTGGAAGCACCATCTACTGATTTGACCGCAAACAATGATTTGGGCAAAATAAAATATTTTTTTGGAAAATCTATCAAATCTGTACTAACGCTGATGGATATCTCCTGAACACCATTATTAAGAGCTAATAAGATCCATCTATAAATCATCGAAACAAAGTTATGATCCACAGATCCCATAATCAAACTCAATCTCTCCATTCGCAACTTCTTCTGAACGAATTTCTGCACGGCCTTGTCCACAAGGTTCATGAATTCCCTAACTTTCTCCTTATACTCAGGCGTCGACCTGTCAGCAGCAGCGGCAGCATACATATTTTCGCTAAACACAAATATTGGGAAGGAATCCCAAACAGAACTCCATCGTTTCGACAATACGCAGGTTCTCACAGCAACTCGTCTGGGGAGAAAAGACAATATCCGATGCAAGATAAAGTCGGGTAAGTTGGAGATTCTATCCATCTCCTCGATTTTACCATCCATTCCTAGCATGAAAAGGAATGACAATCATTCACACGTATAAAATCAGGAAAATAAAAATTCTAGTCACGAAAAAGTTGGATGGAATTCTAAAATTCTAATCATGAAAAGGAAGCAAAATCTTTACATCTATTATCGAGATCTATGAGAATTTAGGTTTCGAAATCTGGATATCTAAGCAAATAATTTCTTATTGCAAAACGAAAAATAGAGTTCACAAAGAAAGCAAAAAAAAAAAAAAAAAAAAAAAGAAGAAAAAAAGAAAAAAAAATTATATAAACCTCCGTTGTTGAGATCTATACACTCGGAACTATTATCGCTGAACGGCCTAATCGAGTGTCCTCTTAATCAGAAATTCTTGCGAACGAACACACTGAAGGATTGGGATCTAGCCCTCACCCTCTCAGCCCTTTTTTTATAGGTTTCTTTCAGCGGACGAATCCTAAGAAGACTCAGAGTACTCTTTCCTTTCCTAAATCTTAATTCTAAAGTGTTTAGGATGTTTAGATTGGATTGCAAAAAGTCTTCGAAAGTTAGGAGTTTATACTGAATTGACGCTTTTGTCCTCCAATTATTATCCACATATAATGTGCCGTGTGGAATGAATCGAGACAGTTGATCTCCTCTTGCTTCCTTCCGTTTCTTTTTTGGGTTATATATATATATATATATATATATATATATATTGCAATCGGCTTCATCAGTACTTCAGTTGTACCAATACAGATGAAACGTGTCAACTGTAGAGGGCATGAGCAGAAGACAATGGCAGTGATGGAACAAATATAGCCTGTGGTGATGGAAGGCAAATACGGTTTTTGTGAAAATAAAGTAAATTTTACAGGGCAAAAATGTAAATTAATCAGGAGAAAAAATATGAAAAAAAGGGTTGGAGGAAAACAACAAAGTAACTATATTGAATGAATGGGAGAACTATCTTCAATTGGGCACGTAACTATATGAATGAAAGGGGTGAAATTACAAATAAAAATAAAAGAATAGTGAGTCGCAGGAATTTAAAAATGAAAAACCGTGGATTAATATAGGGTTATTTATCTTTTTATACATCATATTTTGCTCCTATTCAGAAAGTATATATTAATTTTGAAGTTTTATATTGTATACCATCATATTAGGTTTAATATACAAAATTATATCCTTTCTTAGTCAATATTTAATTTTTAACCTAAAATACCCAAAATATCCTTAAAAGGAAAAACTATTGTTATAATATACTTATTATATATATGTATCTATATTTTTTCAATACCAACACTATTTTGATTAAAAAAAAAAAACGTAAATATCCTCAAAATTAAACTTAGAAAATAATTTATGAATTTTGAACTATGGATGTTTTGAAAATCTTAAGATCCAAATAAAGAGTTAACCAAAAAAATCTATAGATTTAATACAAAAAATAATAAAATTATGTAAAAATATATTATTTTAAAACATAGGGTATGCTTTTAAAGTAAGCAAAACACTTGGTACAAAAGGTGAATAATCTAGATTTTTGAAGGGTATTTTGGCATGTTTAGGTCAAAATTTAAGTGTTGACTATATTAATTGAAATCAAAAGGTACAAAAATTTAAGGCACCGTTTGGATCACATGTTCATTTTTGAAAAGAAAAATATTCTTGTTTCAAATGAGAGAGTCTTTTTTATTTTGAGAATAAAATGGTGTTTGGATGCTTGAAATACAAAATGTTGTTTGGAATAAGAAAAAATGATATTAAGAATAGTGCAATATGAGAAGATTATAAAAAGATTCATTTTCTTTTTTCCAAGAGGGTACTATATAAAATATGTTTGAAAATAAGATAAATTTATTATTCAAAATGAGATAATAATGGAAAAGTTTAGAAAAAACAATTTTTTGTAAAATTTTTCAATTTTCGAAATTGAATCGGTCTTTTGAATATAGGGTAAATTTTAAAAATAAAAAGTATACTTTCTAAATAAAAATAAAATATAAGATATAGAAACATAGAATATAATTGTTTTCGTATTTGATCTCTCTAACGCACAATTGTACGGTTCACAGCTGAGAGCTGAGACAAGTAGACATGTTGCAGACATGTTGTTACATATACAGTGCAGTAATTTTTTTTTTAAAAATGAAAATCTAGTGTAGTAATGTTAGATAACAATTGACAAATTAAGTATAAATTATAAAGTTAGCGTAGTACTCAAGCGGACACAAAATGTGTTTTCCTACTCAAAAAAAAAAAAAAAAAAAAAGAAGAAGCTTTTCTACTTGTTCACAACTGACACAGGTTACAACTTTTTTCACCTGCCCCTCGCCCACTCTTAACCGTCCACATGATGGTTAATGGCTTAAAATTTTTTGTACTTCCAAAACTCCATAACGGACCCGAAGGGCCGAAGAAAGTCCCTTTTTTGCTTTTATTTAAAATGCATATTATTTATTTTAAACTTTCATATTTTTTTACCATGAGACTATATATATATATATATATATATATATTAAAAATAATAATAAAATTATACTTAATATATAAATTTATATATTTTTTCGGTCAACATATAATTTTGACCCAAATATCAAAAATACCCCCAAATACTTTTTATATATGTATTCCATTTTTATTCATAAAATATATCATGTATTTAAAGTCACTTATTTTATACCATTAAAATTCATCTACTATACACGTCAACATTTTTTTCCTCAATCAATACTTTATTTTGATTACCTTAATAGAAAAACTATAAATGAAAAATTCTTTAATTAAAAAAAAAATAGATTTCTCAACCCGACTGAGAAACACCACTGACTGAGAAAGTGAGGGAGAAATGCCACAGGCCAAGATCGCGATTGCCAGGCTAAGATTGCGATCACAAGGCCTAGATCGCGATTGCTATGACCCAGATCGCAGTGCTGATCACGATTCCTCCTAATCCATAGTCTCAGATAGAGAGAACAGATGCGAAAAGGGAGAGGAGGGAAGAGAGAGAAAAGGGGGAGAGAGGAGGGGATTAAAAAAAATCATCTAATAATACTGCATATCAAAAATACAAGAAAAAGAGAAGGATAAAAATATCTTTTTTAAAAAACTATAAGAACGAATCATATATTTAAAAGCTCAATATTCCAGATTTAAGATGAGAAAAAAATTCGTTAGTAGGTCTGGCTATTTATGCTTTTTATTTTTATGAACAATTTCTGCATTTTTCACCACGTTCAAGGATAAGATATTGTATCTGTTATGGATTTTTAACGCAAGTATACGTTATCGTTCATAAATAATAAAGTAATGAATAGAGTATCGTTATCACGAGAATTGATTGCTTACTAATGACCGAAATTAGTTAACCCTGATTTTATTTGAATAAACCAAAAAGGAATTTTAAATAAAAATAACAATAAAAATAGAAATTAAAATGAATAACTCAAAATACTAAAAATCTTGGGTTCCGATTTCATAATAATTATTCCGCCTTAATTATTCAATCTCAAAAGCCATAATTTATTTTTCTAATTGATAATTGAGATTTCCTAGCCTACTCACTAGCCCCTTCTGAGGTCAAACAAAACTATCCTTAGAAGCTAATATATTATATTCCTATCTGAATTAAAACTAATATGAACTCATTAATATTTATGGTTCCCATGTAACGACTACACAAGCTATGAAGGTATATTCCTATTCGACATGTAACCTATGGTATTCAACATAATGAACTAGATACATAAATCTCCTTCAGATTTCAATAAAATTAATCAACCAACTAAATAGTGGTCAAATATTTAGAAGCATTAAGAACAACGATGAACACTTAATCATGAAAAATAAATCAACAACTAAATTAAAAGAACAATCAAAACATAATAATTAGGTTACATTGGAATCCTAAAAAGATAATTAATTAATAAATAAAAATAGAAATTGGCAAAACCCCTTCACAGAGGTGTCACAAGTCTTCAAGATTTTTCTCTCATCTCCTTCTCCCTCTTTTCTTGATATTCAAGATGATCTCTCCTCAATTTTGTACATAACAAAAACTTAAAGTCAACAAATATATATATATATATATATATATATAATACTAAAACCTAAAACTCAAGAAATATATATTTCTTTTCCTTTCTTTCTTCATTGGTTTCGGCTTCAGAAATTTGCAAGCAAAAGACCCTTCACACAGAGCCCTGGAACTCCTTTTAGAGCTTCTCAATCTGCCTACTTTCCAAACCCTCTTTCACTTTTTTTTTTTTTTTCTTTTCTTTTCTTTCTTTTGCTGTTGCAGGTCAAACGCACAGCATAACGCCTGGGCCCCACGCGGATAAACGGCGAACATCTGGTGGCTAGAGGAAAACAGCAGACGCGTGGCAAGGTTCCAATCGATTTCAGTGGCAAGCACACGCGGAGTTTGGAGAAGATGCACCCACGGGATCCGGCACCTACTGAAGGCTGCTAACACGCAGCGGCAGACGCGCTGGCTTGGGTGAGAGAGACGTACTCGCCAATCTGGGCCTCCTACTCGCAGATCTGACGGCGGAAGTGGTGCATGGACGCACGTGTACTTATCTACGAGTGGGTAAAACCATCTCTGGAATTCTCATAGCAATTTTAAATTCTTTTTATCACATTTTAACTCCAAATTGTTATTTTTAACCATATTAACATAATTAACCTACACACTGAAATAACATAATAATTTTGGGGAAAAATCAAAATAAATATTAAAATTATTGTAAAAATATAAACTTAAAAAATGCTAAAATAACTCTATAAAAATAGAATTATCAGTATCCTAAGCATCGATCAATTTTCGATATGATCTAGGCTTTCCTTTAATTGTCTTAGAAAAATCATAGAGAGCCATACGTACTTGCAGCTTGTAAGTATGCAATAATGGATCTAACCAAGCCGTAAGTTAAAGTACGTAAATCAGTTTACAAAACAGAGCCGGGGAACCATCAAGTCACGGATCGTAGAACAATCTTTGTACAAGTTTCATGATTTAAGTTTCGAATATGTTGAAACAATACTCGCAACGTCAACGGGGTACTACTTGAGAAATTGTTGCATCGTCAACTGGACAAATTTCTGCGTTCGCTTTACATGTACGACATTGCTTTGCTAATTCATCATCTTCTTTAATGGCGAAGGCAGGCTTCATAGGACTAATGATAGGTGTTGTTTCACTCTTAAGCATTGAATATACCTTTAACATGGATGGTCTATCGATGGGATTTTCCTGCACGCATAATAGAGCCACATGCATGCATCTTAGGATTTTGCAACTTGAAGATGAATCATCGAGTTTTGAGTCGATGAACTGCATTTCTTGACCTTCTTTCCAAAGTTCATATGCCTGTAAATGTAATTGTTTAAACTCCATTTATTTTAATTAAAGTTCCCACAATCACAAGAACTGAAGATTAATAGATCGAATGAAACCACTTACATATTCTAAAAGGTTCAAATTTTCGTTGCAGCCGAACATACATGAATTTTTCTTACCACTTATGATTTGTAAAAGCAGAACACCGAAGCTATAAACGTCGTATTTCATTGAATATATGCCTCTTCTCACGTATTCAGGGGGAATACAGCCGCTACAAATTGCATATAATAACAAAAAATGGTGAGTAGAAATGAGGACACATGACAAAGAAGACACTTCATAGAAAGTGTGAAATCTACACAACAGTTTTAGGAACTTACAGTGTTCCGATAATCCTATCAGTATTTGCTTCATGCTCATCTTTACTGAAAATTCTAGCTATTCCGAAGTCTGATATCTTCGGAATCATCTGATTGTCTAGCAAAATATTACTTGCTTTAAGATCACGGTGTATTATTGTGAAATTCGAGTATTCTTGGAGATAAAGGAGCCCTTGAGTAATGCCTTCAATGATATGGACACGTTTCTCCCAATCTAAAATATGTTGTTGGGAAGGATCTGCATTAAGGTTTGGTCATTAAGAATACTAATATGAGGTTAATTGTTTTGTACTTCTATATTTCGGGATTAAATAATTATGATTCATGATCACACCAATTTGAGCTAATAAACATTCAATTCAACATGTCACTCGTATTTTGAAGTCTATGAAAAAGTGCATACCGAAGAGGTAGAGATCCAAGCTCTTGTTTGGCATGTATTCATAGATCAGCATCTTTTCTTCTCTCTCAGTGCAATATCCCAAAACTCTGATCAGATTTATATGTTGTAGCTTTGCAGTGAGGAGGACTTCATTTTTGAACTCTTCGAGACCCTGGTTTGAGGTTTTTGAAAGTCTCTTCACAGCAATTTCTTGACCTTTCTTCAATTTACCCTATCAAAACCAACACACATCATTAGTCCATTAAAATGTCATTTTATCGTACAAACCAAATGTCTTATGATATCAACCAAATGCCATTAGTTTGATACTGATAACTCAAGTCATCGACATGATTTCGTCTGAAATGTAGAATTCACAATTCAATCTTCCTTTAACAATTGCAGACAAAAATAGCTTCCTCCTTAACGATTTTTAACGAATGTAATCATTCATGTTAAGGTAACATTATTGAAGGGAGTCATAGAGATAATATGTCAAGTACGAAGTCTTAAAGAGCGAGTAAAAAGAGTGCTAGAACCTGATGCGGAGTTTAAGCAAATGTTAAAAAAAAAAAAAAACAAACACAAAACAAAACAAAACGAAAAACAAACAAACAAACTTTGCTTGGTCACTCAACACATTGTACTTATCAAGTTCAAATCTGCATGATTCACGTAAGCGTATAATTAAAATACTCGAATAGAGTTCTGTGCTAGGCTTTTGACAGCTTTCCAAAGTCCCACTCCAAAAACAAAAAATAATAAATCAAGAATAGACTGAAATCTATACCTTGTACACAGGTCCATATCCACCCTGTCCAAGCTTATTTTGACTTGAGAAGTTATTCGTCGCTGCTCTGATTGTTCTATAGCTGAATACTTGAAGGTTAGAGTCATCATTGTCGGATACTGGCCATTTCAAGATTTTCCAAATCCCTACAAGAATATGCATAAAATGGTTGAGCAGGAAAGAGAAATAAGTATCTTAAATATCCATTACAACTACAGTTCTAAAAAATTTACCCCAGTAGAGTACTCTCCGTTGCATAAAATACACGACGGTGACAACTAAGAGAATAAACATCGCAGTCGTAACCAGAATTATTATCTGCAACCGCTGCTTCTTTTGCCAAGCTTCATCATTCCCGTGAGCTACAGAAATAATCGATTGTGTCACTCCTTTATGCCATCATAATCTTAAAATGCGTGGGAGAAAACACTAATGAAAAAGGGAGAGCACAGGTAGATTGTAACTTACCTGCTCGAGACAATGCCCAATTGTCATCGTCGCCAACCTGAAACACAAAATAGCCAAGAAGCTCTATCTTCTTTGCATACAAAACTTTTGCCCGGATAGCCTCAACATCATCAAAATTAATCCAGATCTTCCTCATTGTGCAGGTGTTCACCACATACGTATCGTTATACACACATTTTGCACCGTAACCAATAGTTCTTATGTACCATCTCAAGTAATCGTAGGACATAGACCCGTCGAAGGTGCTTGCCGGACCGGATGCTGGCATGCCAATTGAATTGTCTTTGGCATCGTCGACGAGAGTCCATGCAAATCCCTGGTAAGGCAAGCCCAATACCAGTTTACTTGTGGGAAATCCTCTGTTTTTCCATTCTTGAATTCCGTGGTTGGTGTTAATGGCCTTGTTTGACGGGTCATATAGAGCTGCATGAGGGTAAGTGACATTTGTCTCTGTTGGAATGTAGTAGTTGTATGATTTGACATGAACCCAGTCCAAGCTCTTGTTCATCGTGTCGATAGGGTAAGTCACGGTATCCAAAACCGGCGTATGATGAGCCAACATCACCAAGAGCAGTCTTTGCTGATTCTTGCTTTGGGCCTCGGAATCTATGGCAGCTCTCCAATCTGCCAAGAGGGTTCTCAAACTTTCCACGTCCGATCTTGTGCTTGGTTTGACGTCATAAAGGTCTAGCCCTTGAAATCCATTAAGCCTGGCTGTTCTTATTGAGGATTCAATGAAGGATTTTCGGTAAGAAGACTGGTTTAACTTTGAGAAGAAGATTGAAGACTGTTCTCCACCAAGAAAGATGGATAAAATGGTCGTCACAGACGGGTTTTTGCGCTTGACAAGACTGGTGAAAGTAGAGAACTTTTGAGAGTCTGAGGAATTGAGAGAAAGATGATAAGAGGATGAATTTACATAAACAAAACCGAATATCAAGTGAGTGAAAAGTGCAGAGTTTATGTCGGAGACAGGAAGTTCCGTTTGCGAACTGTAATACCCGGCTTTTATCCATGATTTCGATGCAGAACCTTGGGTTTCAAGAAGAAGAAATGCGAAGAGAAAAAGGAGATTAATGAATTTAGAAGCCATTGAAAAATGATGTTGAATGCTGTGAAAGTTAATCTGACATGTATCTCAAACGCTGTGTTTAAAGAAGAAGATTGATAAGTTGAGGTGAGTAATAACTTTGAACGCTGTGGAAAAATGGTGTTGAAAAATAGGTCATATGTTTCAGTTTTCACTCACTAAAGTTCATTTACTTTTCTAAGATTTGACATCTCAGCGGACAGGAATGTAGATATCTTCATTCACACGTAACTACTTGACGAATATTTAGCCAAAAATATAAAAAACTACTTGACGACTTGAAAGGTATTGGGCTATCGGCTCCTTCCTCTTCTTTACTTCGTCATTTCTTGGAAGCCCGAAATTAGAGAAAATATATATATAAATATATATATACAAATGTCTGGTATGCAGTATCACATAACATGCAGTATTTGTAGCTTCTTAATTTAAAACTTTTAACAGCTAATTAATTGACAGTAACTTTTATTTATTTATTTTTAAATTTTGTCATATGCTATGTAGATGACAAGTATTATTACAAAATATTGCATTTGAATCACGTGATTTATACAATAGACCATAATTCACATTTTATGGTGATATATTAGAGAGGTATCGTATAGGAGTCTCTCTGTATATTTATATACGCACAATATATGTGCGCACACATATGTTTAAATGGAAAAATACCCCACAAATCCTCGTGTTTCACCTAAATTTTACTTTTGCTCCTCTTACTTGGCAAAATTCCAAAACACCACCTATGTTTGTAAGCAACAAGGTTGTAAGCAAGAAATACCGTCAGGATAAGCCAATGGGATACCAGAGAAAGGGGTAAGGCATTTCCGCGCTTTGAAAGAAGTAAACGAACTTCCCTTTGAAGCAATTTAATTTTTTAAAACAGATTATTCTTCCAAATCTATATTAACTGTTATTTTTTAAAGAATATTAAATGTTATTTTAAATATGATTTAATTAAAATTTTAAATAATAAATTTTTAAAATTAACAAATACATATTTCTTTTTTTTTAATAAACATTTCATTAAAAAAACAAATATGTCAATTTTATTCAATTTAGATTTCGAAAAATTTAATTGCTGCAAGTGGTATTTTGTGACTAATTTTACAAATATAGAGATGTTTTAGAAATTGATATAATAAAAAAAAGTAAAATTGATATTCAAACTAAAACATGGCGTGTGGCGCGTGTTTTGAATATTTTTCTCAGTTTATATTATACATATTTAATAATATTGATGACACATTTTGTCGTAAGGTACGCCATCAACAGCCCTCATCTTTGAACACTAGATATCATCACACAAAAATAGTATTAGAAATCAAATAATGTTTTATTGCAGTCTGAATAAGATCCGAAGTTGAAAAATATATTATATTTTAATAACACCCTCTCCTTCTTTCTTTATTTCTTATTTTCCTATCACATATTTGACAGGCGAAGGGCCCGCTTCACATTCCTTTTAAAAATTATTTTTACATTCTTAAAAAATTTATAGTAAATTAAAGATGTTTAAATGCTATTTTTACCTTACAGATTCTAAAAATCGTTGCTCTAAACTAAAATTTGATAAACACGTTGGAGGTTCTAGATAACTGTACTTCTTGTCGTTGTGCAAAATTTTCAAACATCATTATCAATAAAACATAACCTTTTTAACTTATTTCTTTTATTTATCCCTATAAAATTAAGAAATAATTTATAATGTTTGTTTAAAAACTATAGAATTGGTCATTTTAAAGTATAATTACGAATTTCGTAAATACAAGAAATCATAAGATTATTATCGTTCAATTGTTTATATTTTTTGAAGTAAAAATAGTGTGTATTAAAATGTTTTATTAAATATGAACAATATGTGTACCAAAATACTTGTTAAATGAAAAAAAAAAAAAAAAAAAAAAAAAAGTCCACTTTCATCATTATATGCATGTACAGTAAATTTTTATTCATTATTTATCAAACATCTAAAATCCAATATTTGTGTTGAAAGCATCTTTGAATAATAATAATAATAATAATAAATTAACTAATGCCTTCCTACTTCTAATTCCCCCGAGGTCACCGTGAATCTTGACATAATAATCCTTTTTTTTTTTTTTTTTTGCAAGGGATTTAAAGGTAAGTAGCCTTCTATTTTTTTAAGAAATTTATTAACAAACGGTCGAAGTTTTAAAAAATAAGTTAAACATCCTTTTTACTTTAAATGGTCAATAAGTAATTGATCACAAAATATTATTAATTTGGTAAATCAATGATTGACTGTAATCAACAATTAATTGACCATAACATGAATCATCAATTTTCAAGTCAATTATTGAGTGACCAAATCATGAAAAAATAGCTAACGAACCATTTTAGTAAATATAAAAAGTTCGGTCATCTATTAAATTGAGTAACCTAATAGACCATCCAACCTAATTTTCCTTTTTTCTGATTTAGTTTTTAGGGGGTCATGGATGGCAATGGGTGTGGAGGGAGAGATGGGATTTTCAATATTTTTTAGTTGAAGATTTTTAATTTTTTGAGGATTAGTTTTTTTTTTATTTTGGGATTTTTATTCATTAAAAATAATTTTTTTGGAAACATGATTTTACATAAATTTTGATAATCAATGTGATGAAATAACGAATTTATATGATATATATATATATATATATATATATATTTTATGATATCAATTTTCTAGAATAATACAAAAATCCATTAGAACATAATAAATAATCAGGTGGAAACAAAATAATAATAATAACAATCCGTTGGAATATAAAAATAATTATGGTAGACTATCAAAATTTATTCTATCATGAACTTCGGTTTGCGAACTATAATACTATAGATGCTGGGAATCTGACGTCAAAATTTTTAACAGAAGTTAGTAAAATGAATGAAACAAATAGTGAATTGGGGCCCTTGGAAATCGTTATTGAAACTCATAAAGTATTACGATATTGAAATAATCAAGTAAGAAAAATGAAAAGAGAATCAACAACACCGAAATTAGAGAGATTCGCCAATTGTGCTACGTCTTCTGTGAGTGTGGTTTCTTAATTGTATCTGGATATTTTCAAGTACAACAAGTTACAATTTCTGAGTAAATTTTGGCAGCGTAATAATATCTTAGAATCAGACCAAAGACCGTCCTTATCTGAAGGGGGGCCTTCCTCTATTTATAGAGGGAGAATGGTGGGTCTGAACTCGTAATTCCAAGTGAACGGTTCTCGCTGGAATATCTTTTGGGTCACATGTCACGACGCGGACATAGCAGTTACTAAGATGAATCACAGATAGTGGGCTTAACATTTATTGGGATGTGACGTCATTGTCAATCATGGGCTTGTCAGTTTTTGTAAAAGGTCTGACATGTCATTGTCGACAGTGGGCTTGACGGTTATGAAGGATATCCCTTGTAGTTTTTGTCAAGCACGAGCGACGAACGATGATAGAGAACGAAGGCCTGGGCATTATAAATACAACCGTTTGTGGCTTATGTTGTATTCGATGTACGCCAAATCAGGTTTGAATTGATCGATTCAGCATTCGAATGCGAACGATCATAATTTGTGACGGAACGAATTAATATTGTAAATTGCCCAATTGTTCGGACGATCGTCGTTCGCGATTGAATGAAACAGTATCACAAGCTCAGTTCGGCCCAAATATGTGAAGATATTGTAGATTTGAACCGAAAGTTCATCGTTCGTTCAACAAACGTTTGAAGGCTAACGATGTAATTGGAGGATGAAGTCTAACCCCAATAGATAGCCCCCCACTCTATCGAGCAATGGATCCTTGATAGAGTGTTTGATCATTAGCGAGAAAAATTGCATCAGTCTTTTTTACATTAGATTAGAGAAATCTGAACGGACTGACGAATTATTTGACGGAAAATCTCGAGTCCAGGGAGAGATGTTATTTCATACATGTGGCATGCACAGATTGGGTGTTCCGAAATGGCAGCTTTGCCCTTTTCTGAAATTCGTACCGTTGCGACGTAAGATGTCTGAGCGGGAATACGAAAAGTTTCGTGATTCACGCCGTTTGATTAGGCGTGACCTAAAAATTAGGACCGTTGGATGCACTGCAAAGCTATATAACGTTTCATATTCCTCCTCATTCCCTTATTTCTACATACTCGGAGCATTTCAAAAATCAGAGCGAGAGTTTTCCAGACCTTCGAATTTCAGGCAAGATTTCTTTTCTTCTTCTCCATTTCGAGTAATTTTTGATTTGGTAGGGTCTTTCTTTGTTCTGTTTCCTAGTTTTTCCGTTTAATTTTCTGCATTTCTTTTAGGTAAGTGATTTGGTTGAAGGGATTTGGTGAGTTTTTCTGGGGTTTTTCTTTGGGTTTTTCGGTTTGCTGTTCTTCGTGTTCATCCCAAGCTTTATAGGGTTTTGATTAAATAGAAGCTTTTAGATCCGAAATCCTTCCATCGTTCGTCTCAAATTTGGTTTCTAAACTCATGGATAAGGAGAAGTGAATTATCGAGGACGTTGACGTAGAATGGACGAGCACTGACTCCAGCGATAGCAGCTTTGATGATGATGAATGAGCATCGACCGTTCGTTGTTTGAGATTCAAACATGAGTTCCAACACAGTCGAAGGGGTGCTGGAACGAGTAACGAGGTGTCAAAGAGGAATCGACCGGCGACAACAACAGGAGCTGAGGTTTTATCGATTCCTCCGATCGCTCGACTAACTAAGCCTCCTAGTTGTTTAAGTGTTGAGCCTTTTCTTCGAACATCGAACCCTCAATCAGTCTTGACGGAAGAAGACTTGTCAGACATCAGGGGTCGATACGAATTTCCGAACGAAGTTCAACTTCACCTCCCTTTAAAAGATGAGTGAGCGGACACCATGTCAGAGGGATGAATATGCATGTACACAATATACTTTGAATGTGGAATTCGACTTCCTATTCCTCCTTTTCTCATTCAGAGCATGAATCACTATCAACTCGCCATTCCTCAGTTGATGCCGAATGGGATGAGAGTTTTCTTGGGTTTGATCGTATTAGCAGACGAGGCGGGCATTGAGCTGACGATTGATGACATCCTCACCCTTTATTATCCTCAAGAAAACTCTAAGGATCACGGGTGATACTCGATCTATCCAAAGAGGAAGAAGCAGGTGGTTGGCGAAATGAAGAACACCGACAGATATTGGCAAGACCGTTACTTTTTTATGCATGTGAACGAAAAGTCGATGGGTGGTCTAGCCAATGCTTTTTACCCTTTATGGGTTATTCTTCGTAAGTATGGAACGAAGAACATCGAGGGTTGAACAAAGTGTTTGAACATGAATTCTAATGTAGTTTTCTGTTTTGTGTTACAGACAAGGAGTTGAAGAAGCCACCGTCGAAGACCTTCTTATTCAAACTGTAGATGCTGGGAATCTACCGTCAAAATTTTTAACAGAAGTTAGTAAAAAGAATGAAACAAATAGTCAATTGGACCCTTGGAAATCGTTAATGAAACTCATAAAGTATTACGGTATTGAAATAATCAAGTAAGAAAAATGAAAAGAGAATCAACAACACCGAAATTAGAGAGGTTCGCAAATTGTGTTACGTCCTCTGTGAGTGTGGGTTCTTCACTGTATCTGGATATTTTCAAGTACAGCAAGTTACAATTTCTGAGTAAATTTTGGTAGCGTAATAGTATGTTAGAATCAGACAAAAAGCAGTCCTTGTCTGAAGGGGGTTTTCCTCTATTTATAGAAGGAGAATGGTTGGTCTGAACCCGTAATTCCAGGTGAACGGTTCTCGCTGGAATGTCTTTTGGGTCACATGTCACGACGCGGACATAGCGGTTACTAACATAAATCACAGATAGTGGGTTTAGCAGTTATTGGGATGTGACGTCATTGTCAGTCATGGGCTTGTCAGTTTTTGTAAAAGGTCCGACACGTCATTGTCGACAGTGGGCTTGACAGTTATGAAGGATATCCCTTGTAGTTTTTGTCAAGCACGAGCGACGAACGATGATAGAGAACGAAGGCCTGGGCGTTATAAACTCATCATTTGTGGCTTATGTTGGATTCGATGTACGCAAATCAGGTTTGAATTGATCGATTCAGCATTCGAATGCGAACGATCATAATTTGTGACGGAACGAATTAATATCATCAATAGGGTCTGGCCCAATTGTTCGGACGATCGTCGTTCGCGATTGAATGAAACAATATCACAAGCTCAGTTCGGCCCAAATATGTGAAGATATTGTAGATTTGAACCGAAAGTTCATCGTTCGTTCGACAAACGTTTGAAGAATAACGATGTAATGGGATGACGAAGTCTAACCCCAACAGATAGCCCCCCATTCTATCGAGCGATGGATCCTCGATAGAGTGTTTGATCATTAGCGAGAAAAATCGCATCAGTCTTTTTTGCATCAAATTAGAGAAATCTGAACGGACTGACGAATTATTTGACGGAAAATCTTGAGCCCAACGAGAGATGTTATTTCATACACATGGCATGCACTGATTGGGTGTTCCGAAACGGCAGCTTTGCCCCTTTTTGAAATTTGTACCGTTGTGACGTAAGATGTCTGAGCGGGAATACAAAAAGTTTCGTGATTCACGCCGTTTGATTAGGCGTGACCTAAAAATCAGGACCATTGGATGCACTGCAAAGCTATATAACGTTTCATATTCCTCCTCATTCCCTTATTTCTACATACTCGGAGCATTTCAAAAATCAGGGCGAGAGTTTTCCAGACCTTCGAATTTCCGGCAAGATTTCTTTTCTTGTTCTCCATTTCGAGTAATTTTTGATTTGGTAGGGTCTTTCTTTGTTCTGTTTCCTAGTCTTTCCGTTTAATTTTCTGCATTTCTTTTAGGTAAGTGATTTGGTTGAAGGGATTTGGTGAGTTTTTCTGGGGTTTTTCTTTGGGTTTTCGGTTAGCTGTTCTTTGTGTTCATCCCGAGCTTTATAGGGTTTTGATTAAATAGAAGCTTTTAGATCCTAAATCCTTCCATCGTTCGTCCCAAATTTGGTTTGTAAACCCATGGATAATGAGAAGCAAATTATCGAGGACGTTGACGTTGAGTGGACGAGCACTAACTCTAGCAATAGCAGCTCTGATGATGATGAATGGGCATCGACCGTACGTTGTTTGAGATTCGAACATGAGTTCCAACACAGTCGAAGGGGTGCTGGAACGAGTAACGAGGTGTCAGAGAGGAATCGACCGGCGACAACAACAGGAGCTGAGGTTTTATCAATTCCTCTGATCCTCGACTAACTAAACCTCCTCTTCATTTAAGTGTTGAGCCTTTTCTTCGAACTTCGAACCCTCGATCAGTCTTGACGGAAGAAGATTTTTCGGACATCAGGGGTCGATACGAATTTCCGAATGAAGTTCAACTTCGCCTCCCTTTAAAAGATGAGTGAGCGGACACCATGTCAGAGGGATGGATATGCATGTACACAATATACTTTGAATGTGGGCTTTGACTTCCTATTCCTCCTCTTCTCATTCAGAGCATGAATCACTATCAACTCGCCATTCCTCAGTTGATGCCGAATGGGATGAGAGTTTTCTTGGGTTTGATCGTATTAGCAGACGAGGCGGGCATTGAGCTGACGGTCGATGACATCCTCGCCCTTTTATATCCTCAAGAAAACTCTAAGGATCACGGGCGATACTCGATGTATCCAAGGAGGAAGAAGCAGGTGGTTGGCGAAATGAAAAACACCGACAGATATTGGCAAGACCGTTACTTTTTTATGCATGTAAACGAAAAGTCGATGGGTGGTCTAGCCAATGCTTTTTACCCTTTATGAGGTATTCTTCGTAAGTATGGAATGAAGAACATCGAGGGTTGAACAAAGTGTTTGTACATGAATTCTGATGTAGCTTTCTGTTTTGTCTTGCAGACAAGGACTTGAAGAAGCCACCGTCGAAGACCATCTTATTCAAACTGTAGATGCTGGGAATCTGCCGTCAAAATTTTTAACAGAAGTTAGTAAAAGGAATGAAACAAGCAGTCAATTGGGCCCTTGGAAATCGTTAATGAAACTCATAAAGTATTACGGTATTGAAATAATCAAGTAAGAAAAATGAAAAGAAAATCAACAACACCGAAATTAGAGAGGTTCGCCAATTGTGTCACGTCCTCTGTGAGTGTGGTTTCTTCACTGTATCTGGATATTTTCAAGTAAAGCAAGTTACAATTTCTGAGTAAATTTTGGTAGCGTAATAGTATGTTCGAATCAGACAAAAAGCCGTCCTTGTCTGAAGGGGGGTCTTCCTCTTTTTATAGAAGGAGAATGGTTGGTCTGAACCCGTAATTCCAGGTGAACGGTTCTTGCTGGAATGTCTTTTGGATCACATCTCACAACACGGACATAGCGGTTACTAAGATGAATCACAGATATAGGGCTTAGCAGTTATTGGGATGTGACGTCATTGTTAGTCATGGGCTTGTCAGTTTTCGTAAAGGGTCTGACACGTCATTGTCGACAGTGGACTTGACGGTTATGAGGGATATCCCTTGTTGATTTTGTCAAGCACGAGCGACGAACGATGATAGAGAATGAGGGCCTGGGCGTTATAGACGCATCGTTCGTGGCTTATGTTGGATTCGATGTACGCCAAATCAGGTTTGAACTGTTCAACTCAGCGTTCGAATGCAAACGATTATAATTTGTGACGGAACGAATTAATATCGTAAATTGGGTCCGGCCTAATTGTTCAGACAATCGTCGTTCGTGATTGAACGAAATAATATCACAAGCTAAGTTCGGCCCAAATATGTGAAGATATTATAGATTTGAATCGAAAGTTCATCGTTCGGTCGACAAACGTTTGAAGGCTAACGATGTAATGGGAAGACGAAGTCTAACCCCAACAAATTAAATAGTTTATTAAATGTGATTTTGATAGACAACTTGTTATTAACTTGATGACAAAGCTATTTAAAGCATTTTTTTTAATAAGATTTATTAAAATTCCTGATTTCTTTTCTATTGTTTTTTTTTTCCCCATTTCTTCTCTACTTTTCTTACATTGAGACTATTGCATTTCACAGTATATTAACAATATTTTTTCCAATTGATTTGAGAAAAATTTTGCTTTTGGTGAATTACAAGAAAAAAAAATAGTAAGAATAAACTTCCACTCAAATGGCTTTCTAGATTCTCTTTTTTCAAATGTTAATAGAGAAACAAATTTGTAATTTTACTAAATTTGAAGAAATATCGAATGATGATATGCGAAATAATTCAATAGTCCCACATTTACAAGATTTAATGGGATTGAATCCAGAGAAAACTCCAATGAAAAAAGAACAAAGCACAGCAGAAGAAGTTTGAGATAGAAAATGAAAAGCATTTAATTTACGTGAGGTTTTGAGAAAATTTTTCCTCAAGTTCAATAAAAGATCAATAATTCAATATAAAAGAATAACGTATCACTTAAAAAACTAACCTCCACTCAAAAAATCTGATATGAGCGTGTTCAATTATCATTCAGTTTTTGACGGAATACCATTATAGAGACCATTAGCATAACAATAGAAAAATTCATAGTGTGATGTGTAAAATTAAAAATCATAGATAAATATGAGATGAAGTATATAAATGAAAATACCCTTTTTTTTTTTTTAACATAGTCTCTTAATAGGTATGGAGTATACTACAATATTAATAATAGCTTCATGTTTATTTTTTTAATTCTTAAGCAAATCAGCACATCCTTTGTAGTATTCCAAACTTAAAAAGATTTTAACCAAAAAAAAAAAAAAAGAAGAGAGCAAATAGTAATGAAATTTGAGATTAGTAAAAGATAAGAAAAAGGTTTTTGATTGTTGAGTTTGATTTTGTTTTTTTTTTTTTAGTATAAATCTGACTGTTGAGTTTACTTTCATGAAATGTGATGTTTCAAAACTAAATGGGATGAGATTTATGAAGATGAAAGGATGATTATGTGATGAAAATAAAGAATCTGATGCTGAATAAGGTATAAATGTCAATGTTTACATATAGACTACGTAACAATTGCTTGTAACTTGTAAGTCCCATTTTCTTTTTTATAAAAAAATAAAATAAAAATTAAAAAAAAATTAAAAAAAAAAAAGGAAAGGAAAATAATAGTTGCTTACATTCCATTTTATACATTGGATTTTAACTCCCTTACATTAAGGTGATTTCAGATACAAATTTCGTGAATTTATAAAAAATAATAATAATAATAGTTAAGATTAACAGGTTGTTTAACATATTATAATAAGTCATATACAATGTCAAGTCATCAAATGTAATGAATTCATGAATTTCTTTTTAATTTTGTCTATAACCATCAATGGTTATAGAAAAAGAGCAACTATATTATTTATTATAATGTAATATAAATTACATGTTTTCCATTTTATTTTGATATTAATTTTAAATATTGGGAATATTTAAAATTCAATATGGAATTTTTGGTAACCTATCTCGTTATATAAATAGGATTTTATATCAAGGTAGGAGGGACATTTTGATTAGTAGACTTTTGATCATAACACTCACTCATTCTCTGTCACGCTCTAGAAATTCCTAAACTTGATTTTATGAATTATTGTCTTGGATTTCATTCATTAATATACTTCTAATGAATTATTTTGTTGAATATCAAATTTCAAGATCATAAATGATTTTGTATGTATCATCCATATGATGATGTTGATGATCTAATAATGTTAAAATTCTCTTTTTAAATGAGATAAAAATAAATACATAGAAAATAGATCGAAGGATATATAAATTTATACGAAAAATTTATTATGTCGTATTATAGGCATAAATGTCAAGTTTTGGGAAGAAATCCCAATTATTGTTAGTAGATCAATTTGATGGCCTCAATATTTATTTTGATCATATCAATATTTAAGTATTGAGAGTATGATTGAGAAAATTAATGTGTCACATAGATAGGAAATGAATGGTTAAGATTAACTTAGAGTAAATCCAAAGATGGAAGATTGATCAAGAGTTATGATTAGATGTGAAATCAATGGTGTAGATTTTATGTTAAGGCATCCTAAGAAAATCAATGGCCAAGCTTTGGATACTAAGTGACCAATGAGAGATGAGGTCAAGAATTGGTGTGTGGATGATCGAATGGGTGAGATCAAAGCTGATAACCTTTAATCAATGGTGGAAAAATTAGAGGAAAGAAAAACAAAAAGACAATGGAGAATCATACGAGTGCTAGAGAGAATCGAATTTATAGTCAACAAAGCAAGAAGGAGTTTTGAATTAAGTGAAAAAGGAATGGTGTGCATGCATGCAACATCAAACAAGAAATGGTGTGGGTCATTTAGGCAAAATGACACACATAAGATACATTTGAAAGTGATCATTTCTCATCCACTTTGCACAACAAAATTTTCACACCAAACCCCTCTCTCAAATGGTGACAATGCAAGGTGGAAATCAACAAATATTTTTCACTTTTATTGTAATAAACCGAAATTTTGATGACTTGAGATTTCCTTAGATATAAGAGAATCTAAGTCTGAATCATGTATGTCAATATGAAGCTCATGATCTGAATTGAATATCAGTATATAATTGAGTTCTTGGTTAATTAGCTACGAGACTCAGTAATAGTTTGCTTAGTCAAGTATGAGACCTTTTGATGAAAAATGACAGAATAGGAATTTATGATTTTTATTTCGGTCAAAGTTTGACTAGGTTGACTTTAGGTTTGACTGAGACGGTACTACAGGGTAATCAACAGTATGGAAATTATACTGTGGGAAAACCGTCATTACGGATGAAGAAGTAAGAATAAGGTATCTGATTGCTCTAGAATAATTAGGAATAATATTTGGAGCAATGAGGGCTTAGTAGTTTCAAGTATTAAGAAAAATCCATACGTAGCCTAGTTAAGTGCAGATGAATTCCAGACCATAGTCCAGTATGACAGTACTGTTTTTAGTGACTAAAAACAATATTAATAATATCTGAGTTAGTAAGGAAATGGAATGCATATTTATATTAATGGATTTTTGAAATCAAGTGGATAATTATGCATGAATTGGAAGCCAAGTAGCTCCACCATAGCCGGCCACCTTCAGGGACTAAAGTGTAAATATTTTATCATTAGAGGTCAAAGTGTAATTTTAAGAAAAGTAAGTAATGATGGATAAGTATGAAATTTTTGATTTATGGAATTTATAAATATTCCTAACCAAGCCTCTAACTAGGCCAATGATTAGTTACAAGTTTGGTTACATTGGAACAAGGAAATTAGCTAGAGATAAGCTTGAAAATAATTTTTTTCCTTGGCTCCCACACCTAATGGGCGGTTGTCTTAGTGGCTTTGAGGGCAAGTAATTGCCTTGGTGATCAAGCAAGATGAGGTAAGCTTGGTGAGGTAAGCAAGCCTTGGTGAACAAGTAACTTGGGCTCCAAGGAAACCTATCATGGCCGGCCACCTCATAAGGATCAATGAGCAAATATTTTGCTTTTGGGGTTAGATGTGCAATTTTGAGAATAAAAATAATTCTAAAAATAAATTATTTTTCACCTATAAATAGGTGATGAAGGGGGGGTGTTGGATCATTCTAGTTCACCCCAAAACTCTGCCCAAATTTCAACCCATTCTCTCTAGTTCTTTCCCTCATAAAAGCTGAACCCTAAGGAGGAAAAAAAAAAAAGAGAGAAGAAGAGGGATAGTGGCCGGTTGTGAGTGGGAGAAGAAACGAAAGAAAATTTGTCTCAATCCAAGGTTTAGATCCACCTTCCAAGACCTAGAGGTAACCCTCTTAACCCCCGAAGTTTTCAATTAAGTTTTGATTCAAGATTTATGTGTATTTCATGTGGGTATGTAAGAGCATAAGCTCATTTTATTTTACATGTAGTAGCTTAGATTTGCTTAGATCTAAAAATTTTGTAAAGAAAACTTTTTCAAAATCCAAACAGATTCTTAGATACAACTGGATTCTAAAAACTGTGCTGGAAACAGGAAATTCCTGCACAGGATTTTCAAAAACAGTACAGGAAAAGGAAATTCCTGCACATACACTAATAACTTGCACCATGAAACTGTTTTCAAGGATAACTTTCAAAACTTAACAAGTTTATTGCCCTTACTCAAGAAAAAAATTTATGTTCACACAAGGATTTTTATAGAAGAAAAGTTAGACAACAGATACTAGGTATGAGTGGGCCTTGAACCCAAAGTTCATTAACACATCAAACAAGATACTATTTAGGGTTACACTTAGTAACCAAATAAGCTATCAGGAGTGTGTGTGGGGGACATATTATAACTAGGTTTATTTATGGGTGTTGGTTAGGATACCAACATTTTATAGGATGATCCTTACTTTACGTCCTTTTTGAAAAGCAGGAAGTAACCTCTTGTTGCAGCCTGATTTGGAGCAACAAAACCTAGGACATAGCATAAGAGGTAAGTACAAACTTCACCTACAGTATGAAAAATAGTAAACTATTTTCAAGTATGATTTGTTTACATGATATGCTATGATATGCTATGTCATTTCATGATGTGCCATGATATGGCATGATATGCCATGTGTATGTATATGTTAATGTTATGGTTGATATTATGTTATGTTATATATTTTGATATAGTGATATCATGAGGTATGTTCACTAATATTAAACCACATGATAAGAACATATTTTAAGTCATAAGATAAGACAAGCAAGGTGTCGTACCAATCTCCTGTTGATGCGGGAGGATTATGTATGTTTCAAGTTCAAGTCCAAGATAAGGGTTCTGTATATGATTATCAACCTCCCGTTAATGCGTGAGGGTATAATCAACATCAACCTCCTGTTGGTGTGGGAGGATTATATATGTTTAAGAAAATTCTCAGACCTTCTGTTGATGCGGAAGGGTTATGTTTCAAGATTCCCATAATTGTTAGGGATCTTGCAAACCTTAACTTTCTGTGGAATACGCGCAGTTGGTACGTACACAAGGGTCCCACATGTTAAGCAAGATAATAAGTTCATAACAAGTTCATAATGGAGCATAAGACATTCATAATCGATCATAAATGGATCGTGCATAAGTTATACGATATTTGTTATGTTTTTGTGAGATTATGTTTGTACTTGCTGGGCGAAAGCTCATCAGTATATTCCATACTGTAGGTAAGATGCCTGCAACTTTACTTGGTGGGCCATGGAGATGATGCAGCAAGTGAAGGGTGGTGTGGGATACCACTACGCAGATTTTTCTGCAAACTCTTTAAATTATGAACTAGTACATGTATGATTAAGTAATATGTACCATGTTACGTATGTGAAGTTTCAAGAGTCCAGTTTAAAAGGTTATGTGTGACCTTTTAATTGATTTAACAAGTAATGGGTAGGCATGGTGAAGTTTACCCATATGTATAAGTTTAATCAAGTTACGAAAAAAAAAAAAAAAATTTATTCTGAAATTTCTGAAAGTTCAAGTGTTAGAAACTAAGAAGTAAGTTAAGTAAGTAAAGTAACGGCCCACGTTTAGGTAGTCGGCCCTATGTAGATGGCTGGGGCGTTACATTTACCCCTCAAAATACGGCTCTTTAAAGTATGCATGTTTTATTTCATTATCACACAAGTTAAGCTCAAAAACCTTGCTCCTCTAACCACCACCATGTCTAAAAAAGACCACCAACTCTATTCCCCATCTCTAACTCCCTTCTAGCATCCTTACCCTACATTTTCAAGCTCCAAGCAACCCCATTACCAAGTTTGAAGAAGTGAGAAGCAGAGTTAGATGATGTGTTACTAGAGGTAACATAGTAGTTTCTTTGTGTTTTGGTCACTTTTGGGGAATTAAAGCATGTTATTTAGTTAAAATCTTAATTCTAGACTTCTTCTTACCTATGAAAAGGTTTTGAAGAGAACTTTGAAGGTCCAAGGTCTTAGAAGATCCACGCAGTATTTTAGTAAGATCTATGAAATTTGTTAGAGTTTGTGGTTGTTGTGATAGTATGACATAAATTAGAAACTTTGATATGAAAAATAAATTATATGCTAAGATTCAAGAGAGAATAAGCTTCATTTTAAGCTTTAGAATCACTTAGTTTACTTATTTATGTCTCAAGTTATGTGCAGTTGAAATTGTGACACAAAACTAGAAAGAGAAAGAACCCCTGTGTTATAGTCTAGTCACGGGTTTTATGAACTCCAAACCCCTTAAACTCAAAATTTGGATTTTAAGTTACATATCTAAAAACTAGATTCTTTAATCTTTCCAACAACATATTGTTCACCTCAAATAGATAAATATACAATTCGTGGTGAATTTTACAATTTAACGCTACGAACCAAAATATTTTCTTGGAATCCTGTACTAGCCCCAGTTTTTGTATGTTTCGGGTTAGTAACCTATAATTTTTTATAAAATTATTTTTGGTGTATATACTATACATTATAAGTTTTCCAATGACATATATTTTGCCTTATTTGGACTTGTGAGTGAATTATTATGATTTTTTTAGTTTAACCACAAATCTAGACATATGGTTCGTACATGGGACCGACAGTATAAAAACCTAATTATACAGTATGAAAATCTCAAAAAAATAAGACAATAACTTTATGGCTATAAGTATACATTTGAAGCGTTGAAATAAGTTATCATATGTTTAAAACGGATATGCACATAATTTTTTAACAAATCACACACTTAAGATTGCAATCTAATAAACTTAGATTTTACTATGGCGCACTAAGGAAAACATTCATATTAAGGTTTAAAACTTTTGAAATTTTGAAAAATAAATATAGCAATAGAAACTAGATACTTCAAGCTTTCCAATGAGTCATCAAGTGTCTACAACGGAATTATACACAAATTTAAATAAATCTTACAAGTTAAGATCTCACACCGACAAAATGATTAAACATTTAAAATAGGATATAAGGGTAAGTCGTAACATACGGATATAAAAATTGATAAAATAATTTGGTATTAAATGTACGATCTACCAAGTGTGAGATTTCTAACTCTATAAAGATGAATCACAAGTTTTTAGATGGACTAAGACAAAATGAACTAGAAGATTACTAGACATACACCAAAAGACTACTCTAGTCCAACTTAATGACCATAATTAATGGGAATGAACCTTACTAGCTCAATGCTAAATGGAAGACAACACACTTAGGAATATACGCTTAGTTGACTCCTTGTCACTAAGGTGTAGTAGATTAATTAATTAATTAAGAATTAAATTAATAAACTAATAAATATATTACAAAATACATTCATGTTAATAAAGTTAAATAGTAATTAATTTAATTAATAATAATAATTTATTAATTATAAGAGTTAATAAATGATTGTTAGTTTTGTAAGCAAGAGTATTATGCAGAGTAACTACATAATTAAAATGCGTGATTAATTAAAGATTAATTAATAATTAATTATTGATATCATTATTAATGTAATTATGGATTATTAATTAGAGATCAATTAAACATTAATTATTAGTATAATATATTTATTAATTATTAATATAAGAATTATGTAATTTATTTATTATTACTCAACTAAATAAGGTAATAATTAATTACTACCTAATTAATTGATTGATTGATTAACAAATTGATTAATCAATAAAATTAAATAAAATTAATTAATTAAATAATAATTAGTAAAAATTTGTTTAACACTTAATAATTAATATGTTATGAATTAATTATTAATGTTAGTTATGATGCAAGTAAATTAAGCTCACGTTAATCTATACAAAAATAAAATAAATAAATATATAACCATGATTCGCTCCAATATCGGTGTATTATTAAATCCAGACAATTTCCCAAACTTACATAGTAGGAGGTATTACTTCAGAAGTTTAAGCACATAGGATAAGTAAGCACAGATCTCACATTCAGTATGAAAGAAAATGTTTTCGTTGTTGATGTTCTATGTCTGGTATGAATTGCCTTGATGATGTGATGAATATATGAGTTATATGTATTGCTTTGATTAAGTATTTGACGTGCATAATTTTTCTTGTACTAATATGATCAACATGCCTCACAGATATTTATGTCATGATGATAGATGCATATTGACATTTACATCCTCACATTGTCACAATTAATAATAATGAGGCTAACGAAAGATAGTATTAAGTGTCATACCAACCTCTAATTAGTGAGAGAATATGATAAGAACAAAAGTTATAAGTTATAACCTTGGAGGTTGTTAGAGGTTCGCTCTCCCAACTCCCCATTGGTTACGTGCATATGAGTATGACATAAGGACTCTTAAGTAGACAAGATACATATTAATAAAGCATAATTGAATACACATAGATCATATCCATTTTCGAACATTCATGTTGTGACTTGTGATATATAATCTATAAACATATTTTGTGAGTTATAATTTATACTTGCTGAGCGAAAAGCTCTTATGTGTGTTCGTGTTGTAGATAACGAGGGAAAGCAGCCTGCCACTTATAGATTTTCTAGATTGGCGAAGCAGTGCGGATGCGATAAAGGAAGGGAATGGGATACCGTTGTTCGCTCCCTCATTTACCGGGTGCGATTTGATAACCGCAAGTGCAAGGGTCGTGGACAACTAATAAAGAGTGAGCAGAGTGTCAATCCCATGAGGATTGGGTTCTAAATTACCGCTAAGTACCGCGATTATCATAACTTAACTTTATCTAGGCAACCTAACTAAGTGAAATCAAAATAATCTTTGTGGAGATGAACTTCAAGCCTTCAAATATTCAAGAATCTCTCCCATGCATTCTTTAAGAATCTCCAATTGTGGGCTCCTATGTCTAGGAAATTTCTTATGCCTCTAACTTGTGTTTCCTCCCCCAAATCTCCACATTAGGGTTTGAGGCCTAGGAGGATATACAAAGAACTTAAGAAAAAAAAAGGGTGATTTTCGGCCATGAGATCAAGATAAATTGCCAGATCTAGGCTCTTGGGCACGCATGTGTGCCCATTGGGCTTGGTAGGCACGTGCCCGCGCCTCCCTCAGGTGCACCTAAGTGCCCACGGACTGGGTAGGTGCGCAGTTGAGCACCTAGCCTGGCACGGCCGCACTAAGCTCTTGGCCAGGGCCTACTTAGGCAGCCCTTGGGGGTGCTCTGCTTGGAGTTGGTGCACCAGGCTGGCAGCCAAGGCCCTTTTTAGGTCTTTTTGGGTCTTCTTCAATGCCATCTTGCTTCGTTTTTCATCCTTTGTTCATGACTTTTTCCAATTACTTCGAAAAACTCACATTTTGCCACATTTTCATCTAAATCCTCTCTTTATTTATAAATCCTATAAAATCACACAAAAACACGTTAAACTAATAAAAGCGCTTAAGAAGTTACAAATATTTGAACTCAAAAGTACTTGATTTGTTGATAAACAACCAGCTCATCAACCACCACGAATTTAATTTATGCATTTAAGTTTCTTAAATTATTTTGTATCGATTATCTTAGAACTATGTTTTCAATATTTCGGTACTACTAAACTAATAGGAGTGCTTTACGAGAAAAAGATTCTAGGGTCATTCCTTTTAACTCACATGATGTAATAGCTTTTTAAATATTACCTAAGTATGAATTTGAATATGATATTTATATCTAAAAATTTCAATTTCTTTAGTTAAAATTTTAGTAAATTTAACTCTTCAAGTACAATTATGATTTGTTCTAAAAAATATGAAAAAAAAAAAAAAAAGTTCCGTATGTTTGAAACCAATCATAAAAAAGTATTAAGACTATGAATTAGAAATAAATAAGTTAGTTAACAGTTCGAAAAATCAAGTCGTTTCACTCTCTCTTTTAACTGCTTTTATTCTATTTCATATTCCTTTACTTTTTTTGTTTTTGTTTTTTGGGATAGTAAATACACATACATATGTTATATATAGCTTTCAAATAATTTAGATTTTCAAATAGCATTAGAATTTGTTTTTCCTGAAATACGACATATATTAGTTTATCACTTAAAATTGCATATAAACATGATGTTTGCCTTTTATGTTTTTTCCAAAAAAAAAATGCAGTAAACAATTATAAACGAGAGAAAAAAATAATTAAAAAAAGGTAAATATAACGATAGTGTAAACAATTGTTGATTCATATACAAAAATTCAAATTATCATCAAGAAGATAACAATAAAAAAAAATAAAAAAGTTAGACGAAGTTGGTGGAAAAAAAAAAAAAAAGAGACTTACTGTTTCCTTTCTTCTTCTAGTCATTGTTGACTAAGGTAGAGCAGTTTCTATTATATTTAAAAAAGGATATTTCAATTTTATTTTTTAATCTTTAAATAATGTGTGAAAAGTATATCTTTGATCACTTTTTGTCCTTAAAAGTAATTTAATTGTGGATAATTAAGAAATAATAGAAGTCATAAAATGAGGGAGTGAAAAAAGTGGACAAAAAGGGTGGCAATAGAGCCAAATGTAAAATGTCAAAATTTTGACTAAGTATTAAGGAAGGGCAAAAGTCCTAAACATGACATAGAGGCTGTTTCCATAATTTCTTATTCTTTTTTATACACTGCATGGGAGGCTGCTGGGCCAAATTCAAACACTTAAGTCAAAAAAGAGCTGTACCCTTGATTAATGCTACGACGTTATCAATTTGGCACCTATTATTAATGCATTGATCATACTTATGTAAGGTTCATGTCCATTTATCAGACTCAAATCTTCTGTTCAATTTTTAATATCCTAAATAATGTTTAACAAGTAATATTATGTCACATCATTTTAGAAAATTTGAAATATTTTACAACTGATTTCTTATCACTACTACAAAATGTGGATACCAAGACGGTTAAAAACCGTCGTGGTAATATTTTCACGACGGTTTTCTAACCGTCGTGGAATCCAGGGTCGTGGAATCTTTTCAGATTCCACGACGGTTTTTTAACCGTCGTGGAATGGACAAAAATAGGGCCTAAATACGAACATTTAAGAACATATCACGACGGTTCTACGAAAAAACCGTCGTGGTAAGGTAATCTTCCACGACGGTTTCCTTGAGAAACCGTCGTGGTTAGTTGGCATACCACGACGGTTTCTCAAGGAAACCGTCGTGGTAGGTCCCCCTACCACGACGGTTTTTCCAAAAAACCGTCGTGGTAGGTAAAAACGAAAAAAAAAATTTTACGAACCTACCACGACGGTTTTCTAAAAACCGTCGTGGTAGGTAAAAAAAAAAAAAATTTACGAATTCGTTTCATTTTCCCAAAAATATTTAAATCACAAAATCAACACTTTTTTTTTCCGAAAAATTCTCAAATCCGTGCCTTACCCAACCAATTTAATTCAATCTAAAACACAACCACAATAAACAATCACCGAAAATGTAGGAGACGGATTTTGGCCATTTCGGACGGAATATTCCCAACTCAACAATCTACAAAATCAACATTTTGGATGGAAACTTTTATCAACAACCATAATCAACAAAATCAACATTTTGGACGAAAAATTCCCAAATCCGTGCATTACCCAAGCAATATACATTACAACTTACCGGCTTGTCAAGCGTGGGTACGGGCGGAGTGCGGCGAGAGAGAGAGGGAAAGCCGCGTGAGTTCCTTGGTGGACCCGTAGGAGAATGGAGGAGGCCACGTGAGTGGTAGAGGAGGCCATCATAGAATGGAGCCAAGAGAAAAATTTGAGAGGTGAGATAGAGAGAGGAGGCGTGGTGAGATAGAGCGAGTTTTTGGAGATTTTAAGTAGGGAGGGAGCGGAGAGAAAGAAATAGATCGAGGGACGAAATTGGGTGGCTTTGGGTATGGAGTTAGAGTGTGTATTAGAGAGTGAAAAAGGCTCAGAATGTAATGAGGTGCGAAAGAGGGTATTTTTTTTTGGGTTTTAATACATGCTCCAAAAAATTGAATTTAATTCAAAATTTTTCAAAATTCCCGCGTTAGTACCTACCACGACGGTTTTTCAAAAACCGTCGTGGTCGACGGTTTTCCCAAAAACCGTCGTGGTAGAGTCCAAAAATTTAAAAAAAAATTTGTGAAAAAAGACCTTCCACAACCGTTTTTCAAAAAACTGTCGTGAAAAATGCGGCAAAAACACGGAGCGGAATAGAGTTTCCGAAAACCGTCGTGGAATTCGAAGCTTCCACGACGGTTTCTAATAACCGTCGTGGAAGATTGCAAAAAAAAAAAAAAAAAAAAAAAAATTTATTATTATTTTTTTTTTTTGCAATCTTCCACGACGGTTATTAGAAACCGTCGTGGAAGCATGCTCTTCCACGACGGTTTTTAAAACCGTCGTGGAATCTTCGACTTCCACGACGGTTTTCGGAAACTCTACTCCGCTCCGTGTTTTTGCCGCATTTTCCACGACAGTTTTTTGAAAAACGGTCGTGGAAGCTAATTTTTTTTTTTTTTTTTTTTTCTTTTGCAATCTTCCACGACGGTTATTAGAAACCGTCGTGGAAGCATGATCTTCCACGACGGTTTTTTATAACCGTCGTGGAAGCTTCGGCTTCCACGACAGTTTTCGGAAACTCTGTTCCGCTCCGTGTTTTTACCGCATTTTCCACGACGGTTTTTTAAAAAACGGTCGTGAAAGCTCCGTCGTGAAATCCACATTTTGTAGTAGTGTATATCATAAGATCTAACTCTATTCAATGATATGCCAAAATATATTTTTAGCAATCTTTTTAATCACATGTTTTAATGAATCAACATATAGAGTTTAAATGTTATGCAGCAGGTTTGCTGCACTAATATATATACACAATGATTGCATCATTGATAATAATAAATAGCATTGTTTAAATACTTAATTTGCTATCTCATTAGCATTTTTAATGCAACGTTAAATTTTTATGTCAATATAGAAATTTAAATATACTTAATGCCAAATTTGATAGATCAATAGTGACGTCCAAAATAACACCAAGTAAAGCAAATATTAGATTTTGACATTTAGTTGCTCATAGGTTTTTCATTTTTCATTTTTCATTTTTTAACAAATGGTAAGAGGAGGCAACTGAAATCAAAGAGATCTAACATATTGTAACTAAGTTGGCACCTAGTAGACCTCCCATCCCGTGATAAGCCAAATATAATTTTACCTGATTACAAGAAAATAAGAATAAAAAAATAAAAAAAGAACACAATAAGTTCAAAGATAAACAAACAGAGAACCAAATAAGGGTCAAGCAAGGCTTCTGAAATAAACACCAAAAAATAAGCTCAAAAGTTTACTAAAATCAAATTAACCAGCCGGAAAATGACACCGGAAGAAAAAGAAAAATGGAACTTTGTCTTTGAAAAAGAAGAAAAGAAGAGAGGTACTTGCAAGAGGGCGAAAAGCAAGCCAGAAGAAAGCCAAGCTAGAGTTGGCGGTTTGAGCCCTGAGTTCATGTGCGAATCCATAATAGACCTCATATAAACCTTACTAAGTCAAACCTAGAAAAAAAAAAAAAAAAAAATTCTATACTTGTCAATTTGAACATTTTTTGAATCTGCAGTGAATAAGGGCCACCATATCCCTGTTAATTTCACGTTGACTTTCTTTATCTCGTGCAAGGAAAATGGGCGGCTAATATAAAGATTCGTCGAGTCAAAATGTGGGCGCAGCCTCCCTAGAAAGTTGGGCAAATTAATATCTCGTCTTTTATTTTCCGGTCAACAAAACCAAAACCCTTCCTCATATAGTAACAAATGCTCATAAGTTCTTGTCAAGTATCAACTATCTGAAAATATTCTAAATAAAAAATTACATATAAATCGTTGTTATAAGTCTTTAAGACTTATTGGATATTCTCTGAATTTTTAAATTTTATTATTTAATCCAGAAATTTTTTTTTGACAATCAACCCCCCAAATTTATAATTTTTCACAACTCAGCCCTTTTTGCTTAAATTCATAAAAAGTGGGATGATTTTTTGCACAATACTTACACAAGCTAGCTAAAGAGGGACAATACCAATCATTTTCGCTTAATTTTAATACAAAGTTCTTTTAAAAATTTTGTTTAAGTGAGAGTATGATTGGATTAGGTTCATATTTTAAATATTCAAAGGAAATGTATTGAAATTAAGAAAAAAAAAAATATCAACAATGCTCCTCCTAGACTATATAATATGCAAGTTTTGTGTTAAGAATCCTTCAAATTTAAATAAATTTTTGCAAAAAAGATTGAATTGTCAAAAATTATAAGTTCAATGATTGATTGCGAAGAAAAAAGTTTAGGGACTAAATTGCTATATTCAAAAAGTTAAAGGGACATTTGTACAAAAAAAGCTAATTTTTAAATATAAAGTTACAGCTGAATGTTTCCGCTGTGGATACAACATCTTTCTTTAATATATATATATATATATATATATATATATATATATATAAATTATCACGTTTGACTAAACCCATATAGTTGGTTTAATAATAAAACACTTGTTAATTCCTCTTTTCTCGAAGACGCCAAACTAGTGGTCACAATTTCAAAATGGCATTCTTCCATAATTCAATAATTCATGTCATGAACAAGTTAAAAGAACACTTTACATGCACTAGTACATAGACCAAACATAACAGACATCTGGTACTTGGAAAGTCCATGGCTTTTATTTTCATGGCAGCCAAACACACCATCCTCCTCTTCTCAATCTTTCTGTCTCTTCATATGTACAACTCCTCAGCTAAAACTTGGATAAGAGCCGGTTATTGGTATACTGGTAGTGAATCTCCCATACCAGACATAAACTCAGCTCTATTCACTCACCTTTTATGTGCTTTTGCCGATGTAAACTCTTCGACTTACCATCTCTCGATACCTTCTTCGGATGAGCAGTATTTTTCAAGTTTCACCGCCATAGTCAAGCGCAAGAATCCATCAATTACAACGCTTCTCTCGATCTGGAACGGGCAAGTGGAGACCAACAAGGCCATACTTGGGGAGAAAGGGAACTATTCAGTCTTGTCCTCTATGCTAAGCAAAGCTTCAAACAGACAGGCTTTCATTGAGTCTTCGATTAAAACAGCAAGAAGATTTGGATTCCAAGGGTTGGACTTGTTTTGGCTGTGGCCTAATTCGAGTTCGGACATGACCAACTTGGGAATTCTCTTAGACGAGTGGAGAGATGCTGTGAACTCCGAATCACAAAACTCAACGCAGTCGAGATTGATGCTCACCATGTCACTTCGTTACATGCCTGATGTTGGATCTCTCAGTTACCCAATTGAGTCCATAAAGAGGAATTTGGATTGGGGACATGTTGTGGCTTATGATTATCATCTGCCTCTAAAAGAGAATGTTACTGGTGCCCATTCCGCTTTGTATGACCCTCATAGCGATTCCAACACCGATTATGGTATAAGGCAATGGCTGAGCCAAGGACTTCCATCTTCAAAACTGGTTCTGGGATTGCCTTTTCACGGCTATGCATGGACGCTAGTGAATCCAAAAGAAAGTGAAATTGGTGCAAAAGCGTCAGGAGTGGCCGTGACGGAAGACGGTTCAATGAGCTACAAGTACGTCAAGTGGTATACTCGGAGTTATGGAGCTCAAATAGTTTACAATGCTACTTATGTTGTGAATTATTGTGTGATCGGATCGTCATGGATCGGTTTTGATGATGTGGAGGCTATCAGGGCTAAGATTGCTTATGCCAAGGAGAAGAAGCTGCTTGGTTACAATATTTTTCTGGTCACAAATGATGACAATTGGGAGCTTTCTCGGGCAGGTAAGATTCAAAAAAAGTCTTAGTAGAAATTGGTATGCAGTTTTGGAAGCATCGTAGTTTTGTTTTAACATTTTGAATTTTAGTTTATCAATTTGCGAGCACAGTTTTAAGGGTTTGAACTTAGAACTACCAGCTCTAGTACTATTTTCACTTGTCCATTCTTCAAAACTTCTATAAGATCATGGGCGAATAGCTAAGCGTAGTTTGTCCGTGGCAGAGTTAGACAAATCCTCTGCTTCTATTTTCCCTTACAGACTCGTCACTTGAAAAAAATTTTGTGCAGGATAAACTCTAAACATCTTACCAAAGAAGTTTATTCCATGTGATAATTTTTAGAATTTCTAACTGAAATTTTATGGCAGCTTATGGAGAACAAACTGATAAAGGGTACAAGCGGCGATTGTTGCCAATAATCATACTTCCAATTGCTTTGATCACAATTCTCCCGATATTCATAGTGTTATATGTTCAACATAGAGCATTGAAATCGAAAGGTAATTCTTTGAAGTGTGTCGGTTGGATATTCGTTAAACGGATCAGATACTTGACATGAGAAACTTTTCGTTTTTCAGATTTTTTCTGTTTTTCTTTTGCTTACAGGGATGAGAGATTTAGGCGAGTTATCATCATCAAGGAACGCTGATACAAAGGACACTGAAGATCTTTACAGCGATGCTCCAAAGTTGCAAGTGTTCAGCTTTGACAAAATCAAAGAAGCTACAAATGACTTTTCAAATGCAAACAAGCTCGGAGAAGGTGGATTTGGCCTTGTTTACAAGGTAAAAATTTTCACTCAACCTTCAAGTCAAATAATTCACAAGCATCAGAACTAGGATTTAAGTCCTTAACTTTCGTCTTTCTGCTAGTTACAAAATGTAAGATCTGTAAATGCTTCTTCAACAGCTTCACCACAAAGTGCAAGAAGGGAAAAAATTTGTTTCTCACTTCAAACCTCTGCAATCTTTGGGATTTTTTTTATAAAAATTTTGCTGTAATATAATAACCACAAGTTTCAATTCTTGCTAGGGTAAACTGCCTATGGGGACCGAAATTGCGGTTAAGAGACTATCGAAGGCATCAACGCAAGGGGTTGAAGAATTCGAAAATGAAGTTACACTTACTGCAAGACTACAACATGTTAATCTAGCTAGAGTACTCGGATACTGCACCGAAAGGGAAGAAAAGATGCTGGTCTATGAGTACATGCGAAATAGTAGCTTGGATTTCTACATTTTTGGTCTGCATTTTTTATTCTTTTACCATCTATTAACTTGAATTTTTGTATAGAAATCTGGTTTAATTCTAAGTTAAACTCTCCATTTCAGACCGCAGAGACTTTTGATGCTTATGCGTATTATTTCTATGTATCTTGATCCATTTTTTGTGACTAGTTGCTTATGAATTTAGATATTATGCAGATCCGATCAGAAGGCATCAATTAGATTGGGAGAAACGGGTTCAAATTATTGAAGGGGTTACTCAAGCACTTCTATATCTTCAAGAATACTCAAATTTCACAATAATACATCGAGATCTCAAAGCTAGCAACATTCTACTAGACAATGATATGAATCCTAAGATATCAGATTTTGGAATGGCTAAACTCTTTAGAAAAGATGTACTTGAAGCGAGGACAGACCGGATTGTCGGAACATAGTAAGTGAAAAAGTAATTGCCTTTAAGTGGAATCTTAACACGAAGTTTTCATCTGTTAAATGCCTTATATCAAATGCAGTGGCTATGTTCCACCCGAATATATAAGAAAAGGTACATACTCCATGAAGTACGATGTCTACAGCTTTGGAGTTCTACTCCTGCAAATCATTAGCGGAAAGAGGAGTACGCGATATCATGGACCTAGCGAAAGTATGCACATTTTAGAATATGTAAGCTACTCTAAGATCCTGATTTACATTATTTTTTTACTGAAATTTGTTCATTTGAACTTCATTCGAGACTAACATCTGAAATTTTTCAGGCATACCATACGTGGGAACATGAAAAAGGAGTGGAGTTTTTCGACCCGTCACTAGATGATTCATCTTCATCTTGTAAACTGATCAAGTGCTTGCAAGTAGCTCTACTATGTGTCCAAGAAAAACCAAAGGATCGGCCTTCTATGTTGGAGATCTATTCAATGCTCAGGGATGAGACCAAAGCCATTGCTACTCCAAAAAGGCCAATGTAGAAGATCACGCATCCATAGCCGAGAAAGCGAGGATTTTCAGATAAATATGTGTCAATTTCTGAGCTGATCGTACCAATGATGCTTGTGTAGGAAAGTTGTATCACAGAAACTTCTATTTTCATTGCTGTTATCAAGTGTAAATTTTACCAAAATTTTGTGAAGAATAATAATACGCCACTAGGCATTTTGATTAGGACATTGTACAATGATACGAACAATATGTCTCATCTCTTCAATATGGATGCACTAACGATCATGGTGATCTCCTCTGTTACCTATTGATACTTCAGATTCAATTGGTCATGAATCATGACACACCATCTATTTTTATTATTCAACTCTTGCCTTGAAAAAACAAAACACACATATATGTTGTATATATATATATATATATATATATATATATATAATCTTATCCGGCAGCCGGACCTATCTAGCACTTGTAACATTATGCTTGTCATCTTGTAACCACTAGTAGATTACATTATTAATATTATGAGAATTGGCAACATTTACAGAAAGTGGAAGAAAAAGGTTACATGTAACTTTTTATTTAGAATCTTGTAACCTATGTTATTTAGAAGAAAAGTGCTACGGATACTAACTTTAATCACAACTTTTAATTACTAACGTATGTGGCATATTTGTTATCATTTTTTTATTAATAATTATTTAGGACCTGTTTGGTACACAGGATTAAGGAGTATAGGATATTGGATTGGATTTTAATCCTTTGTTTGGGGAGAAATTTTAAAAGACTAGATTGGATAACTTTAATCCAGCCCAGGAGCGAATCCCCTTGGAAGTTGGGCTGGCAATTCGTGTTTGCGAGCCGGTTTCGGACCAGCCCGATTACAGCACGACACGATAAGCATGAACATGAACATGACACGATTAATAAACGAGCCAATAACCCAAATACAAACACGAACCGTTTAATAAACGGGTAGCACAACACGACACGCGAACACGATTATTAAGCAGGCCCTGATTGGTTGGCATGAAAACAAACCCGTTTATGACCCATTTAACACGAACAACCTGTTTACGACCTATTTAACACGAAACTGGTTTCTGACACATTTAACACGAAAATTTTGGATAAAAAATCACTTAAAATTATGTATTCACTAACACAAAAAACTCATCATATTCATATAAAATATAAAACTAACAACTAGAATTATTAAATATCCATAAAAATCTTATAATAAAACATAAGTCTAAGTTGTAGTTGGTGTCCATATGCAAGTCACCATCCAAAAAAGTCTCAAATTGTCACATAATCAAAATTCAAAATATTAAGAGAAACATCAAAAGACAACAAAATTTTAAAGCAAAAGGAAATACTTTCTTGTTTGAGAATGATAGCATCTTAGATAAATGGATTAAACGGGTTAACCGTATTAGTCCGTTTATTTTCGTGTTAAACGTGTTAACTCAATTTCGACTCAAATATTAAACTTATGATCTAAACCTATTTATTTTCTGTCATTCTCGTGTTGTGTCCAAAATTATCGGTCTTATTTGGAAGGGGATTCAGATATCCCCAGCTGGAGCATTGGATTAATAGGCCCACGATTGATAATTGCCAACATTGTCTACTGGGCTGGGCAATCTCTCTATTTACAAATCTCTTTAATTTTTGTTGTCATTTGATGTGAGGAAGGAGAATGCATCAGGTATTGTCGTTTTTCTTTTTTCTTTTTTTTTTTTCTTTTTTTTTTTTGTTTTTTGTTTTTTTAAGGAAAGTTGTGGGTTGGGTATATTATATTATTTGTCTTTTTAAATTTTGTTTGATAAATTTTAAATTAAATTTAAAGTTTCAAGTTTTATCAAAATATCTATTTCTCTCTTAAACAAAATATGGGTTTTTTTTTTTTCTGTTTTTCAAAAAAATACAACTAAAAGTATAAAATTTAATCCTCTCTTATCCTGATAGTATATCACCAAACATATAAATAGGATTGAGTAAAATCTAATCCAATCTTTTTCTGTACAATCTAATCCAAATCTCTAATACTATCCTATCCACTGTAGTCTTATCCTACGCATCAAACAGATCCTTAAAGTATTACTACATCAATTAATTACATTAATATGAAAAGTAAGTTTGTACTCAAAAAGTTAGGATTATAGTTGGTGTCACTAATATTATTTTATTCAGAAATGTTAGTGTAACGAATAAGTATCATAAAAAAAATGTTTACTGGAATCATTATAACAATGTCAAAATAATTACAAATATCATTTTATAAAGATGTCTGATAAGGGAGCTCCCGTGCATTTTTCATGTACAGAACTGCTATATATGATGAAAGATTCTAGAGAGAGGGAGAGATTTTGTAAATAAAAACTTGTCCTTGTCAAAGAAAACTCATGATTTCTTCCGTGTGAACATTTTAGACGCTTCATAACAAGTGGTAAACCTTATCCTTTGACTTTACATGACATGTCGTTAAAGCAATATCTTGATCAGCGTTGACAGTCAGGATATAAATTGAGAGGGTGTCAGCTTTGATGAAGTCAGAGTTGCTTTAGGTTTACCTTGGCTAGTTACGCAATCCAGTTTCTTATAATTTGGTCACGTCTGTTTAGTTTGTGTGTCGTATACGGATTTTGAAATGAAATTTTTAAATTAAAGTAATTGATTGACTTTTTAAAAAATAATTATAATTTTTACCGATTTATTATAAAAATATAAAAACTTTAAGTTTGAATGTTGAAATCAAGCGCTCAATTTTCAATCTGACAAATAAGTTTTACTATTTATAATTAATGGTGGTGATTTTTTTGGGAGACAAGCGTGCAAATTTCGCTTTTGAGTTTCATAGATGGTCATGGGATCTACTTTCTCACAAATGTTAGTTATTGAATGTGATCATTTTTTTTTTTTTTTTTCAGATTGTTGGTAACGACAAAAAAATAAAACAAAATAAAAAGAGAGAGAAGACTCAACATATAATGTGATGCCCTAGAATTTCATAAACTTAATTCATGAATCATTTTTATGGATTTCTTTCATTAATATACTTCTAATGGATTATTTTGATGAAAATGAAATGTCAAGATCATGAACGACTGCATATGTATCATCGGTGTGATGATGTCAATGATTTAACGATGTTGAATTTCTCTATTTAAATGAGAAATTTTAAATACATGAAAGATGAGTTGAACAACATATAAATTTATGCGAAAAATTTATTATGTCGTATTAGGGGGATAACGATAATTTTGGGAAGAACCCTGATTTTTATTAGTAAGTCGATTTAATGATCTTAGGATTTATTTTGATCATATCAATAGTCAAGCTTTGAGACCATGATTGGGAATTAATGTATCACATGGATAGAAGATGAGTGATTAGTATTTACTCATAGAAAATCCAAAGGTGGAGAATTAATCAAAAATTATGCTTGATTTGAAATCAATGGTGTAGATTTTATGTTAAGGGATCCTAGGCAAATCAATGGTCAAACTTTGGATGATACGTGACCAATGAGAATTTAGGGTGAGGATAGGTGTGATGGAAGATCCAATGGATGAGAATGAAGATGACAACTTGGATCAAGAGTGGAAATTGGAAGAAAGAAAAACAAAATAAAATGAGAATCCTAGGGGGGGAATCCGGATTTTGGTTCAAGAAAGCAAGGGGAAATGTGAACAAATGAGAAAAGAAGAAAGTGGTGCATGTATGCAACCACATGTAAGAGATGGCATGGTTTATTTTGGCAAGTTGACCTAAGGAAATGACAAGTGAAAATGACCCTTTGTCTTCACTTTGTTGAACCAAATCTCACCCCAAAAGCCCTCCCAAAAGTGGCGACCATGCAAGGGTGATTCAGCCAAAAAAATTTCAATTTCACCCCTCAAAAGACAGCTCTCCTTAAGCTAAAAGTTGGCTGAAAATAAGCCTCTAACTTTTCATTTTGTTTTCACTCAAGTTAAGCTCAAAAACCCTAGTTCTCTAACCACCACCAAGCTCTAAACAAAACCAAGAACCACCAACACTATTCTCCATCTCCAACACCCCTCAAGCACTCTCCTCCATCCATTTTCAAGCTCTAAGAAACCCCATCACCAAGACCGAAGAGGTGAGAAACGGAGTTAGAGGACGTTCTACTAAAGGTAACCTAGTGGTATTCTTCATATTTTAGTCTTTTTGGAGAACTAAAGCATGATATTTAGTTATTATCTTAATGTTAGACTTCTTCTTATCTAGGAAAAATTTTTGAGAAGAACTTGGAAGGTTCGAGATCTTAAAGGATCCCCAGATCATTTCAGTAAGATCTATGAACCTTGTTGAAGTTTATGGATGTTATCATGATATAGCATGCATTAGAAACTTTAGTGTGAAAAATAAATTATATATTAATATTCTACAGAGGATAAGCTTCATTTTGGACTTTGGAATCACTTGATTTGCTTTTATATGTCAAAAGTTATGTGCCTTTGAAGTTGTGACACAAAAATAAAGAGAAAATGAACCTCCGAGACACAACATAGCCACGGGTACTCCGAACCCTTTAGACTCAAAATTTTGGATTATAAGTTATAGATCTAAAAACTATATTCTTTAAGGTTTCCAAAAAGGTATCTTACACCTTGAACGGATAAATGTACAATTTTTGACAAATTTTACAAGTTTGGGCTACGAACCGAATATCCTTGCTGGAACCCTGTATTAGCCACGGGTTTTGTAGACTTTGAGTTAGTAAACCATAACTTTTTACAAAACTGTTCTTATCATACAAAATAGACATTATAAGCTTTCCAATGACATATCTTTTGTCTTATTTTAACTTGTAAGTAAATTGTTATGATTTTTCTAATCTTAACTATGAATCTGGATTTATGGTTTAAATGTGAAACCAACAGTAACAAAACCTAAGTTGATGGTATGAATCACTCAAGTAATAAAGGAAATAACTTTACCATTGTAAAGTAGACGTCTTAAGTTTCAAAATGAGATATCATGCGTTTAAAACGGATATGTATATAAATTTTAATAAATCCCTCAAGATTGTAGTGTAATCTAGTAATCTAAGATTTTACCATAAGACACTTAGAAAAAAAAACGTCCACATTAATATTTGAAATACTTGAAATCTTGGAAAACAAGTTATAAAGACAGAAACTAGATGTTTCAAGCTTTCCAACAAGTCATCTAGTGTCGAAAACGGAATTATACTCAAATCTAAATAAATCTTACAAGTTAAAATCCTACACCGATAAAACGATTAAACATTAAAATGTAATACAAGGGTAAGTCTTGACATATGAACGTATTTAGTTATGAAATGAGTTGATTTTAAGTGTATGATCAAATAATGTGAAAACCCTAACTTTATAAAATTAAATCATAAGTTTTAAATGGGCCAAGATAAAGTATACTAGATGGTTACTAAGTATATACCAAGAAGATTACCTTAGTCCAACTAAATGAACATAACTAAGGGGATTGGACTAGCCCAATAGTAAAATAGAGGTATACCCATAGGTGACCCCTTGTCACCTTAATTGATTAATTAATTAATTAATGTAATTAATAAAGTAATTAATTAATTAATTGATTAATAATTAATTAATTAATTATAAGAGTTAGTATATAATAATCAAGATTATTATGTTGAATAACTACATAATTATAATACATGATTAATTAGAAAATTAATTAATTAATTATTATTAATCATTAATATAATCATCAAAATAATTATGGATTATTAACTAGAGATTTATCAAACATCATTTATTAGATTAATCAAATTATTAATTATTACTATTAGAATTAATAATTAATAATTATTATATGAGAATGAATATTTAAGTAACATAATTAAATTATCAACAAGATAATTATTAATAAGCCAATTAAAATTACATAATTTAATTATAATTTTTCAATTAAATAAAGTAATAATTAATATCACTTAATTAATTAATTAAGTTAATTAAATTAATTAAATAATAATTAATAGAAATTTATTTTAACACTTAATAATTAATAAGAATTAATTGTTAAGGTTAATTATGATATAAGTAAATTAAGTCCTCTATAGTTTATTAAATAAATAAATAAAGTAATATTACTATAATTCTATCTAATAATGAGATATTGTTAATCAGGACAATTTCTCAAATCTGCACAGTAGGAGATACAACTCTGAAAGTTTAAGCATATAAGACAAGTAAGTACAAACCTCACCTACAGCATGGAACAAAATGTTTTTCTTTGTTAATGCTCTACATTTACTATGACTTGACTTGATGATGTTGTGAGTATATAAGTTATACGTATTGCTTTGATTAAGTATTTAATGTGCATAATTCATCTTGCACTGAAATGATCGGCATGCCTCACATATAATTATGTCATAATGATATATGCATAGTGACATGTAAATCTACACATTGTCACAATTAATAAGAATGAGGCAAATAAAATATAGGATTAAGTGTCGTACCAACGTCCAATTAGTGAGAGGATATGATAAGAACGAAAGTTATAAAATATGACCTTGGAGGCTGTTGGAGGGTCGCTCCCCTAACTCCCCATTGGTTGTGCGCATATGGGTACGACATAGGGGCCCTTAAGTAAACAAGATATGTAAATAATAAAGCATAATTGAACACATAAAGTTCACATGCATTTTTAAACATTCATGATGTTACATGTGATGATATGATTTTATGAAAATAATTTGTGATATATTGTTTGTACTTGCTGAACGAAAGTTCATTATTGTGTGTTCGTGCTGTAGGTAACAACTGTGCGGAGGTGATGAAGGATGGGAGTGGGATACCACCACGAATTAAATTTCCGCATTTAGATTTCGTAAAACTATTTTGTATTGACTATATTTATAATTATATTTCAATGTTTTGGTACTACTAAATTAATATGAGTATTTTACAAGAAAAGACTTTAGACTATTTTCTTATAATTTTTATGAAGTTATAACTTTTTAAAATATCATTTAGTTACGATTTTAAATTAGATAATTAGTTGCTAAAGGTTTACAATTTCCTCAGTTAAAAATTTTAGTGATTCTAACTTTTGTAATACAAATATGATTAAAAAAAATTACGTATTTTCGGAACCAAATGTAAATGAGTGTTAAGACTAAATTAAATAAGGATAAGTAAGTTAGTTAACGGTCTGAAAAGTCGGGTCGTTACATATAAACTACCTTAACTCGTAAGATCCATTTGGTAAAACATATTGAAACATTTGAATTGTTTCCATTTCAAATGGGTGTTTGCCTACTAACATTTCAAATGTTGTATGACCATTTGAAAGGTTTTCATTTGGAAAATTTGGAAAAATTCCAAATGGTTTGGAATAAATTTTTGCTATTTTGATGTTTTTTTACACTACCAAATGTTTTCATCTAAAATGTTTTCAATCAAAATGTTTCGATTCAAATGTTTTTCCTAAACAGCTTCTAAGAAGTATGCATGTTAATAACCTTTTTATTGATCAACATGTTTTGAGATCCTAACTTCTCCGTTAGCCCTCTTCAAAACCCAATAAAATATAGTGCATTAATCTTCCAATTGGTTTGAAACCACAATCCCAGCTATAGAAATAGAACAAAATCCGTGCAAACAAAATACAGTTGTGTATCAACTCATGGGAAAATTGACTTTTTAGGCTGCGGGATTTGCAAGTTCTTGGTATTTTCAATGATCCATTTTCAATTGGTGTTACAATTTTGAACCTTATAGAAACCCATTTTGCTTTACACATATATACAGTCTTTTATTTATTCCGATAGCTCCAATAAATAGGAATATTTCAAAAATATATAAATAAATAAGAAAATTAAATAAAAGGTTAAATTGTGTGTTTGGTGACTAACATTTTCCCCCATCTATTTTTTGTGACTAAAAGGCCCTTAAACTCATTAAAAGGGTACAAAATATCTTTTTTTGTAACAAACGTATAAAATTTATCAAAAAATATCGCATTAATCACACACAATTTACTATTTAAGGACAATTCAAAAAAAATTATATAGTTCAACTCACATGTCTCATACATGTGATCTATTCCATCTAATTTTCAACATTTATTAATAAAACAAATTCAAATTGCACTATTTTAAAGAGCTTAGGAACCTTTTAGCCAAAAAAGAAATTGTTGGGACCAAATTCACAGCTTCGTGAAAAGGTAAGAGACCAAACGACTAATTTATACTTTTATCTCGTATTTCCACGATGATTTTCATAAACTGGACTTCACGCCGCTTTTTTTCTTGACTATGGTTTTTTTAAAAAACAATTATGTATTCCAATGTTTGTGGTAGTGCAGATAAAACAAGGTGGAAAAATTAGATAAGATTACCAGTAAAATGATTGATACACTGGTCAATTTGACAACAAAATCAATCAATAATGATTAGTAAATCACTAATTAACATTGATTTAACATTTTATTTTATTTGATCATTATTCAAGTGGTGAATCACTTATTTACAAATTGAAAAAAAGAAAAAAAAAAAAAAAAAAAAAAAAAAAAGTACGACAACAACAACAACCATTTTTTAATAAAACTTGTGAAACAATGCTTAAATAAAAAGCCATCTTATATATATGTATATATATATATATATATCCCAACATGTATTATATTCTAATAAAAACTCCATAGATTGTACCAATCTCTAACTACTATTGCCGGTCCAAAGTCCAGCCTTAATGCTTGTCTTTTAGGATTAGTGTTGGCCATGGGGTTAGTTAGAATCTGTTATGTGCTTCCCATATACTAATTTAGGCGTACCTCGCAAACCTCTCGTTAATTTCTCATCACTCCACGTGGATAGTGAAATCAATATTCTTGCTTTGTTATATCTTCTACATACAAAAGCTTAAAACTTACAACAAGAAAACAAATGCCCAATAAGAAGTCCCCAATCAATTTTCCCCTGAATAAACCATTGGGTTTGGGGCTAATTTAGCAGCATTAACTTTACCAAAAGGTGTTTATTTATTTATTTATTTTTTGAGGAAGACCAAAAGGTGATATTGATCAAACTGTTACTATTCTAGTGGGAGCAAAGCCAGTTAAAATTATTTAACCCTTGAAGGATAAGTTGGTTGTAGTCGCGTTTACTATTCAAAAAGGGGTTTTTGACTCTTTACCTCGCCTGAACTTTAGAGGGAGAAATAACTGAATAACAATTTTTTTTTTTTTTTTTTTTTTTTTTACAGTTTTTATTGAAATTGGGAAATTGCCTTGAATACTTTGTAAACATGACCTAATGGGAAAGCATCGTTTGCATAATGATCTTTTAAAATTGTAATTTAGAAATGATTTTGGTACGTCTTGTTTTTGGACTGTGCGTCTTGCTAGGTGTACGGTGTAAAAAAAAAAAAAAAGTCAATATGCTAATTTCATTTTATAAGGCAGTCATTCAAGCAAATTCTTTAACTAGGTCCCGATTTAAATTAATTGTTGAAGCATGTTCATAAATTATTGAATAATGTTAAAATTTAACGTACTACAAATCTTCCTCTAAAAGTTTGTTCACTTTCATTAAATGAGCTCAAATAATAAAGATGAAATTATTTACATCTAAATTTTAACAGCAGTCATTGATTTCAGGACACGCTACAAAATTTTACTAAATTCAAGGATATCTTACCGGAATTATAAGTTTAGCAGGAACTTACCAATAGTAAAAACTTCAAGGTACCGATGTGCTAAGTATTCATTTGTAAAATAAACAAATAGTGGAGTTCTCATTACTTTTCTTTCATGTTCCAACGCGTTCTTCATAAGCAAACACGAACTAAAAGACAACCATATAGTGTCAATTACTAAAAGTTTCAGACGCTTATTTTATTAACTACTTTCGTTCCTAAGGAAGCATTTTAAATTTCAGCCATAATAAAGGTAGATAACAACTTGGTTGTCATGGTCGTCTTGTGGATTTTTTTTTTTTTTTTTTTCCTCTTGTTGTTTTCTTGTTTCCTCATGTTTCATGGTCAAGATTCTACAATTAAAAATTGTGAACGGCAAATAATTCGTTTTCTATACATGGAGTGATCTTGACGCATTATGTGACTTTGGAGCCTTGATTAATTGACAAGAAAAATTATTCTTTATGGACTATACAATATACTTATAGATTTTGTCAATCAATTTCTCATTCAAGAGAACTAACAATTTGTCATTATGTCTTTAATTCCCAATTAGGCTCCTTTCTCACTGTGTGCATCCTTCCAATTTTCTTTTTGGGTGATCGGAACAAACACTTTAGTTGAAATTTTCCAAATGTTTTTGTCTTTTCCCTCAAAAGTAAATCAATTTACTATTCACATCTCCAAATCTCTCTTTTTCATTTTCAAAAAAAAAAAAAAAAACTTTACAGATCTTTAACTTTATTATTTGAGGAAAGCACCTAAATAACACAAATTTAGAGACCATTACACTAATATGTCACAAAAAATTAACACTAGACCAATATAGCACAAAAGTAAATTTAAATAAACTAAAATTTGTAGGTCAAAAATGAGGAATTTGTATTATGTTAGTCAATAAATTAAAAAAAAAATTGTGGTTATTTAGGTAATTTTCTCTTCTTATTTTAAGTTGAAATGAGATGATTTTTTTAAATGACATAGAATGACAAGAAAAACGAAACAAGATCCATATAGTTATTTTTTTCCAAACACATTTCAAGTTTTTATACTGTTTAATTATCACAGTTTATTTTTAGCCAATTACATATTTTCAAACATTAACTCATAATTTCCGATCATAACATTTTCAAAACTCCAACTTCAGTTGATGTTCCAATTTATGTGGAAGAAAAAATGCCAATTACCACCATCCAATGACAATGACAATTGCGATTGCAATTAGATTCTATGCAGTTTCTCTTCTTCTTTTTTTTTTTTTTTTTTTTTCAAAGTAGTTTCCCTGTAATTTCTAGGTTATGAAAAAATTGTGAGTTCCATACAATAATATATGGCGTTAGAGTTAACACGTAAATATGTCATTGCTTAAAAATGATCATTATTGGAACTGCTCTTCACTCTCTTTCAATTATATCGGACATCCCCTTTTTTTTCATTTTTTAATTTATTGTTTAAAAATTCTTGAACTGTCATTATGAATGGGTCATAACGGACGGCTGCCCTCTCTTCCTAAGTTCTCAAACATATTAGTCGTAAACCCCAAAAGCTAAACTTATATGAAACCACGTCCTATAAAATTATTCAAATTACTTATTAAATACTCTTTACGCCATTGTCACGCAAAAAGAACAGCACACACCTAGAACCGCTTTGAACAAGGCTAGCTTTTATATTATTCTTGTCAATTTACGTATATATTTATATAAATATATGCCTATCAAAGCTAGGTATCACACACTATAGCCCAAACAATTATGGCCGGCCTCAAGCTGTACTCTTCTCTTAATTTCTTCCTTTTCATAATGGCTTCTTTGACCCTCGCCGCCACCGGATGTCCCGCGCATCATCGGTCTCTGCCGGATGTCAAAGCCGCCTATTACCCTTCGTGGACTACCACTCTCCCACCTTCAGCCATAAACACATCTTTGTTCACTCACATCTTCTACGCTTTTTTAGCTCCAAGCACAGTCACCTTCAAGTTCGAATTATCGAATTCGACCGCGATTTCCCTCGAGAACTTCACGAGCACGCTCCGCTATGTCGATCCCCCGGTGAAGACGCTGTTCTCCGTGGGCGGCGAGGCCAGCGGAGACTTTTTTGTCCTCATGGCGTCCGAGGACTCCTCACGTAGCGCTTTCATAAATTCTTCTATAGAAGTTGCGCGCCAGTTTGGGTTTGATGGGGTGGACCTTGATTGGGAGTATCCCAAAAGCCCAAATGAGACTAGGCTTTTGGACCGGTTAATGAGGGAATTCAGGAGCGAGATCGAGAAGGAGGCCCAACTCACGTCTGGGCCTCCGCTGCTGCTCACGGCAGCGGTTTACTTCTCCGCCGACTTCTTCTTGTCCGATGTCCCCTACTCGTACCCGGCAGCGTCGATGGCGAAAAGCTTGGACTGGATCAATGCCATGTGTTATGATTACAATGGGGCCTGGAGCAATAATACCGGGCCCATCGCCGCGTTGTTCGACCCGAGTAGTAATGTGAACACGGTTTACGGGCTTAAATCGTGGATCGGAGCGGGGATGCCGCCGGAGAAAATTGTCATGGGCCTGCCTCTCTATGGCCCGACATGGCGGCTCAAAGACCCAAATGTGAGTGGAATCGGGGCTTTGGCGGTCGGCCCGGGCCCAGGAAATGGGGGTGCTGACGTTTTCTGAAGTGGACAATTTGGTAAAGGAGAATGGTTCCACTGTGGTATACGATGTGGCTACTGTGTCAGTGTATGCTGTTGTGAATTCTTCATGGATTGGGTTTGATAATGCTCTAACAATAACCACTAAGATTGGGTTTGCTCAGGCCCTTGGGCTTCGTGGATACTTCTTTTGGGCCTTAAGTTTTGACAAAGAGTGGGAAATCTCAAAGCAAGGTAATTTTCTCTTTTTCTCTCCAAGGTTTACATAATTTTGCATTTATCCCTCAACTTATTAGTAATTTGGATTTCGGCTACTTTTTATTTTTTGTTTTTCATTTTTCTTACATTTTAAGCGACTAAATTTCCTCCTTAAATTTTTTTTTTTTAAATCTAATCAGCAGAATATTTTTGATTGGCGAGGACAATTTCTGAAAACATATACTTTTTTGATCTTTAGCTGATCTATTTGCATGATACAAACCCGACATTACATTATCCAAGGAGAAAGCTGAATGTGAGGTTGTTTGTGACATTCATGAGAATTTCTCTTATCATTTTTTACACCATAGTATGAGATCAAATCCAACTTCCGTGAGGAATTGTCAACATATTTGACTCTTACACATTTCAATATAAAGGATCGATCAATCAAATAATAAATAGTAAACGCGTCAGTTTGAAATGAATTGCTAATTGTAGAGTATTATTCTAGTCAAACTCAAATACAACTAAAATAATAAAGGCAGCCGTAACATTCTATCTTGCATCTTGTAAATAGTTGTGACATTCTATTTTACATCTTGTAACTATAGTTGATTTTCATGTAATTTTCTATTTAAAATCTTGTAATAAGTACTATTTAAAAATTATTACTGTAAATGAAAAATATCACTGAAAAATATTACATAAAAATTAACTAGTGGTTACAAAAACACACAAAAAAGTTAGAATTGCCATTGCATACATGTGCCGCACAGAAATGTTCCCCCATATATATATATATTTAGAGCAACCATAAATTATATAAATTTAAAGATCATTGCACCAATACGACACAAAAAATTAATACTAGATAAATATGACACAAAATTAAACTAAAGTTAACTAAAATTTGTATCATGTTAGTCAAGAGTGGAGAATTTGTGTCATGTTGGTTAATAGATAAAAAAAGATAGTTATTTAGATAATTTTCTCTAAATATTTGATAATACCAATAATAACCTATTTTGTTTCTCCAACTTTTACAGCCTCAAGGTCATGGATTCTTGACAAGTGAGAATGGGACGCCTCATTATTTGTCAGCATTATTATTGTATTTGTTCACCCCATAGAACATACCTAACGTTGGGAACAAAGTTGAAATGCTTCAGTTTTCTTCTCATTTTATGGTCATAGTCAAAACAACTATTCAAATTCTTTCGTCAAAGCTTTTTCATTTAGATGGAGATCATACCCGAGGAAGAAAGAAAGAACTAGTATGAGGATTCATATTAGTGACAAAAATGTTTATTTTCATAAGTTTTATTTTGCAAAAGTTTCATATGATAATTAATATTTCACCGGATATAATTACTTTTTTTTTCCTCATTATAAAAACATTTAAATATCATATATGACTTCACCTAAAGGTACAGAGTTCAAATTCCTCACACCGAGTTAAAGGGGAAAAAAAAAAACATATATAAATAACATTTGATCAATGCGAATAATTACTTGTTTCTTTTATGTTTCTGGTAATAAAAATACATAAGTATGCTAATCCAACTTAAAATTTTAGTTGCACTTAAATATGTATAGCCTTTGCATCTCCAAATATAGAGATGCAAATATAAGTTAATATTACCAACTTATAATCACTTTTTAGATTTAAAAATAATATCAAAAACATTTTGAAATATTGTGTTAACTTATTATAAATTTATCAACTTTAACATATATAAAATGGTGGTAAAATAAAGTCAAATAAGTTTATAATAGGTATAATGATGGCTGCACAAAAAATCAAAATTAAAAAATTAAAAAATTAAAAAAAAAATGGAGAAGGAGAAGAAGAAGTTGAAAAGATAACTGAGGATTGCTAAATTATATTAGTTATAATCTTTTCATAAAATAACCTTCTACCCCAGCAAACAATCATGGCACCAATACGATATAAGATAGCTCACTAAATTGTCATTACGTTTTTTTTAGTAAACACACGATTAATTAAGGGGGGAAAAAAAAAGGACTACTTATATACCTTTATATATGTTTTGCTAGATTTATAATCTGTTTTCTTCTTCTTCTTCTTCTTCTTCTTCTTCTTTTTTGGATAAATATATTCTGTTTTCTTTTACGCAAATTAAAGACACCCTGAGTTAAAAATGAGATTTGAAGGAGTACTCCTCCAGGCAAAGACCAAGTCTTGCTGTGCATCATATTGCATTCACTGAAAAATGACCCAAAATCAACCTTCTAATAATATATATTTATATATATATATATATATTTTTTAACTTAGGGATAAGAGGATTCAAACTCTATACCTTTTAATGGAGTCAGGTATGGTATTACTGCTTGATTATGAATGCAATCACTATAATATTAAAGAAACAGATTTGTCAAATGCAATTCAACAAGTACTTAATAAAAAAATAAAAATAAAAAATTTTGTAGACGTACATGTTTTATTTCCCAAAAAAAAAAAAAAAAAAAAAAGAAAATAACACACACACAACTATTATCCTTGTTATCAAAATACAACTCATTCATTAAATAAATAATCCAACTAGATTTAATTTAATCAGTCCCCAGATAGTTTAAGACATCTCCCATGCTTTCAAAACTCCCACTCCAAATTAATACACACTTCTTGATCTTCTGTAAGCGACGGCAATGTGTCTAACAACAAATTAAAATGAAGCAAGTGCTTATCTTCAATTCCTCCAAAACTCCCAATCTTTACAGCTTTAAAATCATGCCGCCAGCATTTTATGAGAGAATCGCAGCACATCGGGTGTTCTTCGTCAAATAGCTTCTCACAAAGAACCTACAAATATAGGAAAACAAAAGTCACACATAGGAATTGTTGATACACTTAGAAGTCGATGTCCAAATATACGTTTTTTCAACCAACACATAATTTTGACTTATTGACGCTTTTGTCATTTAATTATTATCCATTTATAATGTGTTGTGTGTGGATAGAGAACGTTACTGTCATGCATGCTTCCGTTTCTTTTTGGTTATTTATATTTTTATATCCGTAATTTACTTTTATTTAAAATATATATTATATATTTTGAACTTATATATTTTTATGTTATCATATTACAAATTTTTTTTTGGGAAATAACAATAGGATTATATTTAATATAGAAATTTATGTATTTTCTCGATCAACACATAATTTTGACATTAAATATCAAAAATACCTTTAATACCTTTTTATACATGTATTTTGCTTTTATTCATAAAATATATTATGCATTCAAAGTCACTTATTTTATAACATCTTATTTCATTTAGTATATAGTCAATATTTTTATCTCGATCTACAATTTATTTTGATTACCTTAACTAAAAAAGTTACAAAACAACAAACTCTTTAACCCTTTTTATTTAGCTTTTAATTTAATTAAGAATTTCTTCAATATATATATATATATTTTTTAGGAACTTTGAGGGTATTTTTTATATTTTTAAAGTTGAAATTAAGTGTTGAATGTATTACGATCTCTGTTTATGATAGTGTCTTTCATTGAATCCTCAATCCTGATGATGTCGTATAGTTGATCTCTTTTTTTGTTGTTTCCGCTTGCTAACATTATGATAAATTGAGAATCATATGGTCTAGCTCGTCTCCTAGACTGGACATAACTCCAGACCGTCTTAGGTAGGTCAAAATTTATGACATAGGAGTAGTTTGGCACATGAATTCCCTATTCAACTATGTCGATCAGTAGCAAATAATAGATGGACATTTTTAGAGCGAATTGATTATAAAGTTTCCTTTTGCAATTTTGGAGCAAGTACATCAACTGATGTATTACTTTCCGTTAAATAAGAAACTGTGAAATGAGATAAACAAGTAACTTTCTTCACAATTCTTTCAAGTACTTTAGCTGTAATAATTCTATCCACAAAAATGAGGCAAAGTAATTGCATAGCTCCTCCAAAAGATTGGAAAAGTTAAATAAGATAGCGTAATATTGGGGATATGTAGCCCGAAGCTATGACCTTAGGCCATCTCCAACCCATTTACTCTATTTTAGAGTACATAAACTCTAAAATAGAGTATCTGTCACTTCAAATACTATTTTATCTCCAACCCATTTACTCTATATCATACTCTAAAATGAATATTTTATTTATATTCTTTATTTTTACCTAAATATTACTTGAAAATTTAATTAAAAAACAAAAAAAAAAAAACTAAAAAGTAGTTTAGAGTATGAACAGTGATACTTCAAATATGAAGTATACTGTTCATACTCTATATTTGAAGTTCAATATAGAGTATGGGTTGGAGAGCAAAAAAACTTCAAATTGGTGCAAAACTCTATTTTAGAGTGTGGGTTGGAGTTGCCCTTAAAATAGTTAAATTTAGTGCTCAAATGATTTTCCGTAAGGCCTTGATTTTATCATCAATATCCTTATAATTATTTTCTACCAACTCTTGTGACTTTGACAATGAAGCATCAAACTTCAACAATGAGGCTTCTATCGTTGATTTCAAATCTTAAAATGGATTTGGTGTTAGAACATAAAATCGATAAGTATCTTTCACAGAGGGTACGTACTTTTCCATTTGTGCCTTGTTTTCAATAGTATAAACCTGAGAATCAAAGATACTCAATTTTAATATTTGACTCTCGCATTTACTTGTTGTTAAGACACCTTTTCCAACAACAGGTGATGTTGTCATTACATAAATCTTCGGCTTGCTACTGTACTTATGATAAAATTCCTTCATTACTTTCATGTAGGGATGGTGACCAATAGCCCGATGGCATTCATCAATGACCAATAAGCTTATCGCTTCTAAATTAAAGTATGCCCTTTTTAAGGCATCCAATAGAACTTGGGGTGAAATGACCATGATAGCATGAGTATTTATTTCCGTTTCTTAGCACTAATCTTCCCAGTTATGAGCACCCTTGCCACCATAGTACTCTCCCACCTCAGAATCAGTATACTCCTCTATATACTTATATTGCTGATGAATAAGATAAATCATGAAAGCCAAGAAAATGATTGACTTCTTGGGGAGATAGACCTGAAATGTGAACCAATGTGGTTGATGAGCATAACGACTATCATGATCTTGCCAGCACTCGTCTCCAAAACTGCAATTGTATTTCTCTTCACTGCAACCTTGTACACCTCTGTCTGATATCTTTTGGGGTGAAGAGGTTTGGAGAAGCATGATCAACGGGGTTAGTGTTAGGAGAAGGACTTTCTTGGGCTACATTTTTTTTAAAGGAAAAAAAAAAACGAAACGTTAATATGGCGACAAGTCCGATCATGAATTTTTTTGGTAGAACCAAATTTAAAAAATAAATTGTTTGGCAGCACCAAACATGAACATGACGATTGGACCGATCATGACTTTTTTTGGCAGGACCGAATTCCAAAAAAAAAAATTTATTCAACAGGTCTAAATATAAATTATTCGGCAGGTCCGGAAGAAGATAAATCCAGCAAGACTAGATAAAAACTTTTCTAACAGGACTAGACATAAAAATTTCAGCAAGCCGGAACACAAATTGTTCTATAGGTGTGGACGTAAACAAATCCAGCAACTTCCATTAATTATCGATTGTTACTCCCTTCTCGACGCTCGAACTTCCTCTTCTGACATCTTATTGACCTTAGGAAGACTCTTGCTTAAGTAGACTTCTTCCTCATAAATAGGTAGACCTCTACCTAGGTTGTCTCATACTTCGTAGGATTTTACTTAGGTAGACTCCTGCCTTATAGTTCGGTAGACTTCTACTTCATAGATAGGTAGGTTCCTACCTCATAGGTAGACTCCTATTTCATAGCTAGTATGCTCCAACCTTATAGCTTGGTAGGCTCATACCTTATAACTAGATTGGCTTCTACTTAAGCACATGCCTAGATAGATTTCTACGTAGGCTCAGGTTCAACCCATTATTATAATTTTTATATGATGACAAACATATCACCCAACATCAGCCCTCTAGTTTTCAAGGGCAGCATGTCAAGTGAAGGGAACTTGAGATATTGAACCTGAATTCAATCGTCCAGAATAGATTGATGATTGAACATGCTGAACAAGTTTGTGTTCAAGCCAGCTAAACTTTTCACGTCCAGACCAGCTGAAAATTTTGTGTTAAAACCTTCTGAACTTCTTATGTCTAGTCCTTTTAGACTATTTTATATCTAGTCCTGCTGTATTGGTTTACATCAGGATCTGCCGAACAATTTATGTATAATTCTACTATATAATTTTTTATTCATTCCTATTGGATTCATTTACGTTCGGACCTACCAAACAATTTTCTATCCAGACCAATTGAACTTTTTATGTCTTGTCCTGCAAGACTATTTTTAGTCCAGTCTTGCCGAACAATTTCATGTCTAGACCTGTTGAACTTTAACTATGGCTTAGTAATGTCACGGTTGTATGCTTTTGTTCAATTATCGAACTTGCCTTCATTTCTTGATAATATCATAACCATTCCCCTATGTCGATTTGGACTTAACGATCTTGATCTTGTATCTTGATCGTGTCATAGATAATGCATACAAGATGGCTTGTTAGTGAAGCTCAAATATAGTTAAGAGCAATTGTTGGTCTAGAATTGAAATTATAATGTACATCTTTGAGTATATTACTAGGCACAAATAGTCTGGTTTCGAGCATATGTCAAATTGCAAGAATCTGAGTACTTGGGCTAGGTGAAAAAAATTCACTTTTTTTTTTAATACAACCTTATCTATAGCCTAAGTGGTTGGGTGTCATGATATTTCCAAATGGTTAGAGGTTTATAGTCTGTAAAGGAAACTCAAGCCTCTGGTAATAATAGCTAAGTCCAACTTCTTGATCTATTAAGTGTGTTGTGGCTTCCTCTAGCAAATCTTTAATTGAAAACTCATACTCGAGTTTCGACTCCAAAGTTGCAATCTTGTCAGTTTTTGGGACGTAGGTTTGAAGCGACAATATGGGAATTGCTTTAACAACTAATGTTGGCTCAAGATCTGAATCCATTCCAAACCACTTCATCAAATAAATTGCAGCAGCGAGTCCATCGCCAATATAATATGCATCTACGAGAGCTTCTACACAGTTAGATATGGTTTTTGAACCCATCCATTTATGATCTTTGTCGCAGCACTTGCCAACAATAACTTTTGGGTCTTCAATTTGGAATTTGCTTTCAAGAGATACTTTAAAATGTATCCGTTCTGCATTTACATAGAACCGGGCATAAAGGATGCTCCCCTGGAGCGGTCCAGCGATGAGGATCGAATGATGCATCTGTGGCTTGGAAACTCCCTTGCCAATACCAGCTTCGTGGTTAAAGTCCACCAGAAGATTGTGAGTATTATGACTTTGCTTTAATTACGACAATGGTTGACTCGAATACATTAGCTCAATATCATACTTTTTGCTGAAGTACTTAGCATAGGTAGCATATTATGATGGAGCTGCATCGATGATGCCCTTAAACGAGCTCTCGGCATATGTGTTACTTACCACTTCAATTATTAAGTATATTTTCCTAGTGTGAATAGCCAAAACTGCTATTTCATTGAGAGTTAAAGTACCGAAAAAACTATTGGCAAAGTGAACTACATTTTTAGCCATGCATTCACTCTCAGGTGGTTCGATCGTCAGAGATGGAATATTTTATATGCCACCATTATGACGTTGGACACCCGATGATGGAATTTTCTTCATCATCTCTACCACAGAAACAGAAAAGTTGATCCCTCTCCAATCTACTATAAATGATTTGTTATTTGGATTATTTTAGTACTCAAGCGGAAGAAGCAAGTAATTGTAGGACTGATTCCATAACACTCTCTCATCGTTATGGAGTAAAAATTCTCTCTCGTTTTTTGTCGACTTCGATCGAATGAATAACTTCCCAAATAAAACATTGAAGAAAAATTCTTGCAAGCATTTTGTTTGCATCCAAATTTAGTTGTCCACAATAAGAAATGTAAGTCTTAACTGTCTTTGAAACCAAGTATAGTTCTAATTCGAGATTGCCTATGTCATTATATAGCTTTGACTCGATGAGAAGAACAAATCTAGAAAAGATCTCACTTTCAATTCTACAGGAAAAGTCAAACTTGTAAGTGTTGAAAAACTACATCAAGCTTTTCTTCCCAGGTTCTAGAAAGTGCATGAATACAAGTTGTCCCATGTAATTCCTTCCTTCTTGTTGTTCCTACACCCGAAGTTGCTTCTTTGCTTTTCACAGTGAGACTTATTTCCAAAGACTCTTCAGTGGATAGAAGAAGATGATAATCTAAAGCACCTATATGATGTAATTTCTTGCATGCTTTCAAGCATACCACCTACTTTGATAACTGGGAACTCGTACATAAAGGACCAACTAACTATTGAAAAGCTGCATTTGAAGGTAATGTTATCTTACACTCAGAAAACCCTTCTCCAACGTACGAAGTTCGAAAAGATGGCTTCGGGGTGAAGTACTTGTCACCAGGTAGCTGTTCAAAATATCGATTAATGAGACTGACACTGGAATCTGTAGTAATTAAAGCCCCAATTGGCATCCGCAAAATAGGTACTTTTGATGTTAGAAGTACATGCTTTTGAAGTAAACGTATTAGGATCTCTGTTTGTGGTACTGTCTGTCATTGAACGCTCATTCCTGATGATGTCGTATAACTGATTTCTTTGTTTGTTGTTTCCCCTCTCTAACATTGTGATAAATTGAGAATCATATTGTCGAGCTTGTCCCCTTGACTGGACATAACTCCGAACGGTCCTAGGTAGGTCAAAACGTATCACATAGGAGTAGTTTGACACATGAATTCTCTCTTCAACTACGTCAATGGCAAATAATAGATTGACCTTTCCAGAGCGAAATGATTCTAAAGTCTCATTTTGCAATTTTGTAGCAAATACATCAACTGATGTATTACTTCTCGTTAAATAAGAAACAATGAAATGAGATAAACAAGTAACTTTCTTCACAAATCTTTCAATTACTTTAGCCGTGATAATTCTACGACAAAGATAAGGCAAAGTAATTGCATAGCTCCTCCAAAAGATAGGAAAGTTCAATAAGCTTGCGTAATTTTAGGGATATGTAGCCCAAAGCTACAGCCTTTATACAGTCAAATTCAGAGCCTAAATGATTTTCGTAGCCGAACTTCAGTGCTTCCCCAAAGTAGCATAATACTTCCTTGAGGAAACCTCTATACTGAGTATAACTTTCTTTATAAACTTCACAATCTTCTTGCCTATTAAGAGCTTTTTCCAAACATACCTTGACAACCTCATAAGCACATATGAGACCAAGATCGTCAAGGCAATATGTGATCCTCGTGTGATCACCAGAGAACGAATTCCCACTTCAAAGAGGAGGGACTCTCCTTCCTCACCCGGGTGGTGAGCTAGGAGGGAAGGAACATTCTATGCCTGGAATGATAAAACAGAACGGTCGACAGCTACTTAGGTAAGGCGGCTCAGTGAGACAGGGAAGGGTGAACGAAGTGGTAGTCAACTTCTACGTGGTTAGAGCGGGAATGGAACAAGGATTAGTCGGTTGAATCGGATTAGGCCACATACACTGAATCGGCATCACTTTTGTCGCGGAAGCAAAGTATTCCATCAAGCAGGGAAAATAATAAAAATCTAAAAGGAGAAAGAGAAAAGCTTTGGATAAGACGTGGCTTATGGAGGAGAACCAAATCTTACCGTATATTTGCATGACAAGTCCGAAATTGAAAATTTTACAAAAAATAAAAAAGTGTTTTCTCAACTTTTTCCATTATTCTTTCATTTTGAAAAAGAAAAACTATCATAATTTTAAATTTACTTTGTAAAGTACCCTTTTGGAGAAAGAAAATGAATATATTTGACATATTCTCATTATACGCTATCCAATGCTATTTTTTCTCATTCCAAACATCTTTTTGTTTTTCAAAAGAAAATTTTTTACACATCCAAACATTATCTTATTATCAAAATGAAAATACTTTCTCATTTAAAATAAGAAAAGTTTCATTTTTCAAAAATGGACCCATGATCCAAATGGATCCTTAACTTCTCTTGCCTCTTTTATATATGTTAAGATATTAGGATTATGATAAGTATATTTGGATACTAATTGTAGACACGTTTCATGCACATGCTTAATCAATTTGTTAAATAAATAATTAATTATGAGGTATTTGAGAAAATAATTGTTTAAAAAATATCGAGGAGAAAAATATATTAGTAAGAAATTAGAGACATAGAAAGTTAATTGGGTGGTGCTATGAGAAAATAATAGTTGAGATGGTCACCGAAAAAAAAATTTTGTGTAGGGATACATTTTAAAAGATTATTTCAATGGGTAAAAAAGAATGAAAAATAAAAATTTAAAACGATGAAAGAAAACATACAGAAAAGAGATTAGCACATTGATGAAAGTGAAGAATAATTTTAAAGAGTACAAATAATAAAATAAATATATCAAACATTTTATTAAAAAAAAAATAGTAATTGAGAATTAGAGATGGTCGTGAAAAAAAAAAAAAAAAAGGTGTCCTAAGAGAATTTTTTGGAATGAAGAGAGAAAAATTTTAGCAATTTAAAAAAAAAAACAAAAGAATGAAAAGGGAAAGGGAAAGAATGAAAGAGAATTTTAAAAAAAAATGGAGGGAATGAAATGTGTCAAAATGAAAAAAGAGCCTTTTTACTCTTTTATATATACTAGTTGAACATGCACTTTGGGCGTATGAATAATATATTACTTAAAAGATATAAGAATTTAAAAAGAAAATTAAAAAAGAAAAAGAAAAGAAATAGTACACAATGACAAAATCAAAAAAAAAAAAAAAAAAAAAAAAAAAAAAGAAACTTTATACAAAACTTTAACAACAAAAATCAAAAATTCTTAACAAAATTAAAAAACAAATAAGATTCAACTAAATTACTCAAAGATTGTAATGACCCGCCTAGCACCGGCCGTTACCATACATACATACGTATATTTCGTACTTACTTATTTGACATAAACGGCGGAAAATTTTTTTTTTTTTTTATAGTGTGGCACACACACGAAGGCGTACGTAAAGTATAACGAATATTAATTAAAGTCGTTCGGTGTAACTTAACTTAATAAACAAAATAATATATAAAAATTACAAAACGCGTAGCGGCTCTATAATTCCCACGGTTCACAGTCTGCCAAGCCTCGCCCTTCCATCTTGTATCAACAATTGCTAGCAGGTTGCTTACCTACAGCATAGACGTAAGACAGTGAGCTTTCGCTCAGCAAGTACAACTATCCTATACCGCGACACAACACAGTATGACATACATACATAGCATAACTTAATCGTTGCATAACATCATATAGCTTAACATAACGTAACTTATCCTACAAATGCATGAGCCACTTATGCTTTCTTATGCTTTCTTATCATTCATAACTTGCTTTCTTAGCTTATCTTAACATATGGGCCCCATAAGTGTCCGTACCGGGCGCACAACTATGAATTGGTTGGGGCGGCCAGTCCATTTCCAACTCAATCCATAATCAAACCCGACCTAACGCGGGTCGGTACAACACAGGCAACTTGCTTGCCATCATAACATTCTTTATCTTGTATTTGATCTCATCCTTTATTAAGTAGTGAACATGCTTCGTGATGTTTCACATAATTAAATCATAGCATATCTTAACCTTAACATGTTTCTAACATTATTTATAACATACTTCATAGCATTTTACCTTTCATAACATATTTCATGACATTTCATTATTCATAGCACTTAACATTTCATACTTAGGCAAGTATACACAACAAAGCCTATGTTGTAGGCGGAGTTGTACTTACCTTGTTTGTGATTGTTGTGTCCACTGTCTAGCTTGAGTTCGTCGGGACACCGTCGTATATTATATTCTGAGATTGAACAAAAGTAAAGGTTAAAAATGTTGGCAGTATAACCAACACTCTTATATAACCTTAGTTATATACCCTTACTTAATTTTACGTTATCCTACTTGGTTACATTGAGTAACCCTAGGGTTTAAATCTATTCTAATCGGATTATTTTATTTTAGTTTAACTTTAAATTTCAAAAATCCATTTTTGTTTCCTCTTTAGAAAACCTTATGTTTTTTGTACAAAATCCTTTATTGCACTTGAAAATTGGAAATCATAAGGTAAAATTCATAAAGATTATTGACTATTGGAAACTGTCTTTGGAACAGTCTCACAATGCCATTTTATCAGTTCATATAAAATTTTTCCTCTTTCTGTACTGTTTTGGGAAATTCTGTACAGGAATTCCCTATTTCCTGTATAGTTTTTGAAATCCCATTCCATTTAAAAATCTAAACAGATTTTAGAAAAGTTTTCTTCAAGAAAGTTTTAGCTATCGAAAAACCCCATAACTTTCGTGTTTTGACGAAAACCCAGTTTCGCTTGTATCCTTGTCAGTTTTCATTTGAAACTGGCTGGTCGTGTATGAAGTCTGGGCACATTAGTCTCGGGTTTTCATGAAAATGGAGGCCATTGGAGCCTCATTTTGGAAAACTGTCCACTTTGCCCCCTAGGAAAAACTGTGTTCTACAACTTTCATGTTTTGAGTTTTGTCCAATTCGGCCTCTAAATGCCTTAAAATCGGCTTACCGTAAAACTGGTCAGGATCCACCCGAACCTGGCAGTTTTTCGGTTTAGAGTTCGTTTTACGTCCTAGACGTGGAACCTAGCTCAACCAGCCACCGCGGAAGCTCTAATACACACATGCAGTGGTTTCTAACGTTCAATTTCCGTCATACAAATCAATATTAGAATCATACAACCAATCATAAAACCCTAATCAATAATACAAGCACCTAACATGCACATTTATCAACCACCAACCAAAACCCTAGTCTATCAAGCACATAACCTATAATGCTCAACTAGGGCAGAAAATAAAGTGAGCTTATGCTCTTACAAACCTTGCTTAAAAATACATTTAAATTTCTCAAATGAAATTTAAATGAAAAGCTTAGAGGTTTAGGGGGTTTTACCTCACTTTTGGGTCCAAATTTGGCTTACTTTTCTTCTCCTTTTTCCTCCTTTCACAGCCGGCCTTCCAAGGTCAGTTGGCTCCCAAAATGTCCAGCTTTCCTTGCCCAAATTTCAGGTCACCACAGCTGCTCAACTCCGGCACCCCTTGGCTCCAAAAACCCGGCCTCCCTAGCTTGTTCCTCCCTTGCTTTCTTCCCTACCATAACCGGCCCCTTGGCCAAGATTGGGCACCAAAATTTCTTGGGTCCTTGGGTGGTATCCTAGATGGAATTTCAAGCTTTCAAAACCCTAAATCCCCTCTTGGATTCACTTTTTTTTCTCTTGCCTTACCCTTGCTTCCACAACCGGCCACTAGGCTTAACAATGGGTTCCAAAATTTTTTTTTCTAACTTTTTGCTTGTTTCCCCTTCACAAAAACCGACCCACTCACTTTCTTTTTCCTTGATCTTAGCTTAAAATTCTTCCTTTCCTTCTCTCTCTCAAATCTGGTTTTGCTCAAAGAAAATGACAAGAGTTTAGCTAGCTTTTTCCAATTTTTTTGAATTATGACAACCCCTATTTATAGAGGTTGGAGACTCTTTGAAATTGCAACATTTGGTCCCCAAAATTTTTAGAAATCAGCCTTCCCCCCTACAGCTGGCCGGCCACCTTGTTCTAGAAGCAACAACAATTCTTTCCAATTTTTTATAAATTGGAAAAATGATGTCAATTATCCATTTTAGGTGATGTAAGCCTATCCTAAGGCTTGTTTGCCATTTTTTTCTATTAGACAGTCCATTTTTAAGTTAACACAGGTATTTCCAATACTGGATTCACTTATACACAGTATTGGTATTTTGAACTGCAGTCCAAAATTCATCTGTGTAAAACCGAACTGTACAAAAATTTTCTTATAACTTGGAACCACTTGGCCCAAGTTATTCTAATTATTGTGCTTGATTTTCTATGGTGGTTTTTAATCCTAAACATATCGTTTTAATCATAAAAACGGCTTTATGCAGTACAATTCTATACTGCGAATTATTTAATCGTACAGCCTTTTTCTTTAACTTTTTGGGTCAATCTTTGGCTTTCTCGTCCGCCATTGACTTTCTTGTCAACCACTGACTTTCCCGTCAAATTTTGACTCTCGTGGTCAACAGTTGACTTTTTGGTCAACCGTCGACGTTTTTCGGTCAAACTTTGACCAACATAAAATTTTTGACGATTTTGCTCCTTTTTGCCCAAAAGGTCATTTGCTTGACTCAGCAATCATTTTCGAGTCTTATAAAATCATAAAACTCACAAAACGAAATAAAAACCCTTAACCGGCTTTTTCATGCATATATTCATATTTGTATAAGTTTCTTAAAACAAAAGAAATCGCATTATTGCGGAAATACTTGGTATTACAAAGATATAAGTTATTGAATAGATATAAAGAGGATTATGTACATGTATGTAATATGTAATGGGAAACAAAAAAGATAAAAGAAATAAAAAAAATGATAAAAGCACAAAAGAAAATAAATGAAAGAAGAAAAAGATAAAAGATAAAGGAAAGAAAAATGATAAAAGCAAAAGAAAAAAAAAACATGGGTTGACACATGGCAAAAGGATAGACAGCGACATTGGCTCTTTTATATATGTTAAGATAAGATTAAGACTTTTTTAAAACATGTGCAATGCATATGATTGGACATATTTGAGAAAATTCATCTAAATAACAAAAAAAATATAAGTAAAATTAGACCCAAAAAAATCAACAAAATACTTGAAAAAATAAAAGGCATAAAAAAGACAAAAAAGATAAAAGGACTTAAATGCTAAAACTATATCAATACAAAAAAGGACTAAAATGAAAAAATAAAAAAATGGGGATGAAAGGGAAAAAAAAAAAAAAAAAAAAAAGGAAAACTGAAGGACTCAAATTATAAAAAAAAATTTGTCAAAAAAATCAAAAGAGTACTTGAAAATAAATATAAAAAAAAAAAAAAAAAAAAGACATGAAAAATACCAAAAAGATAAAAGGACTAAAATATTAAAAGTACATTAATACAAAAAGTACTAAAATTAAAAAATTAAAAAAATGTTAGGCAAAAAGGAAAAAAGAAAACAGAAGCACAAAATAAATAAATAAATAATCCGTCTAAAACGAAATATTTTGAATGAAATCTAAGTGCATAGTTGTGACTAATCAAACTTCTTATATATATGTATAGATATATAATAATATAATACTATGTTAAGATTAAGATTAAGATAAAGATAAAATAAGATTAACATAAGATAGATATATATATATATATATATATATATACATAATAGGTTTAATACCATGGATTATAGATATAATTGGATGTTCTTTTTTTTTTATAACCACTTTTACCATTACTATTTCTATTTTTGAATATTCTTTACATAGGTAGTAAAGAATGAAGATTTGTTGCTATGTTATCAAGAGTTTGGTTTAGATTACCGGGTAGTTAGCATGTTTGGGTTTCCTTCTGTACTCTTTCTTCTGGTTTATTTGATGATCAGTTGGTGTTTCGGTTTCTCCTTTTGTACTTTTGTACTTTTTTATTTTTTATTTTTTTATTTTTGTGATGTTTTTGATAATTGAGTGTTTTTGGATGGAATTTCATGTATCATTCGGTAATGTGTTGTGGGTTTGGATTTTAGGAAAAAAAAAATAATAATAAGTATGATAGAATATCACCATATTTAATCTTAATATTTTCTAATGATTAGTCAATTATTTAACACCCACTAAATATTTTGATAGATTATAAATAATATTCTATTATAATTTATTCGACGACTTTAAGTCTTGAAAATATTATGGTAGTAATAGAAATATTTTGTTAGAATATTCGAGTGACATACAACTAGAGCCGGAGACTCAAAATTAAAACAAGGAAATATTTATAAAAAAAATAATTTGAGATATTCTATTAGAATATAGTGTTGACTGATGGTAAAATATATATATATATATATATATATATTACAGTACAATATCTAAAATATACAACTAGAATATTTGGGTGACCATGAATAATGTCGCTGATCGAAGCTGAAGACAACCAACTATTCATAGTGAAAAAAAAAAAAAAAAAAAAAAAAACTACTAGAAAACCATTCATGTCGAAAACAAAACAAAAAAAATCTAGCAGAATATCCTATTGTTTGTTCTCGACATTAACACAAGCAAAAAAATACACTTAAGTCTGCAACAACACAAAATAAAAAAATATCACAACAAAGTCTCTTATCTCAGACGTGGTATAAATTGCTGCTTTAGCCCTAATGCTCTTCGATCATCCTTAAAACTTCTTCATGGAACGAGCGACAGATAGAGAGGAGAATTAAAGCTTTCTAGAGAGAGAAACCACGTTCAAAGGATGCTTTTCTTTTTATTTTATTTTATTTTATTTTTTTTTTTTTTTGACCCGCCTTTTATAAAGAGGAGAGGGAATGGGCGGGATGGAGAGAGATGAGTAAAATTTGGGCTCTTATGTGATGATCAAGAAGGGTATTTGGACAAATTGCACTCACATCAAAATTGGAGCCGATGTGGCAGCGTTATATGAGAAAATCTGAAAAAAAAAAAAAAAAAAAACAAACAAACAAAAAAAAAAGTGATGCTAGAATTAAAAATTATTTTCTCATAAGTGTGTGTGTGTTTTTTTTTTTAATTTACCCTACCAATCCTCTTTCCTACTCTCTCTCTTTCTCTCTCCTCCTCTCTCTTTCTATATCTAACTTAAAAATGTGCACATAAATCTGTTATTAAATATTAAATATAAATATGTTATTTTCTTAAAAATTTAAGGATTTATTAAGAAATACGATAAAATTCAAGTATTTATCTCCTATGATTTACTCAAAAATATAGGTTATAAAATATCATCTTTTTAAAAACATGCAATAAATTCCAAAAGTATTTATGAAACATGTTATATGTTATAATTTCCCATAGAATAGAAAAAAAAATCTAAATGACACAAATTTAAAACTCTTACATCAACATAACACCAAAAATTAACAACAGATCAATATAATATAAAATTAAGCAAAAATTTGTATCGTATTGATCAAGAGAACATAATTTGTGTCATATTGATCAATAAACGAAAATATATAGCTATTTAAGTCATTTTCTCTTTCCGTTAGGACAAAATTACCAAAATAATCATTTTTTCATCAATTGATTAAGATGACAGAAATTCTCTATTCTTTACTAAGATAATATAAATTTTATTTTATTTTATGTATTTTAGATTTAAATGTTCTTTAAAATCAATCAAACTGCTCTCCTCTTCGTATGCCATTTTCTATTCAAACCCATCGGGCCTAGTTTCTATGCAGCCCGAGTGGCCGAAGAACAAGCGGGCCTTCCCTAACACTCAGGCCTCTAAGCCCAATTAATCGCATCCCATTAACTTTGCTATAAATCGGGAGATATAGCAAATTAGGGTTTTCGGTTCTCCATCGTCGCTAGGGTTTCCTCCTCCAAGCCACCGTCCTCTCCTCTGAGCGAAGATGGTAGAGTCTCTTTCTCTTTCCTCTCTCTTTCTTCTCTCTCTCTCTCTCTAGGGTTTTAACCATGCTTTCGTTATTGTAGCCGTCCCACAAGACTTTCAGGATCAAGAAGAAGCTCGCGAAGAAGATGAGGCAGAACAGGCCCATTCCCCACTGGATCCGCTTGAGGACCGACAACACCATCAGGTCCTTATCTTAAACCAATATCTTGTTTTTTTTTTTTTTTTTTATTTCTTAATCGCCCAATTTTCGCAATTTTCACAATTTTTTGGGGATTTTTTCTTTTGGGTATTTAATTTTTAGTTTTTTTTTTTTTGTTTGATTTTTGGTACAGGTACAACGCTAAACGCAGGCACTGGCGTCGCACCAAGCTCGGGTTTTAAGGTGGATGATGGACGTTTGAATTTAACTGTTTGTCTTAGCGATTTCTTTTTTTAGTTTATTTCGAACACAAAAGACTTGGAAATGTTCGTTTAGAAAGATTTTTGGCGAAATTTATGTTTGGTTTACAGTTATTCGGTATTTCAAGTAATGGGATTATTCTATTTTTGATTTAATGTCACTCCATGTTCTCATTTCTTAGCTTTATTGATAATATTTTGTAATTTGTAATTCTGATTAGCACTTTATTAGTTATTAGTATTACTATTAATCCTCAGGGCCTTTGAGAGAAATGTGGCTTAGGTAAACCTTATTGTTTAAACATGTAATGTTGTTTTTCAAGTCTTTGGTTGGTTGTTAAAATGTGTTGATTTTTCTGTAAGTGTTGGGGAATATCACGAATCTGAAGTAGTAAACAGAATTTTTTGGTAAACATATGTCGGATGAACATATGTGGAAAGTGAGTCGATCGCTTGTCGGATTAATGCCGAAATGTTTTGACATCGGAGATCAGAGTTAGATTAGATGAAATATCCTTCGAAGCTTTGAGAGAAATGGGGTGTAGTATGCTAGTTCTTTCAATAGTAGGCAAACCATTGTGTGCAACATATGGGTTTTTTCTCAAGTTTTTGGTGGTGGTGGGTTTAGTTAAAATGGTATCGATTTTAGAAGACAGAATTTTTTTTGTCAAACATTTGTCGGGTGAACCTATGTGGAGGATGAGTCGATTGCTTGTCAGATTTGCCAATACCGAAATGTTTAGACGTTGGGAGTTTTCAGAGTTATATTACACGAAATATTCTTGGAAGCTTTGAGAGAAATGAAGTTTTGGTTTAGTGCTTATTTCGAGTAATTTCCTTTTATGCTGGTTGTTTCAATAGCAAGCAAACCATTTTGTGCAACATGTGGGTTTTTTCTCAAGTTTTTGGTGGTGGTGGGTTTAGTTAAAATGGTACTGGTATTTCTTTTAAGCATTAGGAAGTTTCAAGGATCTGAAGTACAAAGCAATGAAATTTGTGGGCTAAGCGGAGGGAAAGATAATTCTAGAAAGTAATCCAGTTCATGGGGCCTTAATAGATTGCTTCTCAGATTGTCCTGTGCCTATTTGTTCAGACATCGGAGTTTTTAGAGTCTGATTAGTGGACATGTCTTACTGCTAAACAATGTTACTGTGTGTTATTGACTTTCTTGGTCTTTAAGGTTAATCAAATATTGTGTTTGATGTCGTATTCGTCGTGTTGATGCTCATCTGGAGTTTTTGTAAATCCGATCTCTTGGTAGCCACTGATTAGTATCGACTCCCAATCATGATGTGGCTGAAATTCAAGCCTTATCGGATTGGAGTTTTCTCCTGGATTAGTCTGTCTGTAAAGTAGAAGGTTTTGATCCAATTGGAGTTCTTTGATCTTTTTGCAAATCCAAAGCCAGAGGAACTTATTTCGATGTTCAATAGAAATTGCTGAGATTCGTACATTATAAATCCGATAAATCATTTTAGCTCTCTTTTATCCTTTGTGAAAGGATATTTTACATTTTTATTCTCCGCATTTTGTTTTCCTTCAAAAAGTATAGCTTAAATTTTTATAGCCTATATTTGTTTATCATCAAGTTACATTTATGAATCAAAAATATAGGGGGAGTTTGGCGGAGTAGTTTGAGTTGAGATTTTTAATTTTTTTGAATTTTTAGAAAGACAAAAAACTTTTTGGAAAAAAAATAAAAAAAAAGTTTGAGTTGAATGGATTGAATGGTTCCACTAAATAGGCCCATAATGTAGGATTTTAAAATGAGAAGAAAAGGAATTGCTGTTTTAGCCTAATTGTGTGAACAATGATATGGATTTTCTCGATTGAACTTATTATGTGCCTCATTATTATTATTATTATTATTATTATTTTTTTTTTTTTAATTGATAAGATATGGGCTTCATGAGTTGGTTATTTAAAAAGACTAGCTTAGATTTCCCACATTTGTTAGTGTTTCACTGCAATGATGCGTGGGAGAGACTGCATTTCAACGGAAAAATTACAAGCCAATTCTGTAAACCAACTTTGCTTACATGCCAACGTGTTAACATGTGGGTTGGTAAGTAGTTTGTTATCTTTGCATACGGTTTGGGTTTAAGTCGTTTTCATTGCATTGGTTAAGATATATGGTAAGAAAATATGTAATATTTACCAAAGCGAAGAAGGGATGATATTGTGGCTCTTGGGATTATGTGAAGATTATAGCTTTTCCTTTAATAACCTTGAAAATTTTAGCAAAAAGAAACAATTCCTGGCTGCAAAAAGTTGTTAAACATTTTTAAATCCGTTTCCCCCAATTTTTATTCTTTTTTTTTCCTTGGTTATAAAAACGTTATGACCAATTTGTGGACTTTTTGGCCTTCACGAATGACCGGTACATTTAAAAGGTGCAATAAAAAGAAATTCATTAACCATTAAAAAAAAAAAGAAATTGACAAATGTCTATTTTGCACTTCTTTAAATTTATTTTGATAAGTGGAATAAATCTTGTTGCCTAATTTACATACAATTCTAGTTCAAGTATTCAAAACTTATTATGAAAGAAATAAGTAAATTCAAAAATTCAAGTTGAATATACAACTCAATGAGCTTCTTTGCTGAATTACAACTCCATAAGCTTGAAAAGAGCCTAACTATACGACAACCTTAAAAATTATAACCAAAAAAAACCAAACAGTTACCTTCCACAAAAAATGGGCTTGGAGTTTGGGGAGCTAGAAGAAACCAGTCTTTATAACAAACCCACTAGAGGTCAACAACCTCGGACAAACAAGGCTATCATATGGGTTGTCCATCATTTTTTATTTTTATTTTTATTTTTTTAATATTCTCTGTTCGTATTTCAACGTCCATTATCCATCTACAAAACGCTGAAGAGCCAAATGGTTGCTGCGTTGAACCGACTCAACATAATTAAGGATTTTTTTTTTTTTTTATGGAACATAATTACGAATTTTAGACGAATTTTAATTTAAACTTTTAAATAAGAGATAAAAAAAAGTAAATAATAATTTTATAGCAAATAATTGAAGTAAATGATAGGTTTTTAAGAATATTTAGATAAATAAAATAACCTACTTATTAGAAGTAATTTACCTGATAAATTTACAATTTATTAATACTTATTTCAAATATTTTGAAATCTTGCTATTTACTTTATTTAACATCATAAGAATGTTTCATTTTAAAATTAAGGTTTTAAAAAATAATTATATTTGCATTTCTTTTTAGGGTTATTTAATTTTTCAAAGCCTATATTTTGCTTGTATTCAGAAACTATACTCTTTATTTTAAAATTTTATATTTTCATATCACTAGATTACATTTAATGTGCAAATCTATAATTTTATCAGTCAACACATAATTTTGATCTAAAAATACCCAAAATATCCTTAAAAAACTACAATTGGGATTGCTTACCTTTTATACCATGTTTTTTTTTTTACTCAAAAAGTGTACCATGCATTTTATATCATTGTATTATATTTAATATACAAATCAATACTTTTTCTTTGTCAACACATAATTTTGACCTAAAATTGCTTAAAATAACCTTAAAAATAATAATTATAAAACAACAAAACTTTTAATTTTCTCAATAATAAATTCAAACTTCTCAACCCCACACTCATAACCAGACCTTTGAAGGAAAAATTGGAGAAAATATTTGACGCAATGGAAAACCTAGCATGGCGGATTTTAAAAAATATTTTGTGCTAACTGGATCGAGCAAAGCCTATGGTGCTATATAAAATAATTAATTTTCACACAAATAACTACCGGTTTGGCAATCAGTTCTGGATGATCAAGCTAGCTTCCAATTTATGAGCACTAACCACAAGATCTTCCTTGCTATGACTCTTCCACGGGTGTGTGTGGGCACATATGGTAGAATTTCCAGTCAAGAAAGTAATACTCTTTTTTCCTCTACCGTCTCATCTTGAGTTAGAAAAAACTATAAAATCTTCTCTTCTCTCCCTACAAATATCGCAAACAAGTGAGATAATAGAGAAAAAAAAAATTGCTCCATCAATCAAATATTTATAGCCACCAATAAATATTTAATTAATTAATTTTTTATAATCATTATCTACTAAATTTGAATTAAGAATTTAAAATAAAAGAATGTCTACATCCATAGATAATTATCTATTTAAATTTCCATATATTTCAAATTTCAAATAATATCTGATTCAAGATATTATCTTGCGTGCTTTTAAATTTAAATTAAATTGCATAACAAACTTTAATTTAAATTATTATCTGCAATTTCAATTTATATTAATTTGTGATCTTTATCTAAAGATGTCAAATTTAATTCAAATTTCAAATCACAAATATTATCATTTTATCCAAGATAATAATTATTTGAATTTCAAATAATTTCTAGAATTAAAATTCCTTTACTAGTAAAATTAATTCTTTTGGAATTATCCAAAATAACTTGAGGTTGCATCATCCACCACGTGGGCACAGTCCCTGACTAAGATTGCCTTGTGGTCTGCGCCTACTCCTAGGGAGGGGGGTGGCGCCACTTTGCTTCCTACTGTCCTATCCAGGACAATTCTGACATAGTGCTGGATCACCAGAAATTATTTGATGACCTTTCTTGGAATTTTGTGAGCTAACAAGGGGAACCAATGAACATATAAAATCAAAACTAAAATAATATTAGATAAATTAATTAACCCAAATCAATTTATCCATATTATTAAACTTCATGACTACTCCACTATAAGTATGAAGCTGAACTCTTAGATTCTATACTGAATGATTGGGATCCCTTTTATTTAATCAAGTCCTGAATGACATCATTGACTCTTGTGAAAGAGCTACAAATTCTATATCTATGAATAACGTTGTCGTCATCTATGCAAGGCATCTCCAACTTATCGAGTAAAAGTTGTCATTCCTTTGGTGCCTAACCCTTTGATAAATCAACATAAACATCGTATAAAAATGCAATCACTTATCCACTCAAGATTTAGATGTCTACAAGATTATCCGTCAAAATGAATTGATTTATCTTAAACGAAATTATTAAATAAATCAAAATCACTTTAGATCCGGTCCAATACATATGAAAACTCATATATATCAATGTTTTTACTTGGAAAACTCATTCCAATAGTCAAGACAAACTATCCCACCTTAGTAGAAGTAGACGAACATTACAGTCTTACCGAAGTCAAAGTGTTCACCTTTGCTTCACGACTACGGACGTTCAATTTAGATTATCACTTTAATATTATATATTTTTTGCATACTTCCTTATGCATAATATCAAAGTTTATTATACTGATAATCATTGTGCAATTTACTTGTAATTAATCTATACTGATAAAAGTATCCAGGAGAATCAATATATGAAATAAATAAATAAATAAATAACCTTTATTGATAGATAAATGTCTAATATCCATGACCAAATTTTCGCTTTAGGACACTAATCCTAACACCCTTTCCCACCCCGCTGCCACGCACCCCTTCTGAGCCCCGCCTTAGCCCCTTTATTTGGTTTTTAATTCAAATTAGAATTTCTTTAACTATTTTTTGTTTTTAATTTTAAGGGTATTTGTGGTATTTTAAATGTCAAAATTAAGTATTGATTGAAAAAAAATCTATATATATATATATATATATATAGATTAATGTACTAAACATAATCTAACAATTTAAAAATGTACAATTTTAAAAGACACGGTATAATTTTTGAAAAAAAAAAAACAAAAAACAAAATACACAGTATAAAAAAGTAAATAATACTTTTGTTTTGTTTTTAAGGGTAATTTGGATATTTTAATATCAAATTTAAGTATTGATTGAAAAAGGGTGTAAATTTACATATTAAACATAAACTGATGGTATAAAAATATAAATATTCAAAATATAAGATATACTTTCTAAATAAAAGCAAAATACAAGATACAAAAACATAAATAATCTTTCTATTTATAAGCCTTTTAAATAAAAGAACAAATTCTTAATTAATCATCTTTGGTCTCTGCGATGTCGGCCCATTTAATTATTATTTGCACATCATTTTATTAATCTATAAAGATCAGTTTTTCCAGTCTTTAATTCTTCTCTCAAATTTTTCATATAGTATTCATACTTTATAAGAAATTATATTACAAAGAGTATAAATAAGAAAAACCTTAAACAACAAGAATTTTTGAAAAGAGTTATAACCATGAATATAATACGATATTATAGTAATAAAGAGAAAAAAAATACAATTAAGAATAAATAATTAAAGGCTAAAATACTTTTTTTTTTCCTAAACCACTAAAAAGTTTATTTTTTATATGGGAGAAGGCATGAGTAAGCACTAAGTTATTAAATGAAATATTTAGTTGTTAGAATAAACAAAGTGCATATGCTTAGTAGTTATTGCAAAATATTGTGCGTGTGTGTGTGTGTCCCCCTCCTCCACACCCACCCCCCACCCTCTCTCAATATGTTCTTGTTTTTCAACCAAACAGTAATTGGAAAGAGGAATTACAAAATGCTGGGAGTGAAATGTCAAATGACACAACCGACGTCTGAACAACAAAAAATTAATTGTTAGAAATAAATGTAAAAAATAAATGTTAACAAACATCTTCTAATACTAATTCTTGTTTTATGAGTATTGTGGAATTAAACTAAAATCTAATTAATAGAGTTTTTTTTTTTAAGAAAGATAAAAAATATAAAAAATAAAAAATAAAAAAACTAATAAGTGTGTTCAACATTTTGAGGTGTAAAATTAGTAGTTGAGGGTTTTCTAACAAATCTTGAGGTGTAAAAGTGATAAATTAATTCTGTCACCCATGACGAGGCTTAGAGGAGGAGCCATTAATTTCTCGCTTGGATATATATTATTGTTATTACAAAATTTATAATAGACTTCTCGGTCGGGTCTTATAATTTCCTTTCGTCACCATGGCTGATATCTCCTTAGAAGATGTCAAGAACGAGAATGTTGATCTTGTAAGATCATACCATGTTCTTTTGGATTTTCATTACTTATATATATATATACATATATATATGTGATGGGATGTATATGAAATATATGTCTATATGTATGTATATATGAAAGGTGTATCATGACCGTGTGAATGTAAGAAATAGCAAAGGCATTTGCCTGGTTGGCTTTTGTTTTTCGAAAAGGAAAATGGGTTCTCTTCTAGTTTCATTTTCATCTATGTTTCCAATTTTTCGTGTTCTAATTCGTTTGTTCACGAACCATTTGCTATAGGGGGAAAAAAAAGTAAAAGATGGGCTTATTTCTTATGTTGACAATACACGATACACACATACATAAAGACATATATGTCTTCATATATATACATACATACATATATATATATAGAGAGAGAGAGAGAGAGATAGAGAATAGGCGTTTGCATGTTTGGCTTCTGTTTTCGGTAAATGAAAATGGGGCTCTCTCTTCTAATTTCGTCCATATTTCCCCAAAAAACCGTCGTGGTAGGTACTAAGGCGGGAATTTTGAAATTTTTTAAATTAAATTCAATTTTTTGGAGCGTGTATTAAAACCCAAAAAAATATCATCTTTCTCACCCCATTACATTCCGAGCATTTTTCACTTTTTCACTCTCTAACTCCATACCCAAAGCCACCCAATTTCTTCCCTCTATTTCTCTCCGATGGCCTCCTCCACCACTCACGCGACCTCCTCAATTCTCCGACGGGTCCACCAAGGAACTCACGCGGCTTTCCCTCTCTCTCTCGCCGCACTTCGCCCATACCGACGCTTGACAAGCCGGTAAGTTGTAATGTATATTGCTTGGGTAATGCACGGATTTGAGAATTTTTCGTCCAAAATGTTGATTTTGTAGATTGTTGAGTTGGGAATATTCCGTCCGAAATGGCCAAAATCCGTCCCCTACATTTTCGGTGATTGTTCATTGTGGTTGTGTTTAGATTGAATTAAATTGGTTGGGTAAGGCATGGATTTGGGAAATTTCCGAAAAAAAAGTGTTGATTTTGTGATTTAAATGTGTTCCGGAAAAAAGTGTTGATTTAGTGGGAATTCGTAAATTTTTTTTTTTTTTTTTGTTACCTACCACGACGGTTACTCAACCGTCGTGGTAGCTCCATTCGTAAATTTTTTTTTTTCATTGTTACCTACCACGACGGTTTTCGAACCGTCGTGGAATCCAAATATATACCACGACTGTGGATTTCACGACGGTTAGAAAACCGTCGTTTAAGTATTACCACGAAGGTTTTTAACCGTCGTCGAATCTCTATTTTGTAGTAGTGTACCTTGGAACATGAGAGGTTTATTTATTTGTTTGTTTATTTATTTATGTTATTTAATTGTTTCTTAAATACCCCGAAAAAAAAAAAAGGAACACAAAATGAATAGACGTGACATGATTTCTAGTCATGCCGATAACCACTCCGGCACGCCCACTTGCCGTTCCCCTTAATCGTAGATTTATCAATTATCTTTTATTAAAGAATTATGCATTTTCTTCTACGTAATTTGGGAGGCAAAAGTGACATCGCCAAAAGGAAGGAAAAAAAAAATTTTGGGAGGGAGAAGCTGATTCTTTTTTATATACTACGTTTGCATTTAAGGAAATTTCTAATTATAGAAAATGTTCCATTATATGAAGTTAGTATTTATAATACTATGTATTAATTTATTAACATGTTAGTGGACAAATTAAAATGAAAATTAGTAGAGAAAATTTATTACGATATTCATGAAAGAATTGTCATTTTTAAATGGTATAAGAATTGTGGAATATATATGCATAATATGATCAAATGGGGTTGATGAGACTCGTAATATTATCACTCGTGTTGTTATTATGGATTGTCCAATTATTTTATAAAAGTACTCGAAAAAATATATATTAACAGAGCCATGTCAACTTAAATTTAATTATTGTAAATTTTATTTAATTAATTTTCTCAATTTGTAATCCTTTTAACATTAATACCCGATCCCCATTTACACACTTTTTTTTCTTTTCTTCTCTTTCGTTTCTTCCTTCTCATTTCATATTCTTATTTTCCTTAATTACTTCTTTCTCCTCCTCTAGGCTTTTTGAAATTCATTATTTCAAGATCTTGAACTTGAAAATTTTGCACCCAAAAAAAAAAAAATGTGGCTACGAAAGGTTATAACTAAGCGAATTCAAGATTTGTATTTGCGACCTTGCCAACAACCTCTAGGTGCAATCTCACATTGAAGGCAGAGGAAATCCGAGGCTCTATCCTTTCCTTATATATAAAGTTATGCGCCTTAATTTTCCTCATTAAATATTATTTGGAATTAAACTAATATCTATTAATAGAGTTTTTTTTTTAGAAAGATTAAAAAAAAAAAAAAAAAAAAAAAAAAACTAATACGTGTGTTCAACATTTTGAGGTGTAAATTAGTAGTTTTGTTTCTAACAAATCTTGAGGTGTAAAATTAGTAGTGGGTTTTCTAAGGAGCCTTGACTTAAGGAGGGCCTTAGACAATTTCTTTAATAGCCTTACCGTTTTGTTCCTTTGCAATTTCTCTCCTCTCTCTTCCTCTGTCACCCAAGACGAGGCTTAGAGGAGGAGCCTTTAATTTCTCGCTTGGATTTATATTGTTGTTATTACAAAATTTATAATAGACTTCTCGGTCGGGTCTTATAATTTCCTTTTGTCACCATGGCTGATATCTCCTTAGAAGATGTCAAGAACGAGAATGTTGATCTTGTAAGATCATACCATGTTCTTTTGAATTTTCATTACTTACATATATATATATATATGTGTGTGTGTGTGTGAAGGGATGTATATGAAATATATATCTATATGTATGTATATATGAAAGGTGTATCATGACCGTGTGAATGCAAGTAATAGCAAAGGCATTTGCATGTTTGGATTTTGTTTTTCGAAAATGAAAATGGGTTCTCTTCTAGTTTCATTTTCATCCATGTTTCCAATTTTTCACGTTCTGATTCGTTTGTTCACGAACCTTTAGTTATAGGGGGAAAAAAAAGTAAAAGATGGGCTTATTTCTTTTGTTGACAATACACGATACATACATACATAAAGACACATATGTCTTCATATATATACATACATATATATATATATATATATATATATATATATAGAATAGGCGTTTGCATGTTTGGCTTCTGTTTTCGGTAAATGAAAATGGGGCTCTCTCTTCTAATGTTGATTTAGTCCATATTTTCAATATTTCGTGTTCTGAGCTTGTATTAGGAATATAGGCTTGCAAAGTTGTTTAAAAAATATATATATTCTATTTCAAACTGAGAATCTTTTTGGATTGGTCTTTGGAAGAGACATTAAAATATTTAAGTCGAATTGAAATCTTTTTTGAAAACTACTTTTCAAACATATATATCAAACATGGGCTAGTTTTGTTTGGATTGAAAATCTATCCGAAACCAACACATGAGCCTGTAAAAACTAGAGCCACTTTCCTTTCCTTTTGCGTAATGTAATATGAGATGTGGTGTTGAAAAACTTTTGTGTGCATTGTAGGAACGCATTCCCATTGAGGATGTATTTGAGAAGCTGAAATGTACAAGAGAAGGTTTGACCAACGTTGAGGGCGAGAAGCGGCTCCAAATCTTCGGCCCAAACAAGCTCGAGGAGAAAAAGGAGAGCAAGTTTCTCAAGTTCTTGGGATTTATGTGGAATCCTCTGTCATGGGTCATGGAATGTGCTGCCATCATGGCCATTGTTTTGGCCAACGGAGGGGTAAATAATAATCAATCGAACAATGATATACATCGTGAAAATTTCGTCATCAATATCATGAATGCCCGTGTTCAAATTTTGTAGATTCTAGGAAATTAAAATGACGGTTTAATCTCTACTTTTTTTGACCCCTAATATGTTACTTTTTTGTTTCATGATGTGAATCATTTTCGTAAACGATGAGAACAAAATCACACTTTATGTTTCTCTCAGTTTCATTTTCTCTCATTGACTAAGCAAACACTCTTGTACAATGCAGGGAAAGCCACCGGATTGGCAAGACTTTGTTGGTATTGTTGTTCTTCTTATTATCAACTCAACTATCAGTTTCATCGAGGAAAACAACGCTGGCAACGCCGCGGCCGCTCTTATGGCCGGTCTTGCCCCCAAGACCAAGGTAAGTAATTTCATTGAAGAGATTGGCATTGTGTGTTAAACCGAAGAATTGTGCTAAGTGTTTGTATGTGAATTTATTTTTTAAAAAAATGAAGGTTTTGAGGGATGGAAAGTGGAGTGAGCAAGAGGCTGCAATTCTGGTACCAGGAGATGTGGTCAGCATCAAGTTGGGAGATATTGTCCCTGCTGATGCCCGTCTCTTAGAGGGCGATCCGCTTAAGATTGATCAATCTGCTCTCACCGGAGAGTCTCTTCCCGTCACCAAGAATCCCGGGGCTGAGGTCTACTCCGGTTCCACCTGCAAGCAAGGTGAGATTGAGGCTGTTGTAATTGCTACTGGTGTCCACACCTTCTTCGGAAAGGCCGCTCACCTTGTAGACAGCACCAACCAAGTTGGTCACTTCCAAAAGGTCGGTTTTCCGTTTTGTCATGGCTAAACATTTTAGCATCATGCATTTAATCTAATTTCTGAAGCCATTTCTGAAGCCATTCATCATGTTGATGAGCTTGAATTGTTGAATCAGGTGTTGACTGCAATTGGTAACTTCTGTATCTGCTCGATCGCATTGGGAATGGTGATTGAGATCATTGTGATGTACCCAATTCAACACAGGCCATACAGAGAAGGTATCGACAATCTTTTGGTGCTCCTCATTGGAGGTATTCCAATTGCCATGCCAACAGTCTTGTCTGTGACCATGGCTATTGGATCTCACCGCCTGTCGGAGCAAGGCGCCATCACCAAGAGGATGACAGCCATTGAAGAGATGGCGGGAATGGATGTCCTTTGCAGCGACAAGACCGGAACCCTTACTCTCAACAAGCTTACTGTAGACAAGTCCCTCATTGAGGTTAATGGCTAAGTTGCAAAACAATCATTTATAATAATGGAAAATATAATCCATCATACATATATATATATATATATATTTTTAACAACTTTACTAATGATATCTGAATTTATAATTTCAGGTTTTCACCAAGGATGCAGATAAAGACACCGTAGTCTTGCTTGCTGCTAGAGCTTCCCGGGTTGAAAATCAAGATGCCATTGATGCTTCAATTGTTGGGATGTTAGGTGACCCGAAAGAGGTTAAAAATCAAACCCTTTCCCCGCAAAAAAAAAAATCATTTTATTTACTTCCTATTCAGGAATTTAGGGCATTTCAAGCATCGAAATTTTACTTTGCTTGCTCCGTTGTTTTCTTTTTAGGCAAGAGCAGGAATCACTGAGATCCATTTCTTGCCTTTCAATCCTGTCGATAAGCGCACCGCAATCACCTACATTGACAGCAACGGAGACTGGCACAGATGCAGCAAGGGTGCTCCTGAGCAAGTAAAATAGTCCTCGTCTTGCACTAGTTTCTAAAATTCTCAATCCAAACATTTGAGTCTCTAATGAAATATTCAACCTAATTATTTCACTTGCATATTAGATCATCGACCTTTGCGAGCTTAAGGGAGAAAAGAGCGCCAAGGCTCATGCAATCATTGACAACTATGCTGATCGCGGTCTCCGTTCTTTGGCAGTTGCTCAACAGGTAAACAAGCATAAGAAAGAAAATGGTTTCCATTCTCTTTAAGTTGGACAATTTTTTTTTATGGTTTTGATTGGATTCTACTTTCTTGAAATTATAGACCATTCCAGAGAAGACCAAGGAGAGCGCCGGAAGCCCATGGGAGTTTGTGGGTCTCTTGCCCCTCTTTGACCCTCCAAGGCATGATAGTGCAGAAACTATCCGCCGAGCTCTCGAGCTTGGTGTCAATGTTAAGATGATCACTGGTGATCAACTTGCCATCGGAAAAGAGACTGGTCGCAGGCTTGGAATGGGAACTAACATGTATCCGTCATCATCCCTCCTCGGCCAAAACAAAGATGACACCAATGGCATTGCCGTTGATGAGCTAATCGAGAAGGCTGATGGATTTGCCGGAGTTTTCCCTGGTAAGAAAACTATCACTTTAACCGAAATAAGAACTACTGTGTTTTGATCAGTGTCAATTGATTCATACTTGGTTTCATGTAGAGCACAAGTATGAAATCGTGAAGAAGCTCCAAGAGAGGAAGCACATCTGCGGTATGACTGGAGATGGTGTCAATGATGCACCTGCGCTTAAGAGGGCCGACATTGGTATAGCAGTGGCTGATGCAACTGATGCAGCTCGAAGTGCATCAGACATTGTCTTGACAGAGCCAGGTTTGAGTGTTATCGTTAGCGCCGTATTGACAAGCAGGGCCATCTTCCAAAGGATGAAGAACTACACTATCTACGCTGTTTCCATCACAATCCGTATTGTGCTAGGCTTTATGCTGGTCTCTCTCATTTGGGAATTTGACTTCTCTCCCTTCATGGTACTGATCATCGCCATCTTGAACGACGGAACCATCATGACCATTTCTAAGGACAGGGTGAAGCCATCTCCTTTGCCTGACTCATGGAAGCTCAAGGAAATCTTTGCCACCGGTATTGTCCTTGGAGCCTACATGGCTATCATGACTGTGGTCTTCTTTTGGCTTGTACATGACAGTGACTTCTTTACGGTAAGCAAATCTAACCAAATGTACTAGTTGGACCTCATTAACATATCAATCGAACAAGTACTGAATTTCGACAATTTGCAGAAAACGTTCGGCGTGAAGCCAATCAATGGAAGCTTAACCGAGCTTAACTCAGCTCTTTACCTTCAAGTGAGCATCATTAGTCAAGCACTCATCTTTGTAACCAGATCAAGGAGCTGGTCCTTCGTTGAACGCCCGGGTTTCTTGCTTGTTGCTGCCTTCATTGCAGCACAGCTGGTTTGTATCTTTTAAACTAAACTAAACTAAACTAAACCTGTCTCTTCCTATGCACATGACAACTTTGACATGTGAACTAAATTTTCGACGTGTCCAAATAGGTGGCTACCGCAATCGCCGTGTACGGAAACTGGGAATTTGCAAGAATTCAAGGCATTGGCTGGGGATGGGCAGGTGTGATATGGATTTACAGTCTCATCACTTACTTCCCTCTCGACATCCTCAAGTTCATCATCCGTTACGCTTTGAGTGGCAAGGCTTGGGATACCTTGCTTCAAAACAAGGTTTTTTTTTTTTTTTTTTTTTTTTTTTTTTTTCCAACTCCATGACATATTCTTCATCAATACAATATTTCTCACTTTCCTTTTCATGTTTGTTCATTATGTTTCTTTTGTGTTTGCTTGTTTTTACTTCAAATCAAGACTGCATTCACCACAAAGAAGGACTACGGGAGAGGAGAAAGGGAGGCACAATGGGCCATGGCTCAACGAACTCTTCACGGTCTCCAGGCCCCCGAAGGGCTTTTCCATGACAAGAACAACCACGAGTCTTCCGACATCGCCGAGCAGGCCAAGAGGCGTGCTGAAGTCGCTAGGTAAACTGGCAAAACAGCCACCTTCACTCATTTGTTTCGCATCCCGTTTTTCACCCACTTTTAATTTTATTTTTTTTTTCATGATGTTTTCTCTCACAGAAATTTAAATTTGCATTTGAATTGCGGGTTTAACATAAACGTGTCTTCCGATTTTGTAGGCTTAGAGAGCTCCACACCTTGAAGGGCCACGTTGAGTCAGTGGTGAAGTTGAAGGGACTGGACATTGATACCATTCAACAACACTACACTGTTTAAGAGATTTCCTCAGTGGATGAAACGGAAAAAAAAAAAAAAAAAAAATGTTTTGTTGAAGACTGCATAGAATATTATCTTCCATTGTTTTTGTCTTTTACGAAAGTAGAGATTTAAGTGTAATAAGCACATGGGTGAGAATTGCTTGTAGTTTTTAATTTTAAATTGGACGAAATGTTACATGCGACATAACAAAAATAAGGGTTCTCTTATATATACACATATATATTACTATAGAAAAATTGTCCGACTTTGCATTTTTTTCCGGTCAAACTAGAAATTTGGTTTTTTCTGGATTCGAATTTTTTTTTTTTTTTTTTTAATGACAGAGTCACCATATTAACACTAGACTAATCACTATGGTACAAAATTAGCTTACTTAAAAGTTATGCATAAAACTAACCACAAAAATAAATAAATAAATAACTGTTAGAATAAGATGCTTGTATAACAACCGTGTTTTGACATTCAGACATAATTATAAAGTATTTTCGATATTATATTGGATAAAGTATTTTCCGCCTATAAACCTTTTATATCAAAATTAAAAAAAAAAAAATTGATGGATTGGGATTGGTATAAATTTATAACAAATGCAATTTTTTTCAATTAGTATAGCTTCTTTGGAATTCCTAAAGCGTCCTTTTTATATAATCCTTGTTATTTATATTTACAAAATTTGAATTTATTTAATTCATTTGTTAAAGTATTTTTAATAAACTGAAAATTTTTTAGAATAAATTAATAAATGTGACATATGATTGGTCATATAATCGAGGTTATATTGATTTTTTTTATCTAACATTTTTAATTCAAGGGATAAGAATATTTTCTAAACTATATACCGTATTTTTCTTATACACTTACTAAGCTAGATACATCAGATCCATTACTTTAAAATATATAATCTCAATTTTTATGTGTTAAGGACAACATACGAGTATATTTTCTTGAAAATTAATGTATAAATAAGTTGTTCATCAACCGATGAATAAAGTTGACAAGTTTATTCTAATAAGATCGTGATGCTGTCCACTTACAAATTGGTAGAAAGACTTATTTGGATCGTTCATAAAAGTGTTATATAGTAGAAACATCTATGTATTTGGAAAATACATTAAACTAGTTCACGATGAATTATGCTTTTTATTAGATTCATACAAATACAAGAATATGTAATCTGTCAGTATATGAATAATTTATAGATGGACATTAATCTCAAGTGATTGGCGGACTCATATCCTTTATACTGTACTTTTTGAAGTACGAATGAGTGAGAATATTTTGTGGATTAATATTTTGGTATTTTGAGATATTAATATATTAGTTAGTAAGGAACTTCAAATTTAAAATTCATAATTTTATACAACAAAGATCAAGAACATCCTCCTAAAGTGCTAATTTGGGATTTTTGATAGACTAAACTTTATCTTGAAGTTTGATACGTTCACTAAATAGCATATTATGACACACAAATAGGAAAAAATAGCATGTTGTTAAAAGGATGAAAAAAAAAAAAAAAAAAAAAAAACATTCCCCTAAATTTTCCCCCCAAATACCAGATATGTCCCTGCTCTATTTCCTCTGTGATTTTTGGTACTGAAGTCGCAGTCCTTTTTGGGCAATGTCACACTCAATCTGACGCGATGCAGATCCCACGAGGCCTCGTCGCAATCTCTCGACCGATCTTTTTCGTCAAACTCATTTAACGACGGCGACAACTTCATGCGACCCCACCCTCGTCGCCGTCTCTTTCATTCGTCGTCCATATCTCCCATGACACGGGATAGCGATCTCCTTCTCACTCACGAAATAGGTGGCGATCTCACGATTGTCACAATCTCCGGCGAGGACGAGCTCCCCTCGCCTCGATTTTTTTTTTTTTTTTTTTTTTTCAATTTGGAAGCGGGTTTTTGGGGTTAGAGTTTGATTGAATTTTTTGGGGCTAATTTTGAAATTATTTAAAATTTTGGGCTGCTTTCACTAATAATTTATGTTTGTTTTTTTCCCCCCCCCCCTAATTTTAAAACATTGTCAATTAGATATTGGATTTCCATAATAATTTGAAATCTTAAAATTCTGATAAAAATATGAGATTTACCTTATAAATCCTAACTAACAAAATTGATATTTACAAGAAAGTACGAAGATTAATGGGTAAATATGAGAGTTATCTTTTAAATCTATTTTTTTTAATAAGGTAACAAATTATAAACAACGCAAATACAAGATTTACTAGTAAATTGTTATGGTAAATAATTTTACTAGTAGTAAATAAATTACTTTATTTATAAAGAAAGAAGTAATTTTAAAATAATAAGTATATAAAGTAGAAAATAAGTTTATTATGTATATAATGTAGATGACAATTGTGTGATCATTCTAAAGAGTTAATTTCAGATTTACATGAAAATAACTATATTTTGTATTATGATAACTGACGTACTTATAAGTACATGAAAATAATTATATTTTGTATTATAATAACTGACGTATTTATCAAGTAAATGAAAATAACTATATTAGTAAATATAGTTTAAGAATTACATGAAAATAACTGAATTTTGTGTTTAAAAAAATAACTAAATTTTGAATTATAATAACTTGTATTTACAAAATAAATATCAGATTCATTAGTCATATTTCTTACATGAAAATAACTAATAATTAATGTATTTATCAACTAAATATCATATTTAAGGAGAAATAATTTATTTACCGCTTTTAGTATAATAATTTTTAATTGTTTTCCTATTTTGAAACTAGGTGAATATACTACTTACTGAGAAATATAGTTATTTACTGCTTTTTTTTTTTTACATTAAGTTTTTAAATTTTTTTCTTAAATAATTTAAGAAATGCATGGATTTACATTTACTCAACAAATATCAAATTTACATTATTAAAGCATACTTACAATATTGATTAAAATCGTAAGTAGATGTATTTAGTTAAAAATAAAAAGAGGATAAATTTACTTGGAAATGTTTTATTTACCCAAAGAATTGGGTAAATTATTTAGTTAATATCTTATTTACTACTATTTACCAATTTACCTTATTTAAATTATTTTTATTTACCAAATTTTATTATGTTTCGTTTTAAATAAATATTTTCAGAAATTATAAAATTTACACAATTTCGCCGTCGCGTCCTTCCGAATCCAAATGGCAGATTATCACCCCCGTGATAATCTAGGATGTCTTCTGGTGATGGTGCTCGCAGAGCAGACTCACGCTGATGCCAACCGTAATCACGGTCGTGACCCTTTGTGCTTGACAGGCCAAAACTGTTTCAAGGCATTAGGGAATCTAATAGGTAATATGCTATTATTTTCAATCTTCAAAAGCTTATGCTATAATTTTCAATTTCACCTTTAGGTTATGCTATTTCACTTTTTCTCTCATGGATAAAGATATATTTATGTATATATACATTGTATATATAATTTTGAGGAGTATGTCATCATCAAAAAAAAAAATGAGGAGTATATCTTGTAATACTAAAGAACATCGGAGTTTTAATAACAAGAAAACCAATGGGTTATATAATTTGGCTTTATTTTTGGGAGAAAAAGAGATGACATGTAGAAGGAGGAGAGGCGAAAAGAGTGACAAAGAGAGTAATAAAATAAGCACCCTTATGGCATGTTTACTTATTAGGAGTAGGGAATGAGAGTGGAGAATGGGAGTCAATCTCTTGTTTACTTGTTCATTTTTTTTTTTCTAGAATGGGAGTGAGAATAATGGATCCCATACTAATTTGAGATTGAGGAATGGGATTGGCAATCCCATGCCCCCCTCCGGATTGTGACTCACATTCCCACTATTAACATTAAATTACCATTTTATCCTTAGTTTATTTGCAAAAAATTGAATTAAAAAATAATAACCTATATTAATTATGTTTATTAACCAAATATAATATATTTATATTAACTTAATATTATATAACTATCATAATTACTATTAACGTTATTAGAGTAAATAAAGAATCTTTTTTTTTTCTCACAATATATTACTATTTTTATATTTTTTATACTTTACTTATTTTATTTTATTTTTTACTCTTTTTTATTTTTTTAAACAAAAAATTACACAAATTTAATTTTATTGCCTTAATATTATAATGGTTATTTTACTTTTAATTAATAGTATGATAATAAATAAAAAAAATAAACATTTTTTAAATTTTGAAAACACAATAAATAAAGGGGTATACAAGTAAATTTACAGCAACTGACTCTGATTCATGTTCTAAGTAAACGCATGAATGGGATTGACAGTGATTCCGACTCCGATTCCTGGAACCCAAGTAAACAACTGGCATGTTTACTTACCTATAATCGGAGTGATCATGAATCGGAGTAGATAGGATTCGGAGTCAAAATATGCTGTTTACTTGGGTTCCAGGAATCGGAGTCGGAATCACTGTCAATCCCATTCATGCGTTTACTTAGAACAGGAATCGGAGTCAGTTGCTGTAAATTTACTTATATACCCTTTCAGTTAATTTTGTGTTTTCAATTTAAATAAGTAGATTATATACTAATTATTTTAATACTAAAATGATTATTTTTTGTGCTACTAATTATAGAACTATTTTCTTGAAATATATGTTTATTTTTTAAAAACATAATGTTGAGATAAGTAATTTATATGCTAATAGTAATTACATTATGAAGATTATTTTTTAAATAAAAAAGTCAAATTTTGAAATAAATAGTTTATTCTAGTAAATATTTGAAGATTATTTTTTAAATAAAAAAGTCAAATTTTGAAATAAATAGTTTATTCTAGTAAATATTTGAAGATTATTTTTTAAATAAAAAAAGTTAAATTTTGAGATAAATAGTTTATTCTAGTAAATATTTAAATTTTTTTGAAATATAAATTTGCTTAAAAAAAACTTAATGTTGAAATATATTTCTAAAATTAAAATTTTGTTTGTAGTTGATTTATTATGGCTCACTTTTTTTAATTTTGCTAGAGTATTAAAAATTTAAAAAAGTAGCATTAAAAAATTTAAAAACAAATAAGATATGATATAATCATCTTTTAAACAAAATAAGTTTCAAATCATAAATATACCAAATAAGTTCCAAATTGAGGACAAAGTAGTAATTTAACTTTAATATCAGGAATGAGAGTGCTAATCCGGTGGGGGGGCCTGGGATTGCCAATCTCCTTATTCAATCCAAAATTAGTGTGGGTCCCACACAATTTCACTCTCATTCCAGGATTAAAATAAGTAAGTAAACATGAGATTGATTCCTATTCCTTATTCCGATTCCATATTCATGTAAAGTAAACAAGCCAAACATATTTTGACTCCGAATCCTGACTTCAAATCCAGCCCACTCCGAATACTACGCACTCCGATTCATGATCACTCCAATTACGGGTAAGTAAACATGACATTAATATTTCTCTTTTAATATAAGAATTATCTTATTTTGACTCGAGATATGAAAGTTATGAACTTTTAGAATTTGGGTTTTATAAAAAGAAAGGGGAGAAAAAAAAAACTATGGTGTTTAATAGAAGTGATTTTTGGATGGAACGGAAAATTGAAGAAATTAGAAAGTATGTGGAACCCACATTTTTTAATCACTTCAAAATTAGAGAGAAAAGTGGAGAGAAAACTTTGCTAAAAGTAAAAGAGTAATTGGTTTAAATAGTCCCTAAACTCTTTCAAATGTGACGGTTAGTCCTTTTTTTTTTTGACCGAGATGACCTTAAAACTCATGTTTTCTTGGCCATTCCAGTCCTTTCCGTCTGGTTCTGTTAAATAACTCATGAAATGGTCACATAAGAAACATATTTTGTGTTTTTTGAAGGAAAATACCCCTAAAAAAAACAAAAATAACATTATTTATATAATAACATTAAAAAAGAAAAAAAAAATAAGAGAGAGAGCTAAACTCAAACCCCCCCCCTTCTCTCTCCCTTCTCCTTCTCCCACAGATCTGATGCTGGAGTCGGAGGCCGCCTCCCTCCCTCCCTCCCTCCTTTTGCAGACAACCGACAATCTGGGTCCCCCCCCCACACCCCACCGCCGCGATCTGGGTTTGCCCTCCTCCCCCCATCGTTATTCTGGGTTTGTGAAATGAAGAGAGAGGGATAGGTAATTTTAGTTTTTTATTTTTATTTTTATTTTTGTTGAATTAATTATTGTTAAATTTTTAAAATACCCTCACAAATTAAATCACATGCATTGCATATAATTTATTCTGTTAAAAACTTAACGATTTTGGACAGAAAGGACTACAATGACCAACATTTTAAGAGTTCAGGGACTTATCGACTAAAAAAATAAAAATAAAATAAGGATCAGACCGTTACCTTTTTAAGAGTTTATGAACTATTTGGGCCAATTATTCAAAATAATACTAATAAAATTACTAAACCAACCTTATGTATTAATAAAAATCCTTAAAAGCAATAACAATTATGAATGAAATAGTAATTGCATGATTGATTCTTTTCTTTCCATAAATTTTCACTTGCAATACCAAACAATGAAAGGTAATTTTGACTTCTTTCCTTCCTATAATACCAAACAACATAAAACAAAAACTAAACTTTTTATCTTCTTCTTATTTTGTCTTCTTTCTATTTTTCCTTTCCATTTTATTTTCTTTCCTTCTTACTAAAAAAAAAGAAGAAAAAAACAAAAGAATTTAATTGGTTCATCTTATTCCACGCCATACAATGACTGCCACGTTCTGATATTTATGTTGGAACGACTGACTCACGCGTGTCCTCCTCCTTATTAACCATTTTTCCCATTTGCCGCCGCGTTCATTTTCCCGCCAAACAAACACTCTCATACACAACGAAACCCCAATCACATCTGTTTATTCAGCCCAAAAAAAAAAAAAAAACACCTCCGAAAAGCTTCGATTTCGCTTCCATGGCGTCGTCGTCTTCCGAACTCACGGAGTACGAGCGTAAGCGGCTCGAGAACATCCGCCGCAACGACGAGTTGATGGCTTCCCTCAAGCTTCACTCCCTCGCAACTCAACTCTCCTCCTCAACCAAGCGCCGGAGGTTCCTCTCTCTTCTCATTTCTCTCAATCTCTTGCTTAATCATCGTTTTCATCTGAACATTTGTCGAGTTTTTTCTTCACTTTAATGGCAGGGACGAGACGAAATCGAGCAAAAATTAGTTCGCAGAAGAAACCTAAATCCGATCAGACACCAATTGTAATCCGCAGGTCTTTGCGTACAAGAGGAATGCCTCCTGATTCGGAGGGGCTTCCCTCTGAACTTGTCGATTTGCCGCCGAGGAGCGCTAGATCTGTCAGTGCTTCACCGGAGAAGGTCTTGCCTCGGAAGTTGGGTCCTATTAGTATGAGAGATGCGTATAGGGAGGATGGGTCTGATAGAACTCTAATCGAAACGCTTAAGCTTATCGGGAAGAAATCTGAAGTGAATGATTCGCTACGAGCGAAAACCGCTGGAGGTAGGGATAAGAAAGAAGAAGATTGTGAGGTTGGGGGGACTTTTGATTTGAATGCAAAGTCAAATTCTGTGAATGTAGGAGAGAAATTAAGTGGAGTTAGCGATTCGATTAAGAAAGAAGAAAACGAGGTTCAGGGGTTGAGTTCTGAGAATATAGGAGAGAAATTCAGTGGAAATGGGGTTTGTGAAAGCGCAAATATGAGCGATTCGGTTAAGAAAGAAGAAGATGAAGTTGAGGGGTCTTTTGATTTGTATTCAATGAGGTTGAATCCGGAGAATGTAGCAAGGATTTTGTCAGATAGGATTATGCATGCAAGGTTCTTCCCTTGTTCTAGTTCTAGAATTCTTGCGGTAGGGAACAAGCTTGGTGATGTTGGATTTTGGAATCTAAATCACCAGAGAGATGAGGAAGGAGCAGAAGATGGGATATATACATATCATTCTCATTCTGGTCCTATTTCAGGGATTTCGATTCATAAACATTGCTTGTCTAAGGTAATTTTCACTGCAAACTTCTATGCTTTAGTGTTTGATTAGTGAGATACAACTTCAAATAAAACTCTGGTTCAAAAGATATACTTTAGTAGCCATATGTCATTGACCCAAATGCTCAAAGATTATTCCTCACAAATCATACTAGATTTTCAAGGCAGATATCTTGCTAGGAAGTTATCTTTGTAGGTTTCTATGTTTTTTCCCCCTTTGTTAAGATCATTAATGTTCAAATGCAGGTCTTTACTAGTTGCTATGATGGTTATATAAGGTTAATGGATGCTGAAAAGGAGGTATTTGATCTGATATATTCTAGCGAATATTCTATATTTTCCATCTCTCAACGATCAAATGATGCAAAGAGTTTATATTTTGGTGAGGCATCTGGACTTCTGAACATCTGGGATGAGCGGACGGGAAAATGTTCATCCCGAAGAGTTTTGCATGTGGATAGGATCAACTCCATAGATTTTAGTTCCGACAATCCTAATGTACTAGCAACTAGTTCTTCAGATGGAAATGTCTGCATTTGGGATCTGAGAAGTGTTCATGCAAATAAACCTAAGGCATTGAAGACTATAACTCACAAAAGATCCGTACATTCTGCTTATTTTTCGCCGTCTGGAAAGTGCCTTGCGAGTACCAGGTATGTCGCTGCATAGTGTCTTTTCGAGCCAAGGATCTTACAGAAAACCACGGTAATTATATAATAGTCATAGTAAAAGAAATGCTGATAGTAATCTGATTTTCATTGGCACTGTTTAGACGTTTTGGTATATTATTGTTTTTCTATTAGTAAGCATACATCAAATAGAAGTGAACGCTACTAGCGAGTATTGGCAAGCATTTTATGCTATCTCCTATACTGGTTAACGTTTTTGTTTTTCACTTGCGAGTCCCATTGTAGAATCTATCTTCAAGTTCTCAAATATTATATTATTTGCCATTTTTTACTGCAGCCTACAACTTCCAGTTCTCGAGTAGTAGAAAACTAATGTTTGACAGAGTTGTTTGCTACTATCTTTATAATTTGTGTATTGTCATACCAATGACACAATTAAGGGCCTGACATGTCTTGGATGATTCAAATGGTTGAACGATCAGGTCAGCTTAGTTTGACTAATCTTTGCTGGGATTTTTTCCGCTCGTGTAGTTTTGACGACACAGTTGGAATACACAGTGGAATCAATTTCAAAGAGACAACAATGATACAACATTATAATCAGACAGGCAGATGGATTTCTCCTTTCAGGTATGAGTTTTTTTTGTTTGATTTTCAGATGCTGCACCTCTTATTTCTTCCCTTGATCTGTCTGCTTAATTTTTTATTGTTACCATCTGGTGCCGGTGACTGTTTTCTTTTCTCATTATAGACTACCTATCACTCTATATAAGTGCATATATAATTACATATTAAGTGCATAGAGATTAGTTTTTTCTGATATTGCTCTGAATTCTGATATTGCTCGAGGATCTTTAGTGTGTGTTTGGTAGGGAGCGAAATATGGAAGGAAGGAGAGAGGTGGAGGTATCTGTGGAAGGACTTTGACATTCATGGTTGTTTGGTAGAAGAGAAAAGAGGAAAGAAGGGATTAGCCGAGGGACTCCTAATCCTTAAAACACACAAATTTTGATTCTTAAAACACCCAAATTTTGATCCTTCAGGCTATGTTTGGTAGGAGGGAGAGAAAAGTGGAAGGAGGGAGTGATAGATCACTTAGGTGAGGGAGATGGGGAAGGAGGGAGAGGTCCTTTCTTTCATGACGTTGGGTATGACAAGAAGGAAAGAAAGCAAAAATCATCTCTCTTGTTTGGTATAGAGATAGAAGGGTAAGGAAATAATAGATTTTATTTGTAAAAAGACCATATTACCTCTAACCAATGACATAGATTGAGGTTTTTTGGAGGATTGGGAGTCCCTCCCCTAATCCCTTCCTTCCTCTCTTCTCTCCTACCAAACAACCATAATTGTCAAAATCCTTCCACCAATCCCTCCACCCCTCCCCTTCCTTTCATTTTTCTCTCCTACCAAGCACACTCTAAAACACCCAAATTTTGATCTCCCAAGAGAAAGGACCTCTCCATCCTTCCTATTTTCTCTACTTCCTACCAAACATATACTTACTTTAAAATTTCCCCAAAAAACTTAAATATAGATTTCTTTTATTCCTCTGTTACCCTTCAACCTGGAAATGTCCTGGGATGAAAAAAATATCTTGTTTCTGACCAAGTATTTTTCTTTGTGACAACAGGGCAGTTTGGGGCTGGGACGACTCATACGTCTTTGTTGGTAATATGAAAAGAGGAGTTGATGTCATTTCCCCGTCTCAAAGGAGAACGATTTTCACCTTGCAAAGCCCACACGTTTCGGCTATTCCGTGCAGATTTGATGCACACCCTTACAATGTGGGGATGCTAGCAGGAGCCACAGGTGGAGGTCAGGTTTATGTGTGGACATTGAGTTGAGGAATTTAGCCCCTTGGAACAACAATTCTTGAATGATTTAGTGTTAAATCTCTCACTCTCCGACTTTCTAGTAGTAATTATTATTCTTGTATGATTAGTGTTAATTACTTCTGTTTGTTCCATGGTATTTATTTCCCTTCTCCTTTCTTTTGTTCTTGAACTTTGATTATCCTGTCAATGAAGGGAAGTTGTCTGTTCTTTATGTTCTATCTTTTCTTTTCTTTCTTTCTTCCTTTTTTTCCCCCTTAAAAAAGAGAGAGAGAAAAAAAAAAAAAACAATTATAGTTACTTCCATCTCTTTACATTCAATTTTTATCTGCCTTGTTTATTTCAAATGGATAGGGTTTTTTTTTCTTTCTTTTTTTTCTTTTTTTTTTTTTTTTTTTTTTTTTTCAAATGGAATGGACAAGTCAATTGTGGGTGTTGGAGCTTTTATCCTTGAGAAGATTGAGGAAAATTTGTGGAATGATGAATTGTGGCATCATACTATTTGATTTGGATTTTTTTGCATGTAATTTTTTTTTCTGCAATTATTTTATTCTATTTTTATATTAATTTTGATAATTAATTTGGTAGTTTATGTTTATTTTTCTACTAGATTACTATTATATTGTGCAAGATTAAATTAAAAAAATAGTTTGATAGATTATCACAATTAATCCAGGAGAATACTAAAAATAATCCGATAATAGAATAAATAATGCGGTAAAATATTAAAATTATATAGTAGATATCATATGTAATCTACTAGATTATTCTCTAGCAATTGTAGTCAATGACAGACGATCAGTTTGTTTTGGAAATTAAAAACAAAAAACAAAAAAGCTGGTAAATTACATTGATTATTAAAAGTAATATATTAGAACATTTTTAGCGATCAGAGACTGACGCGGCGACCTGATATTGTTGATTGTCCGTGTTAATTGTAACAGTGATCAGTTCCTACAAAAAAAATAGTAAGTTGTGCAGTTCTATATTGTTTGAGAATGGATATATGTAATAATTTATAAATAAAGAGACCACCTTCAAATAGTATGAGGTATTTTGGGAAGTCCAAGAGCAAAACCGTGCGGACATGAGACTTAAAGCCAATAATATCATATTAAAAGGAAGCACGGGTCGTTACATTAACTTTGTCAACATTTGGTAAATGACCACTAGAAATCTACTAGATTATCATTTTTGGGTTAGTCGGTGGTAATTTTAGAAGGACACTATGTTGACATTTGACTTATTTTTTGTGAAATCAAAAATCCTAAAACCACTATAAATGAGACAATATTCCATAATCGTGCTCTTTGAGGTCCTCCAACTCACCCATCTCGAAAATTAATACGTAAACTTTTTAAATTAAATTCATAAATCTAAAGGACTCAATGTTCAAATAAATAAAAATAAATATTTTGATGTCAAATGCATATATCCATATATCTCTGGCTTAGATTTATGAGTTCTTATCGGGCTGCTTTGTTTCATTTGATTACTCATCCTTATTCCAAAGCATTGTTGTTTTTAGGATCTGAATCTATTATTCATTCAATGGAAACTACTGTTGGATATTCTCCAGATTAAAGTCAGACTAAGAATGCGTTTGAACACACAATCCAAACCTTAGAATTACAATTTAATTTTTGTCTTTTTCTCTCAGTATCACTATTCATACAGTTTTGTAACTTAAACTTTAAAAGTTCATATCTTTACATAGATAAGTCTAAATGAGATGATTTTTTTTTATAAATTGTATAGAATTTTGAAACGAACGAAATAAGCTCTATATTGATTTTTTTTAACACATTTTAAGTTTTTTACACTTTTTAACTCCGATAATTCAAACGCATCGCTAAATGCACAATCAATTTAAACCTAAATTCTATAATTCAAATCTTAGTACCAAACGTATCCTGAGTGTTGGATTGTGATTGAAGGATCTACATAAGACAGTCGTAGTTGACAAACATGTGGCGCTTCCACATGTAGGGAGCCGCACAACCACTCCTAGGGATATCGAGTGGGCACAAATTAAACGAGGACAAGAAGGAAAATTTTCCCTCCCACCACATGAAACCCTAGTGTTATAAGTATCCTTTGAGGTGTCTTTTTAGATTAAAGAAACCACATAAGAAGTGTTGAATTATGACCGGAGTGCCTATATAACTCTAGAGTCATAAATAGACCATTTGAAGTGTCTTCTACGGTTAGAGAAGTCGTATAAGAGAGATCAAAAACGATACATGATACGTTCTCTAACCTCCATAGTGCTTTCTAGGTTCTCTACCATAAGCGTTAGGTTAGTCATAACCAAATAAAGAGAAAAGAAAACCATGGAAGGCCAAGGGCAGAGAAGGTAACCGATACAAGGATGCTCGTGGTAGATTAAAGACGAAGTAATCAGTACATATTAGGGGTGGCAATTCGTGTCACGTGTCGAGTTTGTGTCGTGTCGATTTTTTTCTTCCCCGACCCGAACACGACCCGCGACACGAAAACGACACTAAACCGCGACACGAACTCGTCACGGGTTGACACGACACGAACCGAAATTGACCCACCACACGAAATTGACTCGCGACACGAAATTGACCCGCGACACGAAATTGACCCGAGAAATTGACATGAAAAAAAGAGTTGTGTTTGGGTTCTACGGGTCCAACCTGAACACGACCCTTTTTTTTTCGTGTCAATTTCGGGTGACCTGAAATCCACTCGCCCCCTATTTTTCCCAACCCGAACCCATGAAATTCGTGTCGTTTTCGAGTCGTGTCGTCGTGTCACTACCCATATTGCCACCCCTAGTAGATATTATGCTCAACTAGGCATATACAATTATACTTGATTATTGATTATTTTATGTCAGATTTTATTTTCACTCCCAATATTTATAAATACCCCATATAATCATTAAAGATTCTTATTATACTTTTACCCTATAATGAAATTACCTCAAAACCTATTAACAATGCTCATACACCCACATACATATAAATAGGAATATTCTTTTTTATATATATATATATATGAAATAATTAAAAAACATAATAATATGAAAATAATATTTTCTAAAGAAATAAAAAAAATTTATCTACAAGTTTAATTATCATTAATTTCATTTTATAAACCATAAATTGTTCTTCATAAATTTTTTCTCTTTAGACATCTTTACAACTACATGAAAAATTTTCAATGAAGGATTTAAGTGAAACAAAATAAAAGAAAGTATCTCTCATGAAGAGCCAATAACCATTGAAGTATATATTTTTCTTTGCTTTTAATATTTGAAAATGATTATTTGTGAGGTTTTTTTTTTTAATCGATTCTTCTTTTTATTTATTTTTTCTTGCTGTTTTTCTTCTTATTTAGATTAGTTAATTTATTTTTAGTAAAACAAAAAATAATGAAAGTTTGTGCATGAGAGGGTAAAATCTGATATTATAAAAAAAAAATCCATAAAAGGATAAATTTATTATATTTATATTAGGAAACATATATTAGGTGTGTGTATTTATCAATATTGTTGCCGTAAATATAAGCAATCATATTTTATATAGCATTTGTAATACCTAAATTTGATAAGGAATTATTTCATCAAAATTCGTTACGTAAATTAAAGTTTAGGTTATAATTTTAATCTAAAGTTATGAAATGAATTTTCATGCTGTGGCAATTATTAATTTTGTCACATGGTAGTTAGCTTAGGTCACATAATATTATTCAAAAGGTTTGAATAGTAAAAAAAGTGACTAATAGGCATGTGTAGGAAAGTTGTTAAATCACTAAATACAGTATTTCAACAATATTAGCAGTTGGAAATTAGCAGTTTTGGAGTGTTTTAGACATGATTTTTTCTGCATATAAAAATGCAGTATCAAGGATTTAACATCAACTTTTTAGTCGGATAAAAATTAGACTGTCTGACTTTTTATAGATAAAATTTAGACAGATTACCTTTTCCAATATGAGGATTTAGTGGATAAGTATTGATGTCAGGTAAAATTTCTACTGAGTTACTTTTTCAGTATGAAAACTTGGTGGATAAGTCTTGACATCAAATGAGATTTTACTTGGTTATTTTTTCAATTAAAAGCCTTCTAGGATAAGTTTTCTATCTAGTAAGAAAATTAATAATGCTTAACTTTTTGATAGAATGAAACTATGGGAATTGTGTTAGTGGAAGATTATGGAAAAATACTGTTATGCCAAGATAACGGTTTAAGAAATTATTTATTCAAGATGTTATCTTCCATTATCTTAAATTAGAAAAATAAGAAATTTTAGATCCAATGGTTAGGGATTAAATAGTACTTTGATCAATAGATAAGATTTAACCCAATCTTCTCATCTTATCTCTTCTTCCACACACCGAAAAAGCCTATAATTTAATTAAAAATCTGGAGCTATGGAAGTGATGTAAATCTTGTTTAATCAAGATTAAGCTAGCTTAATTACACTAAGTGTCAGTAAGCTTTGCCTATGAATAGGCATCACCTTCACCCATTTTTCCTCACACCTTAAAGTTTCATTCTCTTCTATCTCTAGAGTTTCTCTCTACAAACTCTTTCTAGAAGTTCTCTCTAGACAGTTTCAAGTTTTCTTAAGTTTCTTAAGAAAATTTTCTTTAGCATTCAAAAATTTTCCTTCCCATTTTCTCATCTCCCAAATACCTTCCTAGCTTCTTAAGAGTTTGAAAAAATCCTTCAAGAGAAGTTCTTCCCAAAGAAGTTCTAGTTCCGTTCTCCGATTGTTGATGTAGTTTTCCTTCAAGCCCCTTTAAGTCATTTTATTGGAAGTGATATTATCATAAAAGAATTTTTATTGTTTCCTCTTTTTTTTCTTTTTTTCCTTTTTAAGAGATCCTTTATGTTTACTTTTTGAGAATGAAAAACTTTTTTTTTTCTTATTAGATTTGTTAATATTTTTAATTAAACAAATTAAATTAAATTAAAATGAAAATAGGTGTATGAAAACTGGATTCAATCTAATATTATATAAAAACTATCTATAGAAGGCTAGATTTAGGGGGTGTTTGGTGTGTAAGTTTGAGTTGAAATTTTTAAGTTTAAATAGTAAATTTTTTTGAATTTTCAGAAAAGACAAAAAACTTTTTGGAAAAAAGACAAAAACTTTTTGAAAAAAAGACCAAAAAAAATTTAAAAATCTTAGTTTGGACTAAGACATCAAACACCCCCTTAATATATTTATATTAAAAAACACTTATTAAATAAGGATATTTATCAATATTATTGATGTAAATATAAATACTCTATTTTATTTGTGAAACAAATAAATAAGAAGATCACTTTTTTTCCAAACGTGCCTTATTACCATTCATATCATAAAGTGAAGTCACAGTCAAAACTGATTAAAAACACGTCTAAAAAATCTAAAATCAATTCTCAATAAAACTTATGTGTCATATAATTTTTTACTCATTGTTTATTTAATTCCTAGATTGTATCTAATATTTTATCACATACTGATTAGTGATTATTTTCTTCATTTTGTCTTAGACAAAAAAGTTTCCTATTTTTTAGTCCATATAATTATTTAATAAAAAAATATATATATTAGACATGACAACTCCTATAATATCTACTTTTTTTTTTTTTTTTTCCACACAAATCTAGGAACCAGACCTTTCTTAACTCCTACCCCATCTTTTCGTCAGAACGTTGCTTTTATCAGACTCTTTCTTTTCAAGAGTTATATCTACTATTTGCACTCAATCGCTGTCCTTTTTATCTTCTACATCAACTCTTCCCTGTTTCTTTTCTACAGATGTATCTCCTGCCTTCTTCATTCCTTCTTCCATCTAAAAAGCTACTGCTTGGCTTCTTCCTCTTGCTAACAATTTCTTTGTGAGGTATTCTCTAATTTTATTTCCTAATAATATTACCGATCATGGCTTAATTTTATACTTGAAATTAAGTTTTGTAGTCTTGTTTTTGGAAATTTAATGGTTGTTAAGAATAAATTTAATGTTTTATTATATTTTTTTTGTTGATGGTGATTATTGTTCTTTTTCACTGACAATAAATTTACTGTTAGTCTTTTTTTTTTTTTTTTTTTTCTTGATGGAAATTCTTGTTCTTCCTTGTTGAATAATGGGTTGAATTTTTCCTAAAAAGAATTTCGTTGGAAGAATTTTGATACAATCTCAAATAGATAAATAGAATATGTATAATAGCTACTTTTAAGCTTAGCTAAAAATATAATGTACACAAAAGGATGGGAATTGTAAGGAAAAAAAAAAAAAACTAAAAACTAAACTAAACTAAACTATAACAATAATACTTTGATTGAAAATATTTGTGTTGTTATTCTTCTAATTAGTGTTCTGTTATGCCTAGTAAGAGATCACGCCATTGCTGAAAATATAAACTGATATCAGAGATCCCTGGCCAAACAAATTGGACCGCCAAAGTTATAGTGACTGAAAAATCTATTCCAAGAATTGGAATGCATAGCCCTACCAAGTATCAAAACGTGCTACTTATTGATCCAAAGGTAAATTTTCTTCAAATTCATTCCCTTTTCTTCACTCTTAGTAATTTATCTCTAATATTGGTCTTTAGATCACTTATATAATTCAATATGTTACTGAGGTTGTCTATATTGTCTTCACACAAAAAATACGGAAAAAAAATTTTTTCAATCCTTTTTTTTTTAATTAGAAATTATGACTTGGTCATGAGGCAGGGCAACAAAGTACAAGCAACGATTTATGCACAAGATATTCAAGCTTTTCAAGACAAGTTTCGATCATCCAAAACATATTTAACCTTCGTTTGGTATTTAAGTTTAATTTCAACTAAACTGTACCTTTTAATTTTAATTTTAATTTTTTTTTCCCTCAAAAGTCAAAAAAATTTATAACTAGTTTTTGAAAAGTCAACCAACTCCAACTTAAAAATTACATCTTCAACTAACTACCAAACGAAGGTTTAGTGTCAAATGCACAAGTAAAGTTTACCAAACCCGAGTATAGAGCAATTGCGCTGGAGATGTTCAATGGACTATCAATGGAAGAACAAGAGTAGAAAGAAGTTGAGGAAACTCATATTGGGCTTCTCTTTTCAACATATAAGTAAGCACCTTTTGACAAACTTCAAGACCACATAGATAGCAAAAATTCAGAAATCAGTATTTTTCTCCAACTTACATAGCCTTTTTTCTTTCATTATAATTCAAGTCCAAAGCTTATTTTACAATTGTCGTGTATATATCATATTGAAATCATTTAAACTACTTGTCGTAGGTATCTATGCTGTGGTCAAAGGCATGCGTCAAAAAAGACAAATTCAAAACAGTCCTGGTGATGGTGAATCAACTATACAAGAAATATTTCTCATAAACCAAAGGTTTTGTTTTAGATCATTACCACACACACACATATATATATATATGCATTGTTCGACTATGCTTATATGAACTTTGAAGTTTCAAATTTAAAACAGCCATGCTAACTATGTGGGACAACTTCGTTTAGAAGGAATGCAACATGATATCAAATATGTTGCCTTAAAAGGCAATCATTATTAGAACACACCTCAAAGTGAACTTATTTGTTAATATTTTTTTCCCCCTTTTTTTCTTCAGAACTTTCGATCTCTACAAAGTCTAATAGTTCCTTCCTGATTAATCCTCATTTCTAAGAGGTTCTTGATCTCAAATCTTGGTAAGCCCATTTATTCATCCCACTAATATTACTAATTATAATGCTTGATATTTATTTTTATGCTTATTCTTTCATACCACTAACTATTTTTGTTACTTTTTTTGTGATTAATTAGGGTTGATGAAAATATGGATAAGTTGAATGACATAATAAGTAAACAAAGTTACTTAACATCAACACCAAAACTATCTACTCCTCCTCCAGATCAATTAACATTAAACAAAATTCAAGACATGTTGTTCATGGTAATTAACTCCCAATGATTATTTTATTAAACTTTATTATTTGTTTTAAAGAGACTTGCAACAAATGCTTGACATAGACTAATACAGAACTATTTTCTCATTTACAGCAAACCTTTTTCTGGATCAAGGTTAAAGTCAGTGTTAAGATTCTTGATCAACCATTTTGGTACATGTCATGTGACGAATGCAACAAGATTTCAAATTCAAATTACAATGAAGTCTATGAATACATTTATTACAAAGTGCTCAAGCAAGAGCAACACCAAGGTCAGGTTCTTTTATTTTGCTTTTTTTTCTTTTTCTTTTTTTTCCTTTCAAATTTAACTCATGCTCAAAATATAGACAAACATATATTAATATCTCCTTATCATATTATTTATTGTGTTACGTTATAAGTTAAAATATATCAAATAAAGTATAGTTCATGTTCTTTTGTACTGATGCTTTTGTATTTGAAAATAGATCAACAATATCAAATAAATTAATCCCTTTTCTGTGTTCACTTTATTATATACATATATATTGTTCTTGTCTCTTTTTAGTCTTCTTTGACCTCTGAAATCATATTGTGGTTTTTTTTTTAGTACTAAAATTGCAGTTAAAACCTTGTAATCTGTGAACATTACTCAAGTTTTCATAAATATTTATGAATTATTCTACTCCACTATTGTTGTAGAGCTAGAGCAAATGTTGAATTACAAGATTCTTCGGACTCAATCAAAGCAACGATTATTGGATAACCAGTTGGAAAACTTCTTCAATATAGTGCAAAAACATTGAGGGAGAAAACAACCATGGTATGATAAATAATAGTTTTTTCTCATCTTCTTTTTACCCCCTCTATTTTCTTGTATATTTCACTAACTATCTTTACTTTTTTTCAGGACAAAACTATGAAAGTTGATGAAATTATTCAAGTATCATCTGAAAATGAGGTCATACTTTATCTAAAACTTTATCTAAAAGCAGCAAAAAGGGTAGAGCGCAACACTTGCGATTATAAATATAACATTATTTCAGTCTTGAATTCAACCCTCTACACCGAAGAAAGTACTTTTATTAGCAATCTTGAGTTGAATCTTCCTCAAACAAGTACTCAAGCAGAAGAACAATTTCAGACCAAAGCAAAAAGAGCTCTATTTCTACCAAGTCACTCTGATAATGAACCAGATCAACTACCGCTAAAAGGAGTTTCCGTGGAAGATGATTTGCCAAAGGAGAATTGAAGTTTGGCAAGTAACTAAAGCAATCTTATTGAGAAATGAATAGATTGTTTTATTTTTTAGCTAATTATTATCCAAGATATCTATCAACAATGGACTTTTCTTAATATGAGCCAACAATGAGATTAAAACCTTTTTTTTTTTTTTTTTTAAGATTACAAAATTGCATTTTGTATGTTTAAAAAAAAAAAAAAAGTTGTGTGTTGTTATCTTATATATTGAATGTTTGATTGTTATTCTTGTAAATATTATGATTGTATCATAAAGTCTAATTCTTTAATTTTATTTATTAATTTGTATTTTTTTATAATCTCTAGAAAGCATTTCTTTATATTAAATGTTATAAATTTTTTTATCACGACTCAACATGTGCGTTTACGTGCCTAAACTAGTTACTAAAAAAGAAAGAATTAATTTTTTTTAATATATGAACACAGAAGGAATTTAATTGTTCCATCTTTGTTCCATACCAAACAATACGTGTCTGGTATTTATGTTGGAAGTGGGAACGACTGTCTCGCGTGTGCTCCTCTTCATTATTATTATTATTATTATTATTATTATTTTCATTTGCAGCCACATTCATTTTCCCGCCAAACAAACACTCTCATAGTCTCAAACAGGCCATCAAAACTCCTCTGTTTAAAAAAAAAAAAAAAAAAAAAAAAAAAAAACTCTGTTTGTTTCCCAAAGCTTCTGATTTCGCTTCTATGGCGTCGTCTTCCGACCCCACTGACTACGAGCGCAAGCGGCTCGAGAATATCCGCCGCAACGACGAGTTGATGGCTTCCCTCAAGCTCCACTCCATCGCACCTGAACTCTCCGCCTCAAACAAGCGCCTGAGGTTCCTCTCTCTTTTCATCCCTCTCGATCTTTTCCTCACTCATCGTTTTCATCGGAATATTTTTCGAGCTTTTTTTTGTCGCTTTAATGGCAGGGACGAGGCGAAATTGAGCAAAGCTGTTTCGCAGAAGAAACCTAAATCCGATCAGACACCGATCGTCAGTCGCAGGTCTTTGCGTTCGAGAGGAATGCCTCCTGATCCGCCGAAGATCCCTAAATATCTCAGCACTTCAACGGTGAAGGTCTCGCCTTTGACGTTGGGTCCTATTAGTATGAAAGATGCGTTTAGAGAGGATGGGTCTGATAGAACTCGAACTGAAACTCTCATGCGTTTTGGGAAGAAATCTGAAATGAACGATTGGCTACGAGCGAAAACCGCTGGAGATAAGGTGTGTAAAGGTGAGAATTTGAGTGTTTCTGTTAAGATAGAAGAAGACTGTGAGGTTGGGGGTTCTTTTGATTTGTGTTCAAAGTCAGATTCTGAGAATATGGGGGAAAAATTAAGTGGAAATGAGGTTTGTAAAGGCGAGAATTTGAGCGATTCAGTTGAGAAAGAAGAAAATGAGGTTGGGGGTTCTGTTGACTTGTGTTCAAAGTTGAGTCCTGAGAATGTAGGAGAGAAATTCAGTGGAGGGAGGCTTTGTAAAGGCGAGAATTTGAGTGTCTCGGTTAAGAAAGAAGAAGATGAAGTTGAGGGGTCTTTTGATTTGTATTCTATGAGTTTGAATCCAGAGCATGTAGCAAGGATTTTGCCAGATAGGATTATGCATGCAAGGTTTTTCCCTTGTTCTAGTTCTAGAATTCTTGCGGAAGGGAACAGGCTTGTTGATGTTGGATTTTGGAATCTTGATCACCAGAGAGACGACGAAGAAAAAGATGATGGGATATACACGTACCCTTCTCATTCTGGTCCTGTTTCAGGGATTTCGATTCATAAACATTGCTTGTCCAAGGTAATTTTCACCGCATACTTCATTGCTTTAGTGTTTGATTTGTTGGATGGAACTTCAAACAAGACTCTGGTTCAAAAGGTACATTTTTAAGTAGCTAAATGATATTGACCCAAATGCTCCAAGATTAGTCCTTTGAAACGTCAATAGTCATCCAAATCACAACTAGATTTTCAAGGCAGATGCCTTGCTAGGATATATCTTAGTAGGTTTATATGTTTTATTTTTGTCCCCGTAGTTAAGATCATTAATTTTCAAATGCAGGTCTTTACCAGTTGCTATGATGGTTATGTAAGGTCGATGGATGCTGAAGAGGAGGTTTTTGATCTGATATATTCTAGCGAGAATTCTATTTTTTCTCTCTCTCTTAACGATCAAATGATGCAAAGTGTTTTATTTTGGTGAGGAATCTGAACTTCTGAACATCTGGGATGAGCGGATGGAAAAATGTGCAACAAGAAGGGATTTGCATGTGCATAGGATTAACTCAATTGACTTTAATTCAGACAATCGTAACATACTGGCAACTGGTTCCTCGGATGGAGATGTCTTCATTTGGGATCTGAGAAGTATTGATGCAAATAAACCTAGGGTGTTGAATATTTTTAGTCACGAAAGAGCTATCCATTCTGCTTATTTTTCACCATCTGGAAAGTGCCTTGCCAGTACCAGGTATGTCGCTACGTAGTTTCTTTTCAAGCTAAGGACCTTACAGAAAATAATTGTAATAATAGTAGTAACAAAGAAATAATGATCGTATTAAAAGAGATAATGATCGTACTTTTGATTTCGTTGGCAATGTTTAGACTTTCTGCAAAAGAGCATGTATCAAGTTTGGGACGTTTACAGAATTTCTTTTTTAGTCAGCATACATAAAATAGAAATAAACGCTACTAGCAAGTATTGGCAGGCATTTTATGCTATCTGCTATACTGGTTAGCGTTTTTGCTTCTTGCTTGTGATTCCCATTATAGAATCTCTCTTAAAGTTCTCTAATAGTATATAATTTTCCTTTTCTACTTAAATTCTCTAAACTAACTCCAGTTAATGTTGCCACAATTGTTTGCTACTATATTTATCGTTTATGTATTGTTATACCAACGATACAATTAAGAGCCTAACATGCCCTGCATGATAGAAATGGTCGAGCAATCAAATCAGCTAAGATTGACCAATCTTTGGTGGGTTTTTTTTTTCCTCCCTCTCTTGTAGCTCTGACGACACAGTTGGTATACACGGTGGAGTCAGTTTCAAAGAGACATCAATGATTCACCATAATAATCAGACAGGCTGTTCGATGTCTACTTTCAGGTATGAATTTTTTGTTAGATTTTTCATATGCTGCCCTCTTTGTTCTTCCTTTGATCCTTCTGCGTAATGTGTATTGTTATCATCTGGTTCAGGTGACTCTTTTCTTTTCTCATTATAGCTTAGGCCTATCACTCAAATAAAAGTGCGTATATGATTTGCTTCTTCTGATATTGCTCAAGGATCTTTCTTAAATTTTGCCCTGAAATATAAGTGGTTACAGGTGCATATATGTTTTATATAATTAGCTTTATTAGTTTTAAATTTCCCCCGAAAACGTAAATATATGTTTCTTTCTTGCCTCTGTTACCCTTCTACCTGGAAAATGTCCCGGGATGAAAAATATGATTTCTTATCAATTGTTTTTCTTTGTGCCAACAGGGCCATATGGTGCTGAGACGATGCATACCTCTTCATTGGTAATATGAAAAGAGGAGTTGATGTCATTTCCGCGTCTCAAAGGAGAATGATTTTCACTTTGCAGAGCCCACTCGTTTCATCTATTCTGTGCAGATTTGATGCGGACCCTTACCATGTGGGGATGCTAGCAGGAGCCACAGGTGGAGGTCAGGTTTCTGTGTGGACATTGAGTTGAGGAATTTAATCCCTTGGAGCAACGGTTCTTGTCTGATTTAGTGTAAATCTCTCACTACGACCTTTTACTAGTAATTATAATACTTGTATGATTAGTGTTAATTACTTCTGTTTGTTCCATATTTTGCATTTCCATTCTCCTTTCTTTTGTTCTCTTTAATTATCCTATCAATGAAAAGAAGTTTTGTTATTATTTAAAAAAAAAAAAAAATTATAGTTAGTTCTTATCGTTTTTCATCTTCTCTGTCTTATCTATTTAATTTGAAATGGATAAGTCAAGTTTGAGTTTGATGGGAATGAAAAACTTGCCTCATATCATTTCCATTTTGCACTAATCAAAAGATTCAGAAATTTCATTCTCTTTCTAAATTTCATTGAAGCATTCTTATCAACTTATTCATTGAGTGCTTGGAACCTTCAGACCCAAGTATCACTTTGGCTATGTCAACTTGATTTCAACACCTAGTAGTGTGCGCGCGTGTTTTTTGTGTGTGTGTGTGTGCGTGTGTATGTGAAATATAGTATAATATTTTAGGAAAAACGTGTGTTTCTTTTAATAGAAATTTCTGATAAAAAAATATTTGAGAAATTTATACGTGATATGGGTCATTTTATTTTTCTTGTCGATGAAAAAGTAATTCCATTTTTTTTTAATCTTAGCTGCTTCCCAGTCTGGACATAAGTTTCACTTTTCTTCTATTAAAGTTACCTATTGAACTGGTAAATTGGAGATGAAATATTTATTGACATGAAATATTTGTTATGATTTATGTAAAACTAATATTGAGCATGGTTTATATTTGATCGGTAAACAAATCATCAAATGCATCAGTAGTAGAGCGTAAATTTATTTAGTAAGCACATCTGTATTCTAAACTTCCTAAATTATTTAGGCTTAATTCGAAAGAGATCAGGCACCAATTTATATACATGTGTGTGCGTGTGCGTACATATATATTGGCAATGCTAAGTTCGGTGACTGGCAATATTACATTGGAGTCGTATTATTGATTTTATATCACGACAGAAGATTTCTCATTTCGTGTTGTGCAGATACTAGGACCAACCTCCTTGCCAATGTCGTGCAAGGCCCACTGCAACACCATCTTGTCAAGTCAGTCTCAGACGATAAGCCGACGACGTCTTAATACAATTTTCTTCATTTATGTTATCTGGCTTGCAATCTACCTTAGGGTGATATTGTCTAGCATGACCTGCGATGGCCTCGGTTGCACGAGCTCAATAGATCATCTTTGAATCTAGCCTTTTACCACCAATAACATACACAAGCTTGTGAGGCCGAGGCCAACGTCGTATTTTAATCTCATGTCGACGGTAGTCTTGGAATCTTGGCTTTTGCTATGGCCTTGGCCATTTAAGCTCATGAGATCATCGCTAGATCTAGCTTTGCTAGCTTCATTGGTCCTCAATCTCTCACAAAAAAATGCTTTTTCAAAAAATTTATTCTGGGACTCAAGTCACCAAATTTTTTTTTTTTAATAATTTATTTTAGGATTCCCTGCATCAATTTACCCCTCCTTCCCCGTCTGAATTTCAAAACATAAATTCTGTTCCCCTAAAAAATGCAATGCTAACAAAATAGGTCCTTCTATCATGCTTTCAAATGAAAATCAACTAACAATTGACTATTGGAGGGTATTTGACTGATTCCACTTATTTCATGTCTAGTTTGTGTTTAAATGCCGATTTCAACTATTTATTGAGTGGAGAAGACCTGGATATAATTTTGTCTTTTTTTACTTTTTTTTTTTTTTTATTTTGAAAGTTTTTGTCTTTTTTTTTTTTTTTTGAGAATACCTATCTAGTAACATATGAACTGTCATGTAGAACTTATACTTATTTAATATTCTCTTTTCCCCCCCCCTCATTTCGAAAGAACCACTTTGAAGAAGATTTGCAAGGAAAGGGGGATAAAAAAAAAAAAGAAAAAAGTTGAGAGCTGAAAGTTTGTAAACGTGGTCAAAAACTCATCAACGGCTCTCCATGTTAAATGATCAATTTTGATGTCGTATATGTGAAAATGAGTCGCATTTGAGCACCTCAATATAAACTAACAGCACTACTTTGATTTGGATCCTTTCACTTTTCAAAGGTAGGCAGCTTCTTTGGCAGAAAAAGGAAAGTCTGCTTACCTTCAGGCTTCATATTTCCTAAGTTTTCTGGCCACTGCTTTGTGGTATCCTTTTTCTTGCCACCTTTCCCTTTTCCAAATGCTCTGGGCTATATTCTTTCCCAAAAAAAAAAAAAAAAACCAATAGTTTTTGTTTCACCATTTCATTTTGAATCGATACTCTCTCTCTCTCTCTTCTATTATTTAAAAAGTTAAACTTTAGAAGTTCACAATTTTCTTATTTTAAATCGAAATGAAATGAATCATATGGTAATACTTGCAATGACGAAAGGAGTGAACTAGGATCCAAATTACACACACATATATATATATATATATATATTTTCAAAATGCATTTCAAATTTTAACACTATTCCCTCTATGATAGTTTATTTCTAATTCATGCTTCAACGAAAGATACATTTTCATTCACTCATTTCTTAAAAAAAAAAAATAATAAAAAAATAAATCCAAAACTCCAACTCGAATTGGTATTCCAGATAGGCTGGCCCTTGATTCTAATCAAATTGTCCCTGAACGTGTCTCATTTGCAATTACCGTATCAAGTTCTAATCACCATCTAAATATGCTCTTAATATGTTTTTCATAAGTGAAAGCGGAAAGAGAAGGCAGTAACTATACAGTTTCTTTTCTTCCCCCAATCTCATGGCACTAGTACGAACATGGTGCACGCAAGTTCATAAACGAATGTTATGAGCTGCCATACGAGCACTAGCCGAATCTTCGAAACCAAACATGATAGGCGCTAAGAGCAAGGACAGAATTAGACATAAAACTTGATAGCCACTAAGAAAGAGCAAAGATTTTTTCTGCACACTTTTGCAAACTGAAGTCAAAACTTACTAGTGAATCAAACTATAGCTACCATCCTCGTCGATGCTCAAAATATGCTGCTCAAGAATCCCCTACAAGAAAAAAAGAGCCAGATGAACATCAACATACGACAATAACTATGTATAGCACAAAGATACGTGTTTCTCACCATATTCCGGTCTCTTTCTTTGTTTGATTTCTGCAATTATAAAAGATTGAGATGAAATGGTTCAGTTAGAATGATCTGAATTCTCTTGAGATAAGATGTATTGGTTTTCCAGGTTTCTTAACAGGATTGACATCTCCTGTCCAATTTTAGCATCCTAAATGGTATCTAACTAATTATATTTAGATTTTAAGGTATCAAAAATAAGTTATCAAGCATTTCAAACCTTTTAAAAATGACGTGTTATAATATTATTGATTAGACGTTATTTGGGAAACCAAAAGTTGGACAGAAGATTTGAATCCTTCTTAACGAGAGTCTGATCTAGGTGTTGAATTTTATGGAAGCAAGTTGATTAATAAGAAGGGTAACCGAGACAACACTAATAATACATTTCAAATTTCTTACAAGGACTAAACGTAGTAAATGGAAAGTAATCCAAGGAGCTTATCTTTCATACAAAATAGAGCTTCCGAAACATTGTTTTACCTGGGTTTTCCTACAAAAGCATCATTGATTTCATCAGGAGTCGGCCTTTTAGGAAATGTTGTCAACGAGACGTACTTCTCCTTCCCAGATGGTTCATCCACCCTCTTGTACAATTCATATGGATAAGGGTAAGACATCCTGAGAGATGACGTCAGAAGTAAAAATAATTAGAAGTAAAATCCATCTTAACATCCATGGTAATGACATATTTCTTAATGTCCGTGGTGATCACGTCTTTCAAGACGTCTATTTTGTTGGACTGAGCTTGTTAAATCCTTGAAATCGGGTTTGTGCATCCCTTCATTTCTCGAAGTAAGGTTTGTAAAATCACAAGCAAATAACTTATAGTAAACCAAGCTGACCTGATTGCTCCCATAATTGGATATTGGGTTCCTGCATAGTAGAGAAGCCTAAAGAGATAGCAACTTTCGAATGATGCAGCGTACTCCAATCTCTTGTCGCGACCCATCGTCTTCAAAAGGAAATGACAATTGATTAAGTGCTTAAACTATATGGATCATTTCAAATTCATCGTAGTCCGGACACTTACTTGCATGATTCCACTAGAACCTGGTAAATCCTGAACATTAAGAAATTCGTCACTATATCAGCCACACAAAGTCATGAACTAGAAACATAATACTTTTAGGTTGAAATTTTTATCATGCACGTATGAGTTGTTAAATATCTATAATCCTCGTTATGAGCATGTAAGTTTCTCAATTTTCCAAAAAGCTAGGAGGTGGGTCATCTATTGTATTTAATTTCCAAATACTCCCCCTTCACATGTGGGCCTGCACAATTTCAGAGGGTGACCAATCCGCTGCGACCAAATTTCAGGGAGAAACTGAAAAAAAATCCCACACGTGATGACAATTTATGAAGTGCACTACTCTAATACCATGTCAGTTTACCGATTCTCCCAATAGCTTAATGATGGAGATTGGAATATTATTTTCTTTTAATATGTAGTTAATTAAATTACATTTTTATGTATTTTGGAAAGAGAATCATCCCATTATCATTTTATCTTAGTAGACTCCCATATGCTGCCGCACTCCTCCACTGCCACTGCACACATTCCTCCACATTGCCACCACGCACTGCCCTCTGTTGATGACGCTGCTTCATCAATCGACTCAGCTACAGCCACTTTGCAAAACCTGAGCACCATCATTGATCAACAATGCAAAAAGCAGCCTCCGCATGCCGAGCTGAGCGATCTCCACCACATGTAGTCGTACACAACTATCTCTACCTCTATAAAAGAACATGTTTTGCGACCACCAAAAGTATGTTCCAATCTATTGACCAAACTAAAATATGTCATGACAGACCACCAGAAAGTGCCTAATGAAAATTTTTTGACTGTCTCAGACCCATTTAGACTGGCAAAATATTCTCCAATCTATCGAAAATTTGATCTATGGTCTATTAGTAGAAGATAATTAGGGACTGTGTTTCGATCCAATTCATTTTTCCTTTATCCCAACATTGTTCCATGTCTCCATGATTGTTGACTAAGCATAAAAGTCAGAATGAATTTTCAAGCATATGTTCAACTCGATCACTACTACGTAAATGTGATGGTCATCTACTAAACGTCTTATTTTCACACCTTTATTCAACTGAGCCTCACCCTAGACCGTTCTAGGTAAATTGGATAGATAAAGGTTTCCTTGAAGCTACTGAAAGATGTTTGCTTTCTCTTCAACTGGGTTCTCATTATAAGAGATACATTTGCAGTGGTAGTCATTTGGTTGCCTATCCATAAGGCAACTTTTTTTTTTTTGATAAAGAAATCAGACTTGGTTTGATGAATGAATATCGAGATCTCATACATCTCCTCTTCAGTTCTCGTTCTCTCTCTAGAATTCTCACTTAGTTGTTGTCTCTCTAATCTTTAGTGGTTACATTTCTTTGCTTATCAATTCTATCTCCTCTATCTTGGTCCTATATCACATGAGCTATTAAGAGGCGGGCCATTATTTTCTTTCAAGATAGATAAACATGTGTAAGAACGAAACCTTGAGACGAGGATTGACAATAACAACTGGTCGGCTCCCAGCAGCATCAGTCATAGCTTTCAAATCCTGTATAGTAAACCACAAGATGCTTGGGAATCAGAAACGTAGAATCGAAAAGCATATCAAAGTTCATTTTCATGTATTTTTTTTAGTGAACATGTATTTTGATATTTTTTGTCTCTTCTCAATATATATTGTACATTTTCAGTTTAAAAACATGGTAGAGAATTCCCTCACTCTAGGCTACTTACGTCAATGATACAGTTTCCTACAGCATTTTGAGGAGCCACAAGAATAAACATGTCATCTTGTGCATCTACATCTTTGGCACCTGGGCAATAAACATTTTTTTAATAATCAAATGTAGAAAATATGAGGGTAAAAACTGATTCTCAAAGCCAAATATCTAGAGGCACGTGAGACGTGACAAGCTAAGCTATCAACAATGAATCCATGAGCATATGATGTAAGTTTGACAAATAAAAATGGTTTGTCTACCTATAGATCCAATTTTGATAAACGTCCCAATTGCACCATAATCACCCCAGTCCATGAACTCTAGGATCTTTCGAGTACCAGCAAGTTGCAATGGCATTCCTGCAAGTGCACCTTCTCCCATGGATCCTTGGACGCAAACCTTAATAGAAAAGGAAAAGGTTTGCATCCCGTAAAATTATTTCAGCGGAATTGGTATAAATGGGCAAAACTCTAGACTACTTTACAAAAAGTATCTTGCAAATCGTTTTAACTTGTGCCCTTTTACAGTCGAGGATAAAAATATCGATGTTGATGCAAATATAGGTTATGGATAGTTTACGTAATCAATACATAAGCAAGAAGGATTGAATTACCTTGACACGTTTTCCATCATCAGCAAACGAAAGAGCAATGACTCGAACAAGTTCCATTAATGTACCTATTCGATATACATCCTGTGGATCATATGATAGGGTCAAGCCCAACAAAAATTTTATGGCTATAAGCAACAAGTTTACCTACCATTTCTGGGTTCAGCTCCGGGATATTAATTTCCACCTGCCAACGGGAGATGTTAGGTTCTTCTTGTAGTGTTCTAGGTAGGTAATGGATTAAACTACTCTCAGAATTTTACCGAAAATCATGCTTACAGTAGACAATCAAACCTTTAATCTAGTTCTTCCTTCACTTATTGCTCTCTTTGTGGCTTGTAAGACATCATTGTAGAAGTATTTTCTAATTTCTCTTGAATGAGGAATGTTATTCAATTTAGTAGGAATTCCCCTCCAGTCATCCTGTAAAATTGCTAAAAAAGTAAGAAACAAATATAAGCAAAATTATTTATCACAACTTCCATAAATGAAATCAACTCTAATAAGCAATAAACAGACACATGAAAAAATTCATGTTACAGGTATGACAAAAACCTGACTTGAGGATGATTGATTCAAGAGGCTACCATTTCCAAGACTTGGTTTCCCTGGTAAAGATGAACAAAAGATTGAGAGAAAAACAAACATTTTGCAACTAAGTTCTTCAATACCTTGAAAACAAGGTTTTGAAAGTCCTTTCTGGATATTAAACTTGTAATTAGGCACTCAGATGCTGAATTTAAGACCGTGAAAAATTTACCTAATTTCCACTTTTCTTTCTCTTTTTGTACTTCAGATAGTAAAGACTCTATTTCTGCAAAAACTCGGTCCTTTGGCCGGTTTCCATCAATCTGTACTCCCAGAGAAAATCGTATGAATAGGAGTCTTGATCAACAAATCAAAATAATACAAGACAAGGAAAAAAATTATAGAAATACCTATAGCGTAAAATTACCTTTTTCATAATGTTTGCATAAATGGATAAGATTGCTTCTGCATTTTTCTTGTATATTTCAAGACGTGACTTTACCTTCAAAAAATTTCGCAGAAAAAATATTGGAAGCTGAAATGCAGGAGATCAAGAGTAACCAAGAAAAAGTACTACTTTTTTCAAAGAACAACAATCCCAATCTCTCTCTCTCTCTCTCTCTCTCTCTCTCTCTTCCTCTCTCTCTTGCTTTTATGATGTGAAATCATACCTTTTCCTCAGTGTCATCGGGACGGGTTATAAGTCTTGCTCGAATCTCCTCTGTCTGTGGAGGGAAACTCTTCAAATGGTAAATCTTCCCTGTCACGGGATCCAACCTTCTTCCAATGCATCTGTCGATTAGAGTTTCATCAGGAACCTGAATTTTTAAAGGTTAACATTTTGTAAAAATCAATTACACAAACGCAAAAGATTGCGTAAAATAATTATGATGGTTTTATCAAATACCATAAGAAAGATGGCACAAACAAGTAAATCAAAAATATCATGCATCGCCTATTTGACAAAATACAATCGAATTTAAAGACTTAACTTATTCCATAATCAAGTATAGAACATAATGTGCATGCAATTAACATACATCTAATACAATATAAATTTCTGGTCTGATCTTCATCTCCTCCAAACTCTGTGCTTGCGAGGCACTTCTTGGATACCCATCAAGAAGCCACCCTTTTTCTTTTGCATCTTCGCGAGATAATCGTGCTTTGACCATCTATAAAGAGAAACATATCGGGATTTATGTTGAGAAACAATGCACAATGAGAAATGTTCGTTTCAAGATTGATATCGACATACAGCTGTCACAATCTCGTCAGGAACCAGACGACCAGAATTCATGTACTCTTTTGCTTTGTTCCCGATCTCCGTCTCTGAAGCCACTTCAGCTCTCAGAAGATCGCCTGTTGAAATGTGCACTAATCCAAACTGAAGAACAAAGAGAAAGTGTCTAAGAATCCATAATTCCGAAGCAATCACTTGGAGAGAATATGAAAGACCAAGAGCTAAGCAAGTTTGGTCATGATCATTCTTAATGGTTCACATACATAATTGTGTATAGCAATCTTTATCCTATAAGCCTAAGTAAGAAATCAACTTTTTTCTTAAAAACAAAACAAAACAAAACAAAAAAGAAAACATAAATCTTGATAGAAAGAGAGATACCTAGAGATTTTCTCGAGCAAAACACAAAGATTAAAAATTCATAGGATCACCAAAGATGTCCTGTAATTGTGTGTGTGTGTGTGTTTTTTTTTTTTTTTTTTTTTTTGTGCGTGTGGAATATTTAGGAATTGGTTATCTGCATAACAACTGTACCTTCTGAACAATCAACTCGCATTGGGTTCCTTTGCCTGAAGCTGGTGCACCCGATATCATCACCTTCAACGGCTCACTCTTTACTGAGCATTTCACTTTCAAGCCCTGCCCAGCACAAAGCAGAAAACAAACAACTGAAAAAACTTAAAAAAAAAAAACAAAAACAAAAACAAAAATTTTTTTTTTTGGGTGTGGAAATAACCTTGGATTTGGAGCTAGTTCTCAAATGGGTTTTGTTGTTGTTGTACTTATGGCCCCGGAGAGAGCACGGCCTGTAAGATGGTTTGGAAGACAAAACGCAAGAAGAAGAAGAGGTAGAAGAAAGAGAGGGAGAGGAAGAGTGAACAGAAAATGAGGAGAGAGGAGAGAGTGAAGGAGTTGAAGAGACATTGGTCGAGTGAAGAGGAGGTAGTGACGTGGGCACCATTGTTTGAGCTTCCTATACTCTTTTTCTGTGTCTAGAGAGAGAGAGAGAGAGATGAGAAGATCTTCTCTGACAATGGAAAGACCAAGGCTTTTGAAGCTTTTACGTGGTTGACATCGACGGAAAAACCGACACCACTTGTTTTCTCTCTCTCTCTCGTTTTTGGGGTTAAATTATTAAGCGTCCGTTTTGATAAATTAGTTGAAAGTAAAATTTTTTAAATTATACTTATTAATTTTTTAAAATTTAGTTATAAATTTTATTAATTTTTCAGAAAAAGATAAAAATTAAGATAAAATATACAGTTTAGTTAAAGTTAAATTTGAATATCAAACGTAACATAAATTTTTTTATACACTGGGTTACATTATTAAGTTAGTCCCCAAAGAAAATAGTCAATTTTTGTACATCAAACTATGTAATATATGAATTATCATTTTTTTATTGATAAATGTTTAAAATATTGTTACATAAATTAATTATATCAATCAATAAAAATTTGACACATGAGTTGATATTTAAAAAATTGATGTTAGAATTGGTATTCGTAATATTATTATTATGTATCCAAACATGCATTTGGTGCTAAAGTTTGGATTGTAAAATTTGAGTTTAAATTAATTGTGTGTTTATTGAAGCGTTTGAATTTCTTGAGTTAAAAAGTGTAAAACTTGAATTGTGTTCAGAAAAAAAAAAAATCAATACATGAATTGTTTCGTTCGTTTCAAAATTCTATACATTTTTTTTTTATTTTAAAAATCATCTTATTTGAACTTGTCTATGCAAAGTTATGGAGTTGGAGATGAAATTTTTAAGTTGGAGTTGATTGACTTTTTAAAAATTAGTTATAAATTTTATTGATTTTTCCAAAAAATATAAAAATTGATATGAAAAAAATCTAATTTAATTAAAATTAAACTTAAATACCAAACATACTCTAAAAATAAGCAAAATTTGGGGGGCGGGGGGAGGGGGGGAGTGGGGGGGCTGGGGCTGGCCCTGTGAGAGGCGTGGCCTGTGGGGGGGGGGGGGGGGGGGGGGGGCGCTGGGGGAGGGGGGACCTGGGGTGGGAGGGGGTTGCCGAGGATGGGGTGGGGGGCCGGTCGGGCCTGGGGTGGGGGGCTTGGGGATGTGGTAGCCGGCGTCAGGGGGTCGCCGGTGACAAGGCGCAGGTCACCGGCGACGTCGGGAAGGTCACCGACATCGAAGAAGATTAGGATGAGAAGGGGTAAGATGAGGTAAGGTGTATGGTAATTATGATGCACCAACAATATATTAACCGTTCGATTAAATCTTAACGGTTCAAAAAAGAGCTCTACCGGTAATTAATCTGAGAGAGGCTCTACCACAACCTCTTTACGATATTTTATGGGACCGAATTCTTATAACTGACAATGCATATTATGTTTAATTTAGAACTCTTCTGACATGTAAAATCTACTTTTTGGTTGATAAATAAAAATAAATAGCAAATATAATGATAGATATACTTATTACAAAAAAAAAAAAAGAGTAAACATACTTAGTTTATTTATAATTTTATAGTTTGCTTATTTGCTAAAAAAGATCAGAGAAAAAATAAAATAGGGTGTAAAAAATATATTTGAAATGACGTAATAACATTTATTTTATGTAAGGATAGTTTTTGAACTTATGGGGTCGTGCATGATTAAAAAGGATACGTATTAAAGAGAGGGTGTGAAGAGTTAATATAGGGTGTCAACAAAACCATTCTAGAATAGAGAAATTATACAATAAATTGGGCAAATCGGGTGTACCATGTCATAAGAAGCTTATGTGAACATTTTTTGTGGCAACTCCACATAATCACATTTCTCTCTCTCGTTATATTTTGCTTTAATGGTTTAATCACTATTGTCACTAAAATTCCACCTAAATCATTTTTACTAATTAAACATCAATTCATTATTGTTAAAAAATGCATAATTAATATTATAGGATGAATCAATTTTGAATCAATTTCCAAAATTTAATTTATGTTAAAAGTTTCATGACGATAATTTGGCAAAAAAACATCTCGAAAGCATATTTGTAGTGCGATTTATAAGTTATTGTAACAAAAGGGGTTTCCTGATCATAAGATCTCTTTAACGACGAAATTTTTAACAAAACAGTCATGATAGAAATGGAATTATGCTTTAAGACGCATGCAAAATTGTAAATCTCTATGAAACTTGGAAGTTTTATGAATGACGAAATTTCATATGACAACATTACGATAGAATTTTAAATGGATTTCAAAAATTGCTCCAAGGAGTGGTTTTCCACAAAATCACGCTATACAATTTTCTTTATATATGGGCCAGACTAAGCGGGCCAGACTAAGCGGGCTAGCCTATTACCCACACTTTTGACCCGAGGGCGGATCCAACCCATCAAATGTCGGGCCCTCCCCAACACGGTGCAAGCACAAGGACTGAGTTGGACCTCACTTTTAGCTCGGCCCCAGCTTGTTCAGTTCAGCCCAACTTACCCAAAGTTTATTATATATATATATATATATATATATTTAAAACAACATATGTTTATCATTTTGAAACAATTATAAATAATGTGTGTGTATATATATATATATATTGAATAAATGATGTTTGAGATAAAAAAAATAAGCAGATGCACCAAGACATCTCAATTAGGTCGGTAACCATCTAGCATCCTCTTGATTTTCCTATCCCAAATAAATTTTATTAAAAAGAAAGAAAAAAGTTTACAAAGAAATAATAAAAAAAAAGGATAAATGCGCAGGCGCCCAAAATAAGAGAAAGCTGAAACGAAAGACATTGTAAGACAAGGAATCTGATCTGAAGTTTGAGAGATGCTCCCAGAGGTTAAAGTTGAGACTCAAACCTTGCTCACATCTTCAAATATGTCCCGTTAAAAACCTTGTAGCCAAAACCCAATGGGAAAAAGACTAAAAAGAAAAAAGAGTGCATATTTAACCCAAAGACCGAAATCTACACTTTGGTAAACCTGCTATGTTACATTGAATTTCTTTGGCGTAGAACTCAGGAACTTGAAACCACCACTCGAAGCTGTTTATAGGAATCCCATGTGACGTCAATTTATCTACCATCGAGTTTCCTTCACGGAAAATGTGCGATGCTCTGTAATTTATTTTGCAGAAATAACTTAGGGCATTGATCCATTTACTTCTATATTTCCAAGGAACGGAATGAATTTTCTGTTGCAAAAGTTCAACAATATAGGTGGAATCACTTTCAAACCAAAGATTATCCCAATGATATCATTTGGCATAATCTAAGGCAGTAATGATACCCAAAAGCTCAGCCTCGAAAGGATAAGTCACTCCAATGGGACAAGAAAAGCATCTTTTGCAAAAACCAAGATAAGTCTGAAATACACTGCCACAACCAGTTGGACTTGAAGAACCGTTTGTAGAACCATCAGTATTAACCTTAATCCAACCTGGATTCGGAGGGAGCCATTGAACTTCAGTAATCCTAAGAGCCTTGCCAACTCTACCCTTGATATTTAGACGATGCAGAATCAACAAATCTGAGATTTAATTTCACAGATAACCATTTTCCAAATAATCTGCCTTGTAAACCCCATTATTAATGCAGGTCATCACATAGTGCATGGAAGGCGATTTATGTGTGAAAATTGCATCGTTCCTAACTTTCCATATTAGTCAAATCGATGTAATAATTGAAGCAGCCCACAAAGAAAATCTGAGAACTGAATTTTTGCTTTAAGACTGACTCCAGCAAATTAGTGATGTTAGAGGTCAAAACGATTTTCACACAAAAAACCTCATAAATGTAATCCAATATCTTTCTTGCAGACGAACAATTGAGAAAAAGATGCTTAGTGGTTTCTTCCGCTGACATACAAAGTTTGCAACAAGACACGAGTGAGAAATCACGCAATTTAAGGGCGTTTTCTGTGGCTAGTTTATTGTGCAAGACTTTCCAAAGAGTAATATATCTTTTAGGTTGAATACCACGTCTCCAAATTTTAGTTCCCCAATTGGTGATGGCACCTTTCGAACAAAGATGTTCATAGAAATCCTTAGTTCTTGGGATTCCCGTCGAGCAAAGAGACCAAATGACAACGTTTTAAAATATATATATATATATATATATATATATATGACTACATAATCATATTACATGGTTACAATATATTATTTATTTATTTTTTTAAAACAGTTCATGGAATTGTTCTTTTTTTTTTTTTTTAATGTTGGTATTTAAACGTTGATATCATTTATTTTTCTTTCTTTTTGTTAATTATATTTCACTCTATTCTCCCTTTATTATTATTATTTTTTTTTGGAGAAGGAGCAAAATAGCTTTTTAAAAAAAGAGTAATAGTAAATTATATAATAGAATTTAAAGATAATAATAAGTAATATAATCAAATTTATGACACCACGATATTAAAAATTCTCTCTTTCTCACTCCTCTTCTCTCTAATATGAATTTATACATATAAATTTGATATTAAAAAATAACTGTAAATCGATAATTTTCTAGAAAATTCAAGAAAATCTGTGGATTTATAAAAAAAAAAACATTAATTATTATTTTTTAAAAATCTGTTATAAACTTTAAAAATACTTATAAAATAAAATATGATATTTGCTACAAATCCCCCCCCCCCCAAATCCCGTTTTCTGGCCCTATTTTTAAGCCCGTTGGACTTTAGGACAGAGCCGGGCTTTGTTTCAAGTAATCGGGTTGGGCTCAGCCCGATCTGTTTTTCCCCTTTCTGTCGTTAGGGTTAGGCTGGACGACCGGAATTTACTGGTCTAGCGACAACGATGGCGTGGCAATTGGGATGAGATAATGGGGGGCATTTTTGAGAATTCCTTAAAATCTTAAACCATAATATGTTGTTTTCTTTCAATCTTTAAAGAAAAAATAATTGTTATGCTGTAAGTTTGTATTACCACCTCCAATAATGCTATTTCACATTCTCTCACTAAGCAAAGCAAATGATTCTATCCATCAAAATACAGAGGAAAGGAGGAATAAAAGATTGGAAGAGAGAAGGAAGAAATGGGAAAAAGGTACCAGAAACTGGCATACGAAAGAGAGAGGAATCAGATGATAGATAGATAGATAGATATATATATATATATATATATACATACATATTCATTTCCCGCCAACACCCACTCTGTACACTTCAGTCCAAACAATCCATCAGCTCAATCTCTCTATTTCCCAAAAAAAAAAAAAAAAAAAAAAAAAAAATCGCAGTTTCTGTGAAAGTGTGTTTCCCGACCTTTGAATTTGCTTCCATGGCGTCGACGACACTGAACGAGTACGAGCGCAAAAGGCTCGACAATATCCGCCGGAATACCGAAATTATAGCTTCCCTCAACCTTCACTCCCTGGTCACTGATCTCTCTGCCTCCACAAAGCGCCACAGGTATGTTCCACTCTCTCTCTTTCTCGTCACTTCCCAAACTAGCATCAAATTCAGGGCTCTAATGGCAGGAACAGAGCGGAACCGAACAAGGCTCCTCCGCAGAAAAAACCTAAAAGCCAGACTCCGAATCTCACAAGCCGTCGCTCTATGCGTAAAAGTGGAATTCTTGCAGATCTCGAAGAACTCCCGAACCGTCGAAAAACTCCGACCGCAAAACCTAAGCCCTGGACTCGAAAGTTGGGTCCTTTGAGCATGAGCGAGGCGTACGGCGGAGACCAGGGGTCTGATCGAGCCCTTATTGGAGCGATTCTGCGTAATTCGAAGAAATCGGAAATGGATGATTCGGAATTTGGTAGAGATAGGGTTTGCGAATTTGGGGAATTTGGTGAAGACGATAATTTGAGTAATTTGGTTAAGAAAGAAGTGGGGGATTCTTTTGATTTGTGTTGTATGACTGTGAAGCCGGAGAATGTTGCAAGGATTTTGCCCGATAGGATTACGAATATAAAGTTCTTCCCTCGTTCTAGTTCTAGAATTATTGTGGCTGGGAGCAAGCTTGGTGATGTTGGATTTTGGAATCTTGATCATCGGAGAGAATGAGGAACAGAAGATGGGATATATATGTATCATGCTCATTCCGGTTCTGTTTCCGGAATTTCTATTCTTAAACATTGCTTGTCCAAGGTAATTTTCACTGCATATTTCTATGCTTTAGTGTTTGATTAGAGGGATGCAACTTGTATTCTTAATTCTCATTCCGGTTCTGTTTCCGGAATTTCGACTCATAAACATTGCTTGTCCATGGTAGTTTTCACTACATATTTCTATGCTTTAGTGTTTGGTTAGGACTTGAATTAAGAATATGATTCAAAAGATATACTTTAAGTAGCTAAATGGCGTTTTTCCAAATGCTGAAAGACTAGTCTTTCGGAACTTCAGTAGTCTTCGTTGTGAAGCAAAACATGTGTGTACCCACTAGTCCTCCCAAATCCCGACTTGATTTTTGAAGCAGACGTCTTGGTAGGAAGATACCTTAGTAGGTTTTTTTTTTTTTTTTTTTTTTTCCTTATTAAAATTGTCGAAATGCAGGTCTATACTAGCTGCAATGATGGTTTCATAAGGTCAATGGATGCTGAAAAGGAGGTATTCGATCTGATATATTCTAGCAAGTATTCTATATGTTCCCTCTCTCAACGATCAAATGATTTAAAGTGTTTATATTTTGGTGACGCATCTGGACTTCTCAACATCTGGGATGAGCGAATGGGAAAATGTACAACGCTAAAGTTTTTGCATGTGGGTAGGATTAACTCCATAGACTTCAATTCAGACAATCCTTACACATTGGCGACCAGTTCCTCACATGGAAATGTCTGCATTTGGGATCTGAGAAGTATTGATACAATTAAATCAGAGACATTGAATACTATTAGTCACAAAGAATCTGTACATTCTGCTTATTTTTCACCATCCGGAAAGTGTCTTGTGAGTAGCTGGTATGTCAATACATAGAAGCTATGGAACTTACTGAAAATAATGGTAATAATAGTAGTAATAAAGAAGTACTGTTGGTAGTTTTGATTTTCATTGGTAATGTTTAGACTTTCTGCAAAAGAGCATGTATCAGGTTTGGGACATTTACTTTTTTTCTATCAGTCGGCATACATCAAATAGAAATGAACGGTCCTAGCAAGTATTGGCAGGCATTTTATGCTATCTGCTATACTAGTTAGCGTTTTTGTTTTTTTACTTGTGAGGCTCATTATAGAATCTATCTTCAATTTCTAAATTTGTATATAATTTGCCTTTTCTACTTAACAGTCTCCAACCTCCAGTTCTCGAAAGTAGAAAGCAGATGTTGCCAAAATTCAAAATTGTTTGCTACTATCTTTATCTTTTATGTATTGTTATACCAAGGAAACACTTAAGAGCCTAACGTGTCTTGCGTGATGAAATGGTTGAGCAATCAGGTCAGCAAGCTTGACTAATCTTTGTGGGATTTTCTCTCTCTTGTAGTTTTGACAACAAAGTTGGTATACACAGTGGAATCAATTTCGAAGAGACATCAATGATTCGACATAAAAATCAGGCAGGCACTTGGATTGCTCCTTTTAGGTACGAGATTTTTTGTTAGATTTCCAGATGCTGCCCTCTTTGTTCTTCCTTTGATCCTTTTCCTTAATGTTTTATCGTTATCATCTGGTTCTGGTCACTGTTTTCTTTTTTCATTATAACATATGCCTATCACTTAAATATAAGTGCATATCGATTTCTTTCTTGCCCCTGTTACCCTATAACCTGGAAATTCTAACGGTGAAATATATGGTTTCTCAACAATTATTCTTCTTTGTGGCAACAGGGCGATTTGGGGATGGGACGATTCGCACATCTTCATCGGTAGTACGAAAAGAGGAAGAGGAGTTGATGTTATTTCCCCGTCTCAAAGGAGAACAATCTTCACTTTGCAGAGCCCACACGTTACAGCTATTCCGTGCACATTTGATGCGCACCCTTACAATGTGGGGATGCTAGCCGGAGCCATAAGTGGAGGTCAGGTTTATGTGTGGACAATGAGTTGAGGAATTTAATCCTTTGGAACAACAATTCATGTATAGTTTACAGTTAAATCTCTAACTCATTTACTTTCTAGTATTAGTTGTAATTCTTGTATGATTAGTGTTAATTACTTCTGTTTGTGTTACCCTTCTCCTAACTTTTGCACTTGAGGATTTCTCCTCCTCTTTCCTATGTATTTGATTATCCTATCAATGGAAGGGAAGTAAGTTTCTTATCTTTCAACAAAAATAAAAAAAATAAAAAATAAATAAATAAATAAAGGTATTTACTTCTTCGTTTCACATTGTCTGTTTATTTTATTTTATTTGAAATGGATAAGAAAATTTTGTGGTAGAGCTTTATCTATTTCACTTTTGGCATTCCTCCCCACCATGAAAGTTTGTTACCAAGTTAAGTGTATGGGCATTCAGCAAAAAGCTGTATTTATTGGGTTGAGGCATTTTAGAGAAACGGCTTTGCTCAATACATCTGGAAGTTGATGGGTAATTTCATGGAAAGTTTCGTGGGAATGCTAAACTTGTCTTGTACCGTTTCCACCTGTCAAAATATTGAATCGTACTCTGAAGCATTCTTATATCATCCATAAATATCAGATTTCATCCAAACATATTTTATCTAATGTCAGTTTTTAATAAATATTTACGTTTAAGAGATTTAAAAATTATATATCTTAAGAAAATTTTCCCCAAAAAAAAAAAAAAAAAAAAAACTAGAAGATTTCTGGTAGATTAAAAACCAAATTTTTTAAGTTAACAAACTAAAATATAAAGGTAAACAGCAGTAGACAGACTGGGGCTCACAAGACTCGATTCAATTATTCGCAAAGAATGCTAATGCTAGAATTTACTTCACTTACTAAAGTTCTAAATATGAGTCCAATAACATATATTTTTTAAAAAATTCTAATGATATTTTTTTTTCCCCTAATCATAAAATTCCCTTCTTCCACGATGTTAATTCAGATGGGATTAATTGTTCATTACATGCAAGCACAGCCTGTGCCATCAACTTCCCAAGCCAACCATGGTACAACAGTCCCCTCGCACCAAGCCCCCCGAATAGCCAGTATTTGCAGCCATCATTCTCACCTATAATGTCATTGACACAACCTAGAAGCGGGAGTGAGCCATGGGGAGTGAGTGGCGGCATTGCCCTCAGACCGGCCCGAGCTCCGGCGAAAGTCCAGTTCTTGAGATCAGGATAAATGGCATATGCCTTGGGTAGTAGCTCTTCAAAGGCTTTTGAGGCTTCCGATGTGGAGACATTTGGTGACGAGTTTCTTGATTTCCATTCCCATGTAGAGCCCATGTACAAGCTTCGGCGCCCCTGGATAGCTAGCCAAGCATCCGACAGAATTGAGGGGCCAAGCTCTGGATACTCTTCTCTGGAAGACGAAAACTTTAGTAAACTGATTTTTAACCACTATTGTGACTCGATCATAATAAACTACTGCAAAATCAACAAAAAATGTAGCAAACACATTTTTTTACCATCTTTAGTATGATCATCTACACGTTAGTGTTAGGATATAATATTGGCTGAGTTTGGTCGCGTGGGCTGAAAAAATTTATACCAACCCCACGTCAGGAGATTGAAAGTGAAATTAAGTTCTGTGGTAAATAAGTAGCATGGATGATCTTAAAACAGACTCGTGTCTGAAATCAAGCTCAATTCTGAAGGTACTGATTTGCAGAAAAAGATTTAAAAAAAAAAAGAAAGAAAGAAATGAAAATATTATCATAGACAGCTGATAAACAACGACAACAACAATAAGAAAACCTTTGATCCATACTTCTGATGACAATTCATTTTTAAGGGGTTCAGATTCTCCTAGTGACAAACGAGTGGACTTGATATTAAGCAGAAGGCGTATTGATTAAAGATAACTTTACCCGATATCATCAGGCAGCTTAAGGTGCGCAACAACACCTCTGCATGTCCTCAAAGGAATCCTTCCGGCAAGCTCAGGTAGCATGTCTGCTTTGGCACCTAGACATATTATAACTGCCTGGTATTCGTCTAACATTTTATGCAATCATATACTAAATAGTCAATAAGTAGAACCATCAAGTCAATTACAAGTTCACAACTAAAGCATCCAAGAAAAGGACACTGAGAACTTCATTTATAAACAAGGGTAAATTGCTCGTTTAGTTCTTGAACATTCATGTTTGTGCAACTTTGGTATCCGTTTTTTTTTGTAGCTTGAATGACCCAAAACTATTGAAATATTACTACAATAGTCCTTTCCGTTAATTTTTTGACGGAATCTGTCAATAATTTGCTCAAAAAGTGATGCTCACTAGTGGATTCTGTTAAAAAATTAATGGAAAGGACTACTAAAGCAACGTTTTCAATAGTCTAGGGTCACTCAAGCAATAAAAAAAAAAAGAGAACAGGGACCAAAGTTACACAAACTTAAAAGTTTAGGGACCAACCTAGAAATTTATCCTATAAACAATGCACTTATGAAGCAAAACTGGACTTTGTACGTATACTTAGATAGTGCAATGAGAAATTACCTTCTAAATCAAGGAGTTTGTGAACAGATTTCTTGTGCAAATGTAACTCTTTTTCCCTAGTGCCAGAAGTGGATAATTCCTTCACTAAATTCTCACATGCTATGTAAAGCGCCTAGCAAAATAACGAATCACCTGAAGATAAAAAAGAAATAAAAAACACTCAACCAAAGCATAGAATTTACAATTCAGACCTGAAGATAGCGTTGAGGATGAATATTTACAGCTTGAGGCATGTAGAACGCTGTATCGAAAGGGACGCATAGATTGGGGACAAGATTTTGGGCAGCCTCCTTGTTAATAGTTTCTATTCTGCAACTGGAAAGGCAATTCCGAGCATTCTAATTCGGTAGAGCAAGAAGCACTGACATTACTATGAGATGAAATATCAAACACGAAACCTTGTGCTTACATCAAGTTCATAGAGAATTACATCACTCATAAGTAACAAGTTCTTCACGCTCACTGCTGGTCTCAAGATTCCCCTGAATTGAAGAAATCCCATCAGAAGTATAAACTACTTTCAACTTATCGGAATAGTCGTTCACAACTTAAACATCCCATATTGAATAAACTAAAGAAAAGGGTAAGCATAAGTTGAAGGTCCTTCGATACGAACCGAAAGGCTCATTGCATAATAGCATACACAATTTTGCATTGTAAGGAATCCAAGAAATTCAGAAGCATTTCATTCCAAAAAACCGAGAACCGTATTCCAGTCCCACAATCAACAATAATTACGTTTGTGTAAATTAAAACTTCTATGAAAACCACAATGAGACAATAAGTATACTTGAAGAGAACAGAGAGACCTTTTCTGAACAATGAGGCCATGAAAATCTGAAACTCCAAAGTCAAGATCATCTGAACACAACGCCGTCCCTTCAGCAATGCTCAAAAGCCTTAAACACTCGTTCCAGCACTCGGCACCCCCGCCACAGAAGCTTAGCTGCTAATACGGAATACCCAATATTGTTACCATCAAAATTATCACAAAAAATACGCCAACTTTGCATCCTCAAAGAATATAAGATTAAAAAAAAAAACAAAAAATAGATAGATGCGTAAATAGCCGACTGGATTGGTCAGTCATGATTGACAAAATTTCAATAACGATAGGCCATTTTTCTAAATTAAAAGTTCCGTCATTTTTATAAATGTGTTAAAAAAAAAAAACCGTCTATTTACCTAATTTTTCCTTAAAAAAATCCGAACAAAAAAAAAAAAAAAAAGAAAAAGAAAGAAAAACCTTTAGGGGAATAAGGATGAATGAGTCCTCCAGAAACTCCAGAAGCACCTCCACCAATCCCAATCTCATCATATATGTCTATGCATATATTTAACTCCTTTGAACTCTCCTGTACACACAAAATATATACATATACATATTGCATATATAAATGTATATGTATATACTACATAAATATTTATAATAATACACTTTTGTTTTCTTTGGTAGCAGAATAAGCCAAAAAAAAGTGAAAACAGAGAGCATACGCTGAGCAAATGAAAAGCGACGGAGAGCCCAGCAAAGCCGGCGCCGAGCACAGCGAATCTACGACACGAATTTGCTATTAAACGACAATTTAAGATGAGAAATGGAAGAGAGAGAGTGTTAACAAGAGTAACAAGAGTAAGCAAAAGACGAAGGAAACAGAAACCTGAGAGGAGGGCGAGAGAGGGAAGAAGAGAGGCAACGAGACGGTGAAGGGGTTGAAATTCCTCTGCTGTTAAGACCATAGCAACGGCTCTGGGCCATCATCTCTCTCTCTCTCTTCCTGTTTGGTGGTAGTCTCTCTTCCCCTGTTACGGAGGACGCAGTACCGGAATTAACCCGCTCCCCCTATCTCTAGCCCCGCCTCTTTCATGATTTTTTTGTTTTGGGTTATTTTTATAAATAGCCCCCAAACTATATATAATGTCCAATTGTTGACCCCCTAATTTTTAATTTACACTTTTTTTTTTTTTCAGTTACGCCAAGATCCCTCTGTCAATATTTTATATTAAAAAAAATTAGACTACATCAGAAATGATATTTTAAAAGTAAATTGTACTGTCATTAAAAATATATAACATCAGAAGAGATATTTTGAAGGTACAATTTTTCTCTCAAAACGATTGATTACGATTAGAGATCCCTCTATCAATGTTACCTTACATGATCGGAATGTACTCCGTTTTTGTTTAGTTTTATTATTATTATTATTATTTTTTATAGAATACCAATAATATGACTGTTTGTCTAAAAGTAGAGAAGTTTGAGATAGTGTGGTTTGTAAAATTAAAAGTCAAAAACCAGATAATTGTATAATTCAGAACCATTTGTTCAAATACCAATTTATTTAGTTATTTATTTTTAACTAGGAATGAGGAATTTTTTTTTTTTTGGAGATATGAAAGAAAACAGTCCCTTTTTTAAAGTGTAATTTAGCAAAATTATTTATTCTAAGACCAATCACACTGGTCCGCAGGTCAGGTACTCTTCTCTTGCAAAAGTAATTGATTATTATTATCATTATTATTATTTTTTTGGGGGTTCCATTGATAAGGTACTACTTGTTCCACGTGAAATATAAATGTGAATCTACATCAGTATTCCACCTTGCGTAATAGAAAACATTTTAGAACCATTTTGCGACTGTTCCAAAGACTCGAAAAAAAGCTAAGGTGTCAATGCAATCAAAGGTCACATAATTTGGCAGAATATTTACTTGGAACTAGAAGGGTAGAACATAATTTCATTAGTAACACAGAAACTCAAATTACTACAATAAATAACAATGTGCATAGAAAGGGTTCCACAAAATGTTGCAATGAATCAAGCTTTGCGCAAAATAAGCCTCCTTTCTCGCTTGTATTCAACTTCATCTCTCTGATGCATGATTATTAGAGCTCTTCTAACCTGTCAAAAGTAATCAACAATATATGTTAACTACATGCATACATATATACATATATATATATATATATACGTGCGTGTGTATTATATAATAAACGAAAACACCATTGTGTAAGTTGGCTTTTCGTAGATGCCACTTACAGTAGATTCATTCATTCCCATTCTAGCGAGCTCATCAATCAGCTTCCTCTCCGATATGTGGTTCCCAATGCCTACTCTTCTCTTTATCTGAGTTTCTGCTTGCTGTTTAAGGGACGAAAAGTAAATTTTAAACTTCTATGATCGGAAAGAATAAATAGGAACAAAAATGAAAGGCAACATAAAGTTGACAATAAAGTTGACAAAGTATCTTACAGACCTTTATTTCATTTGCCATCTCAGGAGTAAGATTAATTTGTTGATTTATTCCAGACGTTGCAGCGTCCATCGTTGACACTGTAAATAGTCTTAAAGCTTCCTGCACATTTGCTTCGGTAGCAACATGGGACCTGAAATCACAAGTAGTAAAAGAGTGGCACTTAACTTCAGAAATAAGAATGAAAATTAGCGGAGAAACGAAGAGAAACAATAAAAACTAGTGTATTTGGCATGTTTTTCCTTCACCAAGAATATTTAGTGGCAAATAGCAAGTCCCGTGTTACCTAGCAATTGGGGATGATTACCAATTAGAGTTTCTTTTAAATGCCATTTGAAAAGAAACAAATTATTAAAATCATGTCCAGGTTTTTCGGCTATAAACCAAAGCAAGAATATTGATTTTAGTTCCTTTTTTAAATTTCTTATCACATTTCGTTAAGAGCTCTATTAGATTATTACTAAAGAAAAAGCGTCGTCGAGGTTGTTGAAAACCTCTAAACTTACTAAAGTTTGCCTGAACAATCGATTTCTGACAAAAATCTAACACAACCAAGGTCTTTCAACTAAAATTATTAAGCCCACTTCACCACAAATAATGGTTATAACTTTTCTAAGCATCAATCCATAAGCACATAACACAATGCATGAAAAATATCAAGTCAAGAAACAGACTTACAGTTTCATTTTTGCAAGTGACTCACTCAATCGTACAATAGCTTCTAGCTGTCGTACGGTTATCGGTATCACTGCAGCCTCCCCTGTTTCATGTGCCTGTCGTCTCATGTCCTACAAGAAAATCCATAAAATACATGGAGTGACTGAGATTTTCTCGGAATCACAAATTTTGTGATTGGTAATGTGGGTAGAGCAACTGGTTTGTACTTTTAAAATAATTTGCGAGCATCATATAAGCTGTTATGGTCTACGATAAGAACTAGTACAAATATTACCTGTCTGATTTTGACGTAATTATTTTGTAGCAAGGTGGATGCAGAGTCTGATAAACGGGGATGGCATTCTGTCCGACAATATTGTATATACCTACAAGTTTGCAATAAAAGAATTTATACTCGGTTTCACCAAAGAGGCACTATAAGGAATTGATGGCTTATTTGCTAAATGTTAACCTCTTCAGCCAATTCTCTTCTTTCGAAGTTCTACTGTCGCCGAGGGTTGCACCCGCAGAGGCATGAACTTTTATGATATGGCTTGCAATAATCTGTCATTAAAGAAACCGACTCAATCTTTTATGTCTTATCACATTGATTGAAAAAATATTTGGTGTTTAAGCATACTTTTTGCTGACTAGAATGTAAAAACACTTTTATCATAAAATTGTTGCAAATTACCTTATCTTGACTGTACATCCTGATATCTTTGACGATGAAGATCAAATCAAATCTGGAAAGAATTGTCGTCTGTAAATCAATATTGTCCTGTGCAGTCTGGAAAATGGAAAGCATTTTAATTACTTCTCAATGGGAAGTAAAAAAAAGGCCGTAAAGAAACTGAAAGTGATAAAACAAGATGATGGCTAAGGACCTTGAGATCATCATAACGTCCAGAAGGAGGGTTGGCAGCTGCGAGCACAGATGTTCTAGAATTAAGAACAGTGGTTATTCCTGCTTTAGCTATGGATATGGTTTGCTGCTCCATGGCTTCATGGATTGCAACCCTAAGCCACGTAGCAAATGTAAGCTTTTAAAGCTCATGACAAAGGATCAGTTTTATCAAGATTTGTTTCTAGTTTGCATTACCTATCTTCTGGTCTCATTTTGTCGAACTCATCAATACAGACAACACCTCCATCTGCCAAAACCATGGCTCCTCCTTCAAGATAAAACTCACGCTGGAAATCATGAGGTTAATGGAATCAGAAAAAATTTCAAGATGGCTAATGTGTAAAATTTTCCACTAGTGAGATTTATACAGTTAAAGCTAAAGATAAAGGCAAAAAGGTTTTCCAGATCACAAACTTACAGAACTACTATCTCTGATAACTGAAGCTGTAAGACCAGCAGCTGATGAACCTTTTCCTGAAGTATAAACAGCCACAGGTGCTGTCTTCTCGACAAACTTGAGAAACTTTTTATAAAAAAGAAGAAATAGCGAATTAGTGAAGCCTTTTGAAAAAACAAAACAAAATGAGAGGGAAAAAAAAAAAAAAAAAGCCTTGAAAATTAGTTTTAATATGACTGAACAAAGTTCTCTGAATTTACATTGAGATGATATTTAGAGAGAATCAGTACCAATGGGCTCAAAATAAACAATAAAAGATAAATTAATCAAACCTGTGATTTAGCAGTAGATGGGTCCCCCAAAAGCAACACGTTGATATCACCCCTAAGCTTCACACCATCTGGCAAATTCTGCTTACAAAGAGAGAAACAGAATATAAAATGTGTAAAAAGTATCTGAAGAAAACCTGAGAGTGTTAACTTCAAATATACCTTTCTTGATCCCCCAAACAGGAGGCAAGCCACAGCCTTCTTTACATCATCATGACCAAATATAGAGGGTGCAATTTTGGAGCATATATTTTTGTATGCATCAGGGTCTGCAGCAAACTTCTTGAACTCTTCTATCTACAAAAGTAACTTTGTCATAAAAATGAATAGAGGCAAGCAAAATATCATCTCATATTCAAATAGAATCTATTGCAGCAAAAATACGTCACAAATACATCACCTAGAGGCTATAGCAATGCACTCATCATCTATGCCTTGCAAAGAAAACGGTAAAAATATCCCACCAAACAAGTTTGTATGATAATTCCAATTATTACCTCTTCTGGCATAAAAGCAGCTGGACCTCGGGAATTGGCCTCGTTTGCTTCTTCAATTCCTACAACTCTGATGTAAGGCTGTCGAATAGCAACTGCTCCTTTGTGACTGCAGTTATGAAACAAAGAAAATCTCAAATTAAGCAGTGAAAAGTACAAATCCAACTAGATTAAGCATTTGTCGCAAGGCTTCAGTAATACTTACGATGTGGAAGAATTGGAAGCTTGGTAGATACTGTATATTCCCATGATGGTTAATCTTGTTCCAGGCACAATAGTTTGGACAAGATGTCGGTCCACTGATAGAAGCAAATTTCTTGGAAGCTCGCCAGTAGGTACATCCTTCAATGACCAAGAAAACAAACCATTAGCTAAGCAAAAAAAAAGAAAAACAAATAAAAAAGAAGAGTCTATTCCGCTTTCCCTCCCTCCTGGGGGTTTAATACCTCTGGATTTTCCTGCAATTTCAAGGTTTGTTGATCAACATACTTGCTCTTATCAGGAACCACAACCCATGGATCAAGTGGGCACGGTTCTTCTCCCGCCTACAAAAATTCCAAGTGTTTGATATCAGTTTCCACAGCAGAATAAAGCAAGAAACTGAACAAACCTGGTAGTTTATTTTCGCAGAAGAATGCAAATAAAATAAACAAACTTAGTAGTCGGTAACTTAGTGTAAGAGATAAACCTGAGGAACATGGCCACATGTGCGAGGGACAATGGCCCCACCAAGACCCGGTCTACATGCAACTCTTTGCACATTTTTACAGTTCTTGCACATCACAGTCACATATGTCGCTTTGGCCTTGACCCTCGAAGCAGCTATAGTGATTCCAGCTATTTTCACCAGCTTCGATATATACTGAGCCTGTTCATTATTAATGTTAAAACTGTCGAAAAGTCATACATGCTAAAAAAAACCAAAAAACCAAAAAACCAAATTAAAATAAAAGAAAATCAGTTAAATTTCAATGCAGGCAGTTTTACTCTTTTTTGTCTTCTCATTTCCAGTAACGAAAGCCAAAGGCATTGGCAGACAGTTAACAAGAAGGGAAAAAAACAAAAACAAAACAAAACAAAAAAACTTCTCAGTTCTCTGAGTCTTTCCCCTCCTCAATTCAACCAAATGGCTAAGAAAAATCTCAAGGAAAGAGAGAGAGAGAGAACTTGTAAATTTTACTGCCAAAATTCCAGTTTTCGTCTGCTTTACAGCATTTTCTCCGCAACCAAACAAACACAAACCCAAACACATAATGAGATCTCCAAACCAAAAAAAAAAAAAAAAACCCCCAGACCATCATATGAATGAAATTACTCTACATAATTATGAAGAACCCTAAAGAATTTGGGGAATTAGATCCAAACATTTACGTTTCCCCAAAATTATTACAAAAACAAAGCAGAGAATGAAAACAAAAGAGGCTGCACAAAGTACTAACCCCGAGGGATCGCATCGACAATGGATCCTCCCTGGAAGTGAGCAAAATCTGGACGTCCTCGGGCACCGGTTCCTCCAATTGTCCTTCGTTTCCTGCCACCTTCGTCTTCAAACTCGCCAAAACCTGGCCCGCGGCATTCTCGAACTACAGAAAAGAAAGATTGACACTCAATAGCCTAAAAAGGTTGAGAAATGAAATGAAAGAAGGGAATAACAGATCGAATCGGTACCAGAGGCAAGAAATCGGCGGGAGAAGAGCGGAGCTTGGCAGGGAGATCGGAGTCGAAGGCATGGAGATCTTCGAGGTCGACGAGCAGGAACTTAGGGTTGTGGAGGAGGCTTTCTCGGTAGGGAAAGACGGTCTTCTCGGTCTCGAAGCTTCGAATGAACTCCTTGAACTTCTGGAGAACGGAATGATTGCTGGCAGCGGCGGATGAGGAGGAGGAGTTGTCTCCGAGACCGCCGGAGCCGGTGCCGTCACCGAGGGACTGCGCCTGGTCGCTGTAGTAGATCGCTCCCTCGTCCCAACCCGACATTGTAATCCCTCTCTCTTTCTCTCTCTTGGTTTCTCTCTCTAGAGTGATTTGGGAAATTGGGAGGGAAAAGTTAGGGTTGTAAGAGACGACATTGTGGAGCTGCTTGCCGACCTTTTTGGCGGGAACAATTTGGCGGGAAATCACACTAAGTGGTCCAACTGGACTTTCGCACGTGCTTTTTTATTTTTATTCTATTATCTTCTTCTTCTTCTTCTTTTTCTTTTTTTTTTTTTGTTGTTTTTTTTTTTCAACGGTTTTTTTTTTTTTTTTTTTTGTTGAATTTTGATAACCCAACCAATAATATTGGGATTATCCACTGCAAACGTCGTTTTTTTTTTTTTTTTTTTAACTATATAAGATTTATGATTTTTAAGGTTAGATCTAATTATAACCTAACCTAATCCTAATCAAGACTAGTGTTGTTGTTGTCTCCAAAACGCCAAAGACAAGGACTAAAATAATTAACAAGACGATTTGCCCCTATATGAAAGGTTGGAGGAGACGAGGAGGATTTGCGACAAGGTAGAAAGGTCGCCAACAGAGATCGCATCACCTACGTGAAAACATGACCATAATGTTGGGGAGCAAGCGACCGTGACTGCCTTACTGAAGTTCGCGACGAGGCTTGTCGATAGTGAGGTCTTGCGTGCTGGGAAGTAAGTCGTCGTTGAAGCGGCTGCCAAATCTAAGCGATGCTGAATTCTAGGTGAGCAGGAATTTGAATGGGTTAGTTTTGTACATTAGAAGACAAAATGCTATTGATTTTCTATATCTTTAAAATCTTGGAGAAATAGTAACATATAGTATATTTTATAGATACTTTTGAAATTTATAGCATATTTTTAAATTCATAGTAAATTATAGCATATGTTGACGTTCTTTTTGAAATAAATTTTCTTTTTCCTATTTTACCGTTTTAGTTAGATCTAGTTTTTCTCTCCTCATTTACTCTTTCTCCTCGATGTCTCTCTCTTAGTCTAAATATGCCTCTTGTAACAACCGAAATTTTTACGGACTCACGATTTCCTTAGAAATAACAGAAATCTAAGTCTATACGATGTATGTCAATATGAAGCTCATGATCTAATTTGATTATCAGAGTATATTTGAGTTCTTATAAGTATTATGAGACTCAATGACGATCTATTAAGTCAAGTATGAGGCCTTATGGTGATAAAGACAGAACCATGATTTATAGTTTTGTTCTGGCCAATGAATGACCAGGATAATTTACGACATGATTAAGACGATACTGTCATATAATAAACAATATTGGAATTACACTGCAGCCGACCGTCATTACGGATGTAGAATTAAGAATAAGGATTGAGATTGCTCTAGAATAATCATGAATAATATTTGGAGCCACGAGGACTAAGTAGTTTCAAGTACTAAGAAAAACTTATACGCGGTCAAATTAAGTGCAGATAAATTTTGGACTGCAGTCCAGCAATACTATACTGTTAATAGTTAAAACAGTATTGATACTATATGGATTATTAAGAAAATAGACTGCGTATTAGAGAGAATGCCAAACATGACCCTACTTGGAGGACATCTCATCATAGATAATTATGTAATTTTGAGGATTTTTGAAATTACGGAAAAGTGGATAATTATGAAAGGATTTTGTAGTCCAAAATGCTCCACATGGCCGGCCAACTCATGGGGACTAGAAGACAAATATTTTATCTTTAAGGACCAATATACAATTCAAGGAGAATTTTAAAAAAATAATTGTGGAAAATTCATAATTTTCCACCTATAAATAAGGGTGGGTAGTAGAAACTTGCACTCCTTCGTTGGCTTCTCAAACTTCTAGTTCTTTCTCAACTATTCCTCTCTAGCCTTAGGAAAAAAAAGAGAGAGAGAGAGAGAGAGAGGTGGCCGGTTGGGTGTGGAGAGGTGGAGAGCAAGGATTTCTCTCATTCAAGGCTTAGAATCCATCTCCTTCAAGCTCTAGAGGTATGTTCTTGATCCCTAACTAAAACTTTAATTAGTTTTGGTTTGAGGATTTATGTGTATTTAAAGTTATGGGATGTACGAACATAAGCTCATGTTCTTTCATTCTCTTATCTTATGGCCTCTAATAGTTGGTTTATGCTAGATCTATGCTTATCTTACCTTGTTTGCTAGCCCTAATCATGTGTTTGATTTTAGGCCAGAAAAGAGATTCACCTTATAGACACGTCTAAAGGTCTATTTATAGTACTAGGGTTACATGTGACAAGAAGGGAAAAATTCTTATCCTGGCCCTTATTTAATTGCACAATAGTGTCCTAAAAGGGAGTGCCACATCCAACTTTTTATTGTTCTAAGGAATTCTTTCTAATTATTTTCACGATTAAAATAAATAAAAAAAAGGAGGGGAAAAAAAAACCCCTTCTCATTTGCCCATGAACAACTCTTTCTTGCTTTTCTTCCATCCATCAACATAGCTGCTCCAAATTTTACTGGCGTTGGCTCTAGCATGTTAGCCATATGAACCTTGCTGGCAATCCGACACTCAACTCAACCTCATATGCAGGTTGACTGAGCTCTACTCTCCAATCTGACAATTTCCTCATCTTTCTTTCTTTTTTTTTTTTTTAAATAATAAAAGGGTTAGTTGTTGGATTGGTTCTTGAACTTTAAAATAGGTGAGAGTTTAGTTCCTAACCTTTATTTTTTGGTAAAAGTACCCCTGAACTTTTAAGCATGTGAGATTTTAGTCTCTAATCTATTTTTTGTTGTTAAAATACCACTAAACTCTTAAAAAAAGGTGTGTTTTGGTCTTCATGTTAAATTTTGGATTAAGGTGAGGGTATGACTATGACGTGACACTAATGGGGGAGGTCACCTCGGCTAGCAGAGTATGACGACATATATTTGTTTTTGAACAAAAGTATTTTGTTACCCTAAAAAATAAATAAACTCAAAGCAATATCCAAAAAAAAAAAACTATCCTTATAAATTAAAAAAAAAAACTCACAAATTTTTAAAAACAAGGAAAAAAATTGATAAAGAGAGAAACAAAAATGTTGTTTATTGTGAAGAGACAAATCAGTTTAAAATGAAAGGCAATAAATAAAAACCATCTTTTATTTGTCTATTTGTGAAAATTTATTTATTTTTATTACTTATGATTTGGTGTTTTTTTTAATTCACAAAAGATTGTTTATTTTTTTTGGGGATTTTTTGAACTTATTGAATTTTTAGGGTAAAAATATAGTACTTTTGTTCAAAAAATGAAGTCTATTGTCATTTTCTACGAGCTGCGACGACCTCCTCCATCAATGTCACTCCACCATCATACACCATCCCCTTTAAAAAATTAATGGAAGGACCAAGATACACCTTCTTTGAGAGTTGCATGGTATTTTGACCCAAAAAAAAAAAAAAAAATTAGTGACCAAACTCTCACTTACTTAAAAGTTTGGGGACCAATACAACAATTTACCATACACAAAATGATGTTTTTGTTTTTATTTTATTTTCATTCTCTCCTAGTCACAAGTTATTTTCACAACAAATATTGGTGCGCCTATCAGCATCTTAACCATTAAATGATATGTTAACGGTTGCTCTTTATTCTATATCATTGGGGAAAAAGTAACGTCCCCCACCATAGATCTTCCCTAAAAAAGAAAAAAAAATTCAAAATCAAAATCTGTTTATTTCAACTCAATGTTTTCATACTAAATTTTCCAAATCACTGTTTTTGAACAAGAGCCAAATGGGCTATGTTACCTTTTTAGAGTTTTTGAAATTTATTGTCTCTTTTTTAGGATATTCTAGTTATTTTAGCGGTTAAAATCGAGTTTTCGTTGAGAGGAGGTATAAGTTTATGCAAATGTAATCTCACGCCTTCAAAATGCAAGATATGTTTTGTGACTAAAAGCAAAACACAATGTATTAAAAAAACCTTGAATAAATTAGAGTAAGAGATTTGATACAAGATGAGTTGTTCAGTGGCTGCCAACCTAGTTGGATATACTAAACTTCTGTAATATAATTGTTTACTCTCTCTCATCTTTTTTTTTTTTTTTTTTAAAGAGGGACTAAGATGCATATTTTCTTTTGGTGATAATTTGGCAAATTTAAAAACCTTTGTTCAAATGAGTTTTAGTTGATGGAGATATTTGTTCGGTATATCAACACAAAGAATGTTGTTCACCAAAAACCTATGTGTGCAAATAAAGCTACGCAAGTGTACGTAATCGAACAAGTAATATAGTAGTGAGTAAAGTATCGTCTCCACAAGAATTGAATAAAAATTAATTATGGAAACCAAATGTTCAAAAATAATTTGAAGAGTGAATTAAGTACTAAAATTTGTAATAAATGATGAAAACAAATGGGTATGATTAAAATGCAAACAAGAGGCAAGATTTAGCAAGATTTAAGCTACAAGCTGTGAATCAATGATGTGTATAAACTAGAATTACTGATTTTCCCTCGGTTACAAATTTGACTGCGAATGCTGTAGTAATGCTATAGCAAAATTAATCCAATCAACCTAAAATTATATATAATCCTCTTCCGAATGATTTATGCCTTCAGTTCCTTAAACTAAAATCAACATATTCCTATGCGTTTCAGTTTTCAAAACCTAAAGTTCAGCAACAATTTTACTGGTTTGTACAAGGTAATAATATATTCCTATACCATTCACTTGTATTATCCAAGCTAGATCTAACTAAAACCAACCTTCCCATAATTTATTTTTGTTTATGTTCTCCACCAACTGATGGTCAGTCAATCAACAGAAATTAAACATGCATCACACTTGAATAAACAAGATGAAAATTACCAAGCAATGAAAATAACAATTAAATATTCATTGCAACTTCGATTCCATCAATAATCCTAGCTAAAGAAATTTAGTTCATGTTCAGTTCAATGAAATTAAAAATAACAATCGCAACCAGTGTGTTCATGTTTCATAGAGAGAAAGTGAAGAAAATCCAAAAGGATTAGGTGAGCTAAAATCAAAAAATCTTGAGCTGAGCGTGCGTGCTATCGTGTGTCTCCTTGCCCAGCCAATAGTACAAGGGCCGTGCTGTACTGCTCGCCTCTGAAGTTTCAGATCTCCCCCTTTTGTCCTGGTGTACCTCTCTCTTTTTCTTTCCTCTCTCAGCTTGTTTTTCCCAATTCGTGCGTTTGCCTCCTCTCTCCTTTTGTACAGTCCTTTCTTAACCTTTTTATACTAGGGCAGGTTGAGGTGCCCTAGTTACACGTGTCCTCTAATAGCCAAGGCAGGTGGCCACCTTAGATACAGTTGTTTAATTCAGACAAAGTCAGCAAGTGAACCAGCTACCAGCTGTAAAGAAAGAATTGTGTTAGCGTGCGCTTTTGGCTATTTCTTCGCTACTACAGCATTGTTGTAGCATCAGGTGTATTTCATCTTTCCATTTCATTGCTTTTGCTTTTCCAGTGTGCCTTCACCAATTCTTCACTTGGACCTCCTGAATGGCAAAGCACATAATTAACATTTTTTATTAAAAGTTGAAGATTGAGTTCATGATTAGGACGAGAGTTTTCCACAATTATCTACCTTTTTCAACTAAAGAAAAACTTCCTAATATTATGTAAAATACTGAAAACTGAGGTACTTTACCTTGAGATATCGACAACTATAAAGCCTAAAAGCATGATACATAACTCTATTTCATAGAGTTATCAAATGTACTATATTTGTGTTTTTTATTTTCTTCAGTAGAGAAATTTGGGTCAACTCTTTTTTTCAAAGTTACTTGTATTGCTGATGAAACTTGAAATAAAATACATGTAATGTCTACACAAGCTACCTTGCAAACCAAACACACATTGTAACATGATAATAAAATGCATTCCAATACAAGATACCAAACACATTACAACACAATGTGCCAAGCTTTCCAAAAGAGCAATACAAAGTTAAAGAAACAATACTAACAACAGAGTCTCAAAACACAAACATGACAGTTTACACCACGCCAATAATAGTCCTTATAGGTCGAATGCTAGAAGCAAGAAAGAAAGTTCAATTATTTTACATTGCGCAATCATATATAAGAAAACGAGCAATAATTATGACAATCAATTGCAGTTCAATCCTTAAATATTACAAATTATTTGTTGAAGAAAACTCCCGATGCATTGCAAGCAACAAAAAAGATCTCCACTCCGTTAAGCATGGTATGCGTTCGAAGAGAAGCTATGTTGCTCTATGAGTTGCCAGAACTCCTAACAAAGATGGTAATCAGTAATATGATCAATGGTAAAAGTGTTGAAATATAAACTTAAGAAAAACAACAAAAGGAATAGAAACAACTTTTACAAAAACCAGAAAAGAGAGAGTGAGAATATGTACCGATTAGCTCTTGATGATTCTCATGAGTTTTGCCTTGTTCACTGTCACAGTTACGTAAAGCCAATCTTCTGCCTTGTTCAACGACTTGAAGTATTTGTATCTCCAGGATTTGTTGAATATTAGCGCCAAATAGAATCCCCAAAATGCAATTATAAAGCCAACTGCGCTGCTAATGTAAAATCCTTTAGTTATCAACTGATCTTGATCTTCTTGGTCATCACCATGATCTTCAGTAGCTCCAGAAGTAGTCGGTTCTTCTTCACCAGGGCATTTCTTTGAAAGTGGCTCCCCACAAAGCTCGGGATTTCCAAAATACGCAGTAGCATCACGTGTTTGGAGTTGAGTGCCCATTGGAATTTTGCCTGACAAACTATTGTTTGATAGGTCTAATGTACTGAGACGACTGACTTGAGAGAGACTTGAAGGAATTTGACCAGAAAGATGGTTCTTGGATAAATCAAGAACATCTAAAGATTTCAACCGACCAATCTCTTTGGGGATTCCCCCACTTACATTGTTTCTTGACAAATTCAAAGAGACCAACCCAACGAGTTCAGTTATCTCGCTGGGAATTTTTCCTGTCAACTTGTTGCTCGACAAATCAATGGTCCTCAGAAGTTCCAAATTTTTTAAATCGTTTACTAATCCTTTCCATACCAAACTTAATTTGTCATTTGCAAATGGTTTGCTAGGATCAATTCGAGCAAAGTAGGGTATTGGGGATCCAATTTTTGGACCACTAGAAATTATTTTCATTGCTGTAATATTTCCAAGACAAGTTGGAATACTGCTCGAGAGATTGTTTGAAGACAAGTCCAACACCTGAAGACTTTGTAAATGACATAGTTGTGAAGGTATACTTCCGTAGAAGTTATTGGATCGTAGACTAAGCACAACAAGATTTGTTTGACTTTTCCCTATCCATGTTGGTATTGGCCCGGACAAATTATTTTCTCCAACATCAAGAATCTTCAACAATACACAATTTATCAAGGATGAAGGCAAATTCCCAGTCAAATGGTTGTTGCTTAAATGCAATGTACCAATGCCAGTTAAGTACCCAATGGAGATCGGAATTTTTCCTGTCAAGTTGTTACTCGCCAAATTAAGAACTTGTAAGCCCACTGCACTTGACCAGCAATCAGGAAGCTCCCCCGATAGTTGATTGTTTGAAATGTCGAGAAATCTCAAGGACACGAACTGAGTAACATTGCATTTTATGCTTGAAAAGCTGTTGTTGAAAAGATTGAGAAAGTATATTTGCGGTAAGAAAAGTGGAATCGAGCCTTCTAACTGATTTGAACTCAAATCTATATCAACTGCCCCTCCTAAGATGTAATTTGTCTTATCATTTGACAGAGTGAGGCCTTGCACATTGTAGTTAAACCAAAACCAGTCAGGAATAGAACCTGAAATTCCACAATTGGAGATATTAAGCACGCCATAAGATTTTGAGTTTGGAGCCATTCGGGAAAGTGAGAACCCAAATTGAGAGACCCAAGATTTATTTCCTCTAACTGAAAGGGAGGGATCCAATCGGGACTGATATCAAAAACTAACTTTGAGTTTGATGATAAATCCAAAATGCGTAGGTTTATGAGCTTAGATAAATCAGCTTCTGATATCACGCCTGCAACAGAGTTTTCAGAAATATCCAAAGTCTCCAATTTTGATAACTGGAAAATACTTTTGGAAACAACTCCATCTAATTTATTGGGGCCAAGACTTAATGTTTTCAAAGATGGATACAGAGTGAAATCAGGTAACGATCCCATGATTCGGTTATTACCTAAATCCAAATGCTCCAATGGGAAATGGGCACACCTGGATGAAGACTCGGCAAGATGGAGCTCTCCACCAAGACTATTGTTAAATGCTTGCAAGTTCCGCAGTGTACATACTCTCCAAATGGACTTTGGAATTTCACCTTCAAGCTTATTAGATGAAAGATCAAGGTACTCAAGAGCAGTCATATTTCCAAAGGATTGTGGAATGGAACCATCTAATCCATTGTCAGAAAGATCAAGATATGAAAGAGCAGTCAAATTTCGAAAAGATTGCGGAATGGAACCGTCTAATCCATTGTCAGAAAGAGCAAGATATTCAACGGCAGCCATGTTTTCAAAAGCTTCTGGAATGGAACTTTTTAATGTGCAATGAGAGAGGTCAAGATGAACAAGACTATGGCTGTAGTTGAACAACCATTGGAATACAGAAGAAGAGAGGTCAAAATTACCAGAAAGATCAATGACGTCAAGAACTTTTGAAGAATTAACAAAGGAAAGAGATGGAAGAACTATATCTGGGAGGTAAGAATTAGCCAAATTTAGATTTTTCAAGTGAGGAAGGTTATCAACTACGTGAACCCAGTCATGAGCAAAGCTCAGGTTTGTGAAACTGAGGTCAAGTAGTTGTAAAGAAGAAAGATGTGAAGCCCACTCCATGTTTGCAATCTCTAGAAAATCATTTCGGCTAAGATCCAGAACCTGCAAGCTGGATAGGTTTCCCAGCTGAGAGGGAACTTTTCCAATCATGGGAGTGGAAGAGAGATTGAGGTGCCTTAATTTACTCAGGCTACCAATGAAACTCGGAATAGAGTTCTTAATGAAGCGAATGGAACTTAGGTCCAAATATTGCAAATGCAGCAAGTCAACCAAGGAGGAACTGAGGTTACCTTCAAGAGGATCGCGGCCGAGAGTTGAAGGAGAGAGATCAAGCCTGATAACATGACTTGTTTTGTTGTCGCACCGAATTCCAATCCACTCGCAGCACTCTCTTTTTTCTTCCTCGTTTCCCCAAGATGGAAGAAAATTGTCCCACCCATCGCCGAGATCCCCTTTGATTTGTAGCAGTGCGCGTCTCTCTGGTTCTGTGCACCTAGTGGTAGTTGATCCAAATGCACCTGTGATGTAAACCAGAATGGCTAAAAGCATGAAAAAAATTTTGGTTGATGTACTCATCATGACGATAATGGGCATCATCAGAGCAATGAAAGATTATTTGTGGTTTAGTAATTACTCCATGAATCCTAGAATATATATATAGAGAGGTCTATCTTGTTTTCATCATTTGTGTTAGTTTTTCTTTGCGTTCACACATCTTATCAAAAGTTGTTTAGACGTATTCCAAACGAATGAGCATTCGTTTATACTTTGCAAATTGACATGGACTTGTCCTGTTTTTCCCCTCCCCGTCCAATGAGTTGGAACTTTCTGCACTTTGGTATTTTTATCAATAGCACATATTTCTAAACGTCATTTCTAATTAAAATACATCTAAAATTAACCGAACTTGATATTGATTTAACGTTTTAAAATAATTTCCTGCTCTTTTTAAGAAATTTCATAATGAGAGATATGTGTGGTACGAATGATCAAAGCTTTGTGGAGTATCTAATGAGTGTCTCGTGGAATAAGATGGGTTAAGGTTTTGGGTGTCAACTAAATTGGAATGCATAATATTGCCTTTGTATAAGTCGTCATTTATATTTACTTTAAAATAATAATAAGAAAAAAAAATTGTGGAGACTGGTCAATGCAAGTTGTTGGCAGTCAATTTTTCCAGCCGGACGTAGTTAGAAATTATTAATCCAACAAAAGGACTCAAAGTCTTCTAAAGCGACCCTTTATTTACGTGCAGGTTTTAGCTTCTATGTATGTGTGCCATATATATATATATGTATCATATGTATTTGCGTATTTATATATATATATATATATATAGGGATGGTAATGGGACAGGGCGGATTAGATATACTTCCCCACCCTCATACACGTCACTCCTATACCCAGTTAATTTAATGTCAGTACGGGTGCGGGTAGTTCTCATTGAAGGTGTTATACTCATGCACTACTCATTTACCCTTTACGAAGAAAGAAAGAAAAAACTCTCAATATAAATTTCATTAAAAATTTAATAAAATTTGGCAATATAGTTACATATGTAACTGAAATCTTAGAAATAAATCCACTCTATAAATCTATAAAGTAAATTCATTAAAAAAAACTAAAACATTAAAATACTAAAATTCAAATTTTAGATCTATAAAGATATAAATATATATGTTTTTATAAAGGTGAATATAAGTGGGGTGGGTATGGGTATGGGGGAGCTTCCCCCACCCCCACCCCACTTCTGTGCGTGGGGGTTAATCTTAACCCCCAAGCCCACCCCTAATAGGGTGGGTAACTGCGGGTATCTGCACTCATGGGTAAAACTGTCATCCTTATATATGCATGTATATTATTACAGTTGCTTCTAGTTTCTAATGTTTTCATATAAGTCATAATATACTTTGTCCTTGGCGTGACCTCCTGTACTTAAGGATGAAAATATCAATATCGACAGAAATATTAGTAGTCTAATTTTATAAAAATTTTGGAGATATCGGAAAAAAATACGGAAGTTACAAAAATTTGGATGAAATATACTTCTAATATTTTATGACACAAACATTAAAATGATATTTAAATACACAACTTTTATAAAAGAAACATATCATATCTTACATATATTAATACAAAAATGAAGTCTTGTGAGATTCAAACATTGTTGGGATACCATCTTGAAGCAATATTGGTATCATGACATGTTATTTGAATAGAGTTAAATATAGGTGTGAGCATGCTAAATGTAATTTTATTGATCTCTTTTTAATATATTTCATAAATTGAAAATTGAACAAAGTTTTTAATGTGTTGGTTTTTATTTTATTTTTTATATATTTTTTTATAAGATAATGATCTCCCACCATTTATTTAAAAAATAGAAGATAATTATAACAAGCTCAAAAAGATAGTAAATGTTAGAAATTCCAAATTTCAAAAATTTTTACCGAAATTTCCTCGATATTCACCGATATTTTGTAAAAATTGCACTATGTTTTATCCCGATATTTCTCGATATATATTTCCCCAATATTTTGATGGGAAAGATATTACATCTAAAAGATATTTCAGTATTCTTCACACACGGAAATTTTGGTGGAAATCTTGTTGATATTTATGAACATGCTTGTAGTTTGACATCAGAAAAGAAAAATGTTCAGTTTCTTCAAAGAAAAAGGAAAAATGAAAAAGAAAAACAGAGTAAATTTTCAAGTAAAAAGTATCGTTTGCAAAATGAAAAATTAAATAATAGTAGGATTTTACGCATCTTCCTTGCAAGTAGAACCAAGATTATAATTAGTATACTACAATATTTAGTAAAACCCCTTTTGCTTTGTATTAAATAAAAGCGCTGTTAATCCTCAAAAAAAAAAAAAAAAAAAAAAAAAAAAAACAAATGTGGAAAACTCGGACTCAGTTAAACCGTTATAGATTTCGCCAATACTTTCTTACAAATCAGTCACAATTTTATACGTAAAAATCTACACCGAGTTAAGATAATGAAATACGTATGTGTTGATGTACTGAATTTACTTATTTTTAAAACTTTGTTGAAAGATTATTTGCATTTAAGATTAATCTCTTAATTACCCATAAAATGGCACTTGAATGAGTTAAGCTTGTTTTCAGCTTATCAATTCGATTTAAACAAATCCAATATTTGAGCTCTGATTAATTCAGCGTGCAATTTACTCTAAAATAGTCATGGAACAAGTTGGCTATTAACGTGACGGAAATTCGTTCTGAAAATAACGTATGGAAAGTCGAAATATATAATTTTCTGTTCTTCCTAAGAATTTTCATAATAATAAATATGTAATGACTGTCTCTTGTATTCCAGATTAATGGTCAATGATAAGTAGCTGGCAATCAATTTTTCTTTCTTGTAGTAGTTATAAATTAATGATCCTATACAAGACTCCAAGTCTTCTAAAGCAACCCAATTTGTACGCAAGTTGAGCTCCAACATGTGTGTCTCCGTAAATGTGTTATATATATAGTTATATCATATTTATTTGCTTACATATAAACATACGTCAACTCTCATGTCCGGCAGCCCCTTTTTACCGGACACGTATGACGGGGTGTTGTGAACCGTTGGATGTAAAAATGAACGGTGATGATGAGGGAGAAAGTGAACAGGAATACAACGTTTTGGGTTGTATCATCTCTTTCTCCCACCACTCTCGCTCTGGCTAGATGCATACAGCCGCCGAACAAGAGTTTATCCTATAAATACATAGGTCATCCAGAACATTTATAAAATGGTACTTCTAATTGTAACAATAAGTTAAACAGTTAATTCTTACTAATTTTCAGTTATATTTATCCTTACACTACTAGAAAAGAGAGATTACACGACGGGTTTTAACCGTCGTGTAAAGTTTTCACGACGGTTCCTTAACCGTCGTGTAATCCAGCGTCGTGGAAGATAACACGACGGTTTTAATACCGTCGTCGTATCTAAGTTTTACACGACGGTTTTCCAACAGTCGTGTAATCCCGGTAAACAGTTACGTGGCGGAGCAAAAAAACGAACATTACACGACGGTTCCGGTAGGAACCGTCGTGTAATCACAGTAGATTACACAACGGTTCCTCCCGGAACCGTCGTGTAATCTCTTATGTGCTCAGTGAGATTACACGACGGTTCCTACCGGAACCGTCGTGTAATCACACTACACCAAAAGTAGATTACACGACGGTTCCGGGCGCCCCACAAGGGCGCCTCGGCGCCCCCCACAAATTAGGACAAAAAAAACCATAAGGACAAAAAAAAACCATAAGTGCAAAAAAAACGCTGCCATAGGGCAAAAATAACACTCAAAAAATTCATGTGTATGCTTTGATACATATATAATAGTGATTGCTTCTATATTATTCCTCCAAAAACTTAAGCTGACATTTCATCGAGCATATTGTGGGCGGGAAAAATTCATGTGTATGTAAAGTGTAAAAACCATTCACAAACCATTAATCTACAAAGAGCATCATTATGAACTTAAACACCCATGCTAAAAAATGGATCTTTAGTGACAAACAACAAGACAAAATCCCAAATTTATTTGAAGTTGTATATGAACTTACCTTGATTTTCTTTGAAGATGAATAGACACTCCAACACCAATAAATTGGCTACGGCGACGGCGATGGCGGCGGCAACGACGGAGTTGGCGGCGGCTTAGAGAAGGAAGTGGGTACTTGAGAAATTTAGAGAGTGTGAAGAGAAATGAGAAGGTATGTGGAGAGAAAAGGAGAGGAAGTTGTATTTAAGTAATGGGTTTGCGCGCGGATTTCGAAAAACGAAAGTTAAAAATTTTCAAATTTTTTTGAAGATTACACGATGGTTTATTTTAAAACCGTCGTGTAATATTAGATTACACGACGGGCCCCCAGGGCCCGTCGTGTAATCTTACATGACGGTCCCGTGGGGGACCGTCGTGTAATCCCTCTTGGGGATTACATTAAAATAAACCGTAAAGTTCGACTTTACACAACGGTTCTTTGGAACCGTAGTGTAAAGTAGGACTTTACACGATGGTTCTTTGGAACCGTAGTGTAAAGTTGCTCCGCGAGGCACTTTACACGACGGTTCTTTGGAACCGTAGTGTAAAGTCGGACTTTACACGACGATTCTTTAGAACCGTAGTGTAAAGTTGCTCCGCGAGGCACTTTACACGACGGTTCTTTTGGAACCGTAGTGTAAAGTCGGACTTTACACGACGGTTCTTTTGAACCGTAGTGTAAAGTTACTCCGCGAGGCACTTTACACGACGGTTCTTTTGGAACCGTCGTGTATAGTCGGACTTTACACGACGGTTCTTTGGAACCGTAGTGTAAAGTTGCTCCGCGAGGCACTTTACACGACGGTTCTTTAGAACCGTAGTGTAAAGTCAGACTTTACACGACGGTTCTTTTGGAACCGTCGTGTAAAGTCCTTGCGGAGCACTTTACACGACGGTTCCTAAGAACCTTCGTGTAAAGTCCGACATTACACAACGGTTTCAAGGAACTGTCGTGTAATCTCCGTCGTGTAATGTACTTTTTGTAGTAGTGTTAGTTCTAATTATTTTAAATATTACAATTTTATAAGATTTGAAATAAAAAAAATTACATGCATATAAATTAACTAGTAATTACAAGATTTTAAGTAAAATGTTATACCTGCTAGACCTATTTGACTTTCTAATTTGAGACATTTTCTCTATAAATCTATGTGTATACATATATAACATTTGCTTCTATTTTTCTAACGTTTTCATAAACAATATGATAAATTTTGTGTTCGACGTGACCTCCTATTATTAATAATTTGGCCATTAAAAAAGAAAAATATTCAGTTTCTCAAAGAAAAAGGAGAAAAAGTATTCATTTAATTAGCCACACTATCATTTTTAACCGTTAGATTGATCACTATAGGCAGTGAGTGCTCCTTACTGAGACTCTATCATAGTTGTTCCCTAAAAAAAATACTTAAAAAAAAAGGTAATTTATTCACATATTCTAAAAAAACAAAAAGACATATAAGTTTCATTGAAAATGGATGATTTACCTTTCAAAAAAAATAAATAAATAAATAAAAAAAACAACCAAACAAACAAACAAAAGCATGACTTAGATTTCAATTTGTTGGTGTCAATGATGACAATATCGATATTTGCAAAAATATGGATATTAGAAATATCGACGGAAATATAGATAACTCATCATAAAACACACAAAAAAAAAAAAAAAAAAAGAACTCTAAAATAGTTAATAATTCATAAATAAGATGAAACTCTCAATTAAAATACTAGGTGTATGACAAATATGCAAGGTTAATTTTCAATGATAAGAAGTGATAAACAATGAGCATATGTTCACGATTTAAGTAAAATAATTAAAAATTATACTTATATAAGTATATTATAGAGTAATTAATCCAGATAGTCATTGAATTTTTTTAAAAGTGACGGTTTTGTCTTTTTTTTTTTTTTTTTTGCCAAGATGATCCTGAACTTTTTAAATGTTGGCCATTATAGTCATTTCTGTGTAATTTTGTTAATTTATAACAGAATAGGAGGGTATTTTAATAATTTACTAATAATTAATTCAATAAAAATAAAAAATATTCACTCTTTTCTCTCTCTCTCACATCCATGGGGGGTGGTTGGGTTCAGGAAGTCGAGGCCCGAGCTCCGTTGGGTGGGGGGGGGGGGGGGGGGGGGGGGGGGGGGGGTGTCCTTTCACTCACACATCCATGGGGGGTGGATGGGTAGGAAAAAAAAAAAGATATATGTGGAGTAACTAGTATGACTGGTCAATGCAAGTTGTTGGCAATCAATTTTTCCAGCCGAACGTAGTTAGAAATTATTAATCCAACAAAAGACTTCAAAGTCTTCTAAAGCGACCCTATATTACACGCAAGTTTTAGCTCCTATCTATATGTTATATATATCGATGTATCATACGTATTTACCTTTATATATATATATAGGAATATCAATAAAGCAGGACGGGTTATGTATACTTCCCCACCCCCGTATATCCATGGGGAGTGGTTGGGTAGATAAAAAAAATTTGTGGAGTGACTAGTATGACTGGTCAATGCAAGTTGTTGGCAGTCAATTTTTCCAACCGGACGTAGTTAGAAATTATTAATCCAACAACAGACTTCAAAGTCTTCTAAAGCGACCCTATATTACACGTAAGTTTTAGCTCCTATCTATATGTTATATGTATAGATGTATCATATGTATTTACCTATATATATAGGGATGTCAATAAAGCAGGACGAGTTATGTATATTTCCCCACCCCATACATCCATGGGGGTGGTTGGGTAGAAAAAAAAAAAAAATTGTGGAGTGACTAATATGACTGGTCAATGCAAGTTGTTGGCAGTCAATTTTTCCAGCTGGACGTAGTTAGAAATTTTTAATCCAACAAAAGACTTCAAAGTCTTCTAAAGCGACCCTATATTACACGCAAGTTTTAGCTCCTATCTATATGTTATATATATATATATAGATGTATCATACGTATTTACCTATATATATATATATAGAGATGTCAATGGAGCAAGACGGGTTAGGTATACTTCTCCATTCCCATACCCGTCACTTTTTTAACCACCCATATCTATACCTATATTCACCTAATTTAATGTCGGTGCGGGTGTGGATAATCCCTATTAAAAGTGTTATACTCATACTCTACTCATTTACCCATTAAGAATTATAATTTAAAAAAAAAAAAACTTCATACAAATTTCATTAAAGTTTTAATAAAATTTATCAATATAGTCACATATGTAACTGAAATCTTAGAAATAAATCCAAACTCTCTAAATCTATAAAGTAAATTCATAAAAAAACAAAAAAACTAAAACATTAAAATACTAAAATTCAAATTTTAGGGTTTGTTTGGAGCTTTAACTCAATCCCAAATTTTTCAACTCAGTTTTTGTCTTTTTCCCAAAAAGTTTTTGTCTTTTCCCAAAAAGTTTTTTATCTTTTCTGAAAATTCAAAAAAATTTACTATTGAAACTTAAAAATTTCAACTCAAACTCATTCACCAAACAAACCCTTAGACCTATAAACATATAAATATATATGTTTTTATAAAGGTGAATATAAGAGGGACGGGTGCGGGTATGGGGGAACTTTCCCACCCCTTACCCGCATCTGCGTGCAAGAATTAATCTTAACCCCCAAACCCACCCCTAATAAGGTGGGTACCCGCGGGTACCTGTATCTATAGGTAAAATTGTCATCCCTTTATATGCATGTATATTATTACAGTTGCTTCTAGTTTCTAATGTTTTCGTATAAGTCGTAATATATTTTTCCTTGACATGACCTCTTGTAGTAAAAAATGAAAATATCAATATCGACATAAATATTGGTAGTCTAATTTTATAGAAATTTTAGAGATATTATCAATATCGACGGAAAGATCGGAAAAAATTACAGAAGTTATGGAAATTTGGTTTAAAAATATAGTTCTAACATTTTATGACACAAATATTAAAATGATATATAAATACACAACTTTTATGTAAGAAACATATCATATCTTACATATCTTAATACAAAAAGGAAGTCCTCTGAGATTCAAACGTGATTGGGATACCATCTTGAAGTAATATTGGTATCATGTTATGTTTTTTTGAATAGAGTTAATTATAGTTGTGAACATGCTAAATGTAATTTTGTTGATCTCGTTTTAATATATTTTCATAAATTGAAAATTGTTTAAAGTTTTTAATGTGTTGGCTTTTATTTTATTTTTTATATTTGTTTTATAAAATAATGATCTCTCATCATTTATTTAGAAAATAGAAGATAATTATAACAAGCTTAAAAAGACAGTAAATATTAGAAATTCCAAATTTCAGAAACTTTTACCGAAATTTCGGAAATTTCCTCAATATTTACTGATATTTTATAAAAATTACAATGTGTTTTATCTCGTTATTTCTAAACATTTCCCCGATATTTTGGTGGAAAAGATATTATACCTAAAAGATATTTCAGTACTCCTCAAATATGGAAATTTTGATAGAAATTTCGAAAATATCGTTGATATTTACAACCATGCCTGTAGTTTGACATCGAAAAAGAAAAATGTTCAGTTTCTTCAAAGAAAACGGAAAAAAGAAAAAAAAAGTAAATTTTCAAGTAAAAAGTATCGTTTGCAAAATGAAAAATTATATAATAGTAGGATTTTACGCATCTTCCTTGCAAGTAGAACCAAGATTATTGCATGATTAAAACGCCTTTTGCTTTGTATAAAATAATTGCGCAGTTAATCATCACAAAAAAAAAAAAAAAAAAAAAAAAAGTGGAAAACTCAGACTCCGTTAAACCGTTATAGATCTTGCCAAAACTTTCTTACAAATCAGTCACAATTTTACAGGTAAAAATCTACACCGAGTTAAGATAATGAAATACGTATGTGTTGATGTACTGAACTTGGGATTTACTTATTTTTAAAACTTTGTTGAAAGATTATTTGCATTTAAGATTAGTCTCTTAATTACCCATTAAATGGCACTTGATTGAGTTAAGCTTGTTTTCAGCTTATCGATTCGATTTAAACAAATCCAATATTTGAGCTCTGATTAATTCAGCGTGCAGTTTCTCCAAAATAGTCATGAAAAAAGTTAGCTATTAACGTGACGGAAATTCGTTTTGAAAATAACGTATGGAAAGTCGAAGGGCCTGTTTGGTTCACAAGTTAGAGTTGAAAATTTGAAGGTGAATTGAGTTAAGTTAAGTTGAGTTTAAGTGTTGTGTGTTTGGTAAAAAGTTTGAGTTGAAAATTTGAAGTTGAGTTGAGTGTTTGGTGAAAAAGTTTAAGTTGAGTTTGAGGGTAAAAAAACAAGGGCCTTGTTTGGATGATAAGAAAATGAGGGGAATAAATTTTTTTAATTTTCGTTAACATTCTAACGTATATTTTAGTAAATAAAATTGGAAATCATGATAATAATGTCAAATTATAAAAACCAATCAACTTTAGACAGCAAAAAATGTCGCAAAATTCCTTTTATGGTAATATTATACCCCAACAAAATGTACATTGTTTGTAATGTAAGAATCATCAAAAGAATGTAACTACTACATTCCGACTCCGGGTCAAACGGATATTATTTGTTTGCGTTCACGTGGTTCTATACCATGGATATGATTGGTATCGTTCCCACATTGCATCCGCAATTTTTTCTCTCATCTGATTCATCGCACTCGTACTTGAGCCATGTTGCTCTGTTCCTGTACTAGGCCCAGTATCATCTACCCCGTCGTCCAACACGTAATCCGCATTAACGTCGTCGTTCCCACGTACAGGCACGCAATCAGCTACATACTCTTCTAGATATGGGTCCCCAATCTGCACCATCCTTATGAAATTATGCAGAACCGCACACGCCACGGGTAAATGACTTGTTTGTCCATAGGATAGCTGTTCATGCCTTTAAGTATTTTAAACCTCGCCTTCCAGACACCAAACGTCCGTTTGATGCAATTTCGCAGCGAAGAATGCGTGTAGTTAAATACCTCCCTGCGGTTGCCTAGTCCGGCACGACGTCTTCGATACTCTGGTAAATGATACGTCTCCCGTCTAAATGGGCTCAGGAAACCATCCTTATTGGCGTAGCCGGAATTTGCTAAGTAAAATTTTCCTGTCATATAAACATCACAATATTAAACGAAGTCCAATATTTTTAACCTACGTTCGTATATTTAAATTATGCAATAATGGGACAATTACAATTACCTGGTGGGGGCAGTGGGAAACCATGGAATGATATTGCCTCGTCCAACATTCTGGCATCATGGCATGATCCCTCATATCCGGCCAACATGTATGTAAATTTCATATGAAATGAACAGGCCGCTAAAATATTCTGCGAGTGAAACCCTTTACGATTAATCCAACCGTCAGCATTCTCGTGCCTTGGGACACATGAGACGTGTGTCCCATCAATAGCACCAATACAACCCTGCATGACCCATTAGAATATTCAGTAAGCATAACATCATGAACAGTAGGGGGATATTATTAATCAAAAACCGTTTCATATGAAATTAGAGAACATCGTTAACGTACATCGAACCATGGCCGATATTTTTCCGCGTGGTCATTTATCAAATGTTGCACCGCCATGTAGTCAGGTGGTCGGATGAATTCGTCCTTCAATGCACAAATAACCTTCAACACTTTAAAGAACCAACGTGATGTTGTTTCTTTAGAATGCTGGAATAAATACGAAACGTGTCGGTTTGTAGCGCCTTGTGAACAAATGGTTAAAAAAATGAATAACTGCTCGTTCACATTCATGTTATTAGTTGGCGTCAACAATTCCCGACTGCCCAATAGGCCACTGAGTACTCTGAAGGTTGATGATTTCATACTGATCATTCCTTGAATTACGTCGTCATGGCCATTTAGTATCTCCTCCACATGCATGCTGCCAGTTAGGATTGAATTATGCATTGGATGTGTTAATCGTCAACTGTTACGCCGACTATTTGCCACAGATACAACTGCCTTTATTGCGAAGTCGTCATCGTCGCATAGTTCGTGTGTTGCGGCTTGGGCGTCGTCCTCATTATCAGGTGCGGATCCGAACCAGTTCATTCCTGTAATTTGTTGTCGTTGAAAATGCACTAGTTTACCTGTTGTAGATCAATTATCTGAATACAATTTTAAATTAATCACCACGGCGCACGTGTATTAACTATATTTTCCGATTGTGTCCATGTATTAATATAATTGTTTGACGAATCACAAATCCGTAGTTAACAGGCACGCAATAAAATATAATGGATCATATCGTACTTATGAAACATAAATTGGCCTAGCAAACAATCTGGGCAAATTAACAGTCAAATAAGGTTAATACATATAAAACGTAAACAAGGCACCAATAAACGAAAAGAAAATAGTTTATCTCTCAATGTTTTGTCTAACTAAAACGAAATGGGAAAAAAATACTCCTACAACATAAAAATCAATTCGGCGGGGGCATCTGGGTGGACACAACTGAGGCAATAATGCCCCTCCGGTCGTCGTCGTCAAGCAGACAGAATGGACGCTGAAGCCGCGGATGAGCATCGAAGTAGTGCCACATTATCGTTCGCTGATATTGTGGAATACCCATCTCCTTCATGATTCTCATGCAGTCCAAGATGTGATCTTTCTGGCTGGTTTGGTCGCTACTGGTTCCCGATTGGGAGCGACCGCGGAAATGGTTCGCGATTTCCTGCATGGCCTCGAAAGTCATCTCATCCGTCGCGTCCCGTTGTTTCCGCTTCCCAGCACTCCCCCGTGACCGGGATGGACCACCTTCGTCATTCTCAACTCTCGTGGTAGCCTGCCTCCGCGCACCAGAGCTCGGACTAATTTCCTCCTCTAAACTCGGCTGTGTTTCGGACTGGCCAATGGATAAATCAAAATCGAACGATGGCGGACTTCCACCTCCCATCGTAACAGATCCGAAACCCGAGGCACTTGCTGCATGGTTTTTTTCGAAAATATTGTAATACAATTCCTTATTGCGAAGGCCCTCGTAGCGGAGATGGGTACATTCTCTGTTATCCTGAAAAAATCAAACGATTAATGTGTTCGTGTACTTGTCGCTAAATCAATTCTACTAAATATTATAGAAGGCAATTAGGAAGTTGGATTACTTTGATGAAGTTGTGCCACGTTTCGTCCGAGCAAACAACCGTATCCGTCGCCGGATCATATCCAAGGCCGGTGCGGGTTTGCACAACACCCTCCAACCCCTGTAAATCTTTCTCATGCACTCTTTTTTTGTATATAAAGTGGATGCCAAAGCTTGCACACCGCCAAAACGAGTGTTGAACTCTTTGGCCCATAGCTCCAGAATGCTAGTTGTTGGTTGCTTCCCGCCAGTTACCGCCATGTGATCAGCAAGCTTTTCAAGGAATAATTTTTCCTTGGCTTCGGTCCATACGTACGACTCACCGGATGCTTTGCGAGGCATTTCCTTAACGCAAGAAAAAACAAAATATCAAATCATACAAATAAGGCAACGTGTATTGGCAACAAAACTTGGCTCAGAATGAAGTGATTGTCATATTGCATCTGAGGCATGTCAATGACACGATAGCATGGCAACTACCATAGCTTGTACCGCCGGTAACTACCTAAGTGATTGTCACATTGCAGATGAAATTACAATCTGACCCGATGGGCATTTATCATCATAGCCAAACCCCCGGATGGATCATCTCGGCAGCCTATGAATGATCAAAAAGGTACCAAGATCAACCCAAAATAATGCTCACCAAGGCAGCACAATGGCAAAATCAGACAATAGGCAGCACAATGGCATAAATGTGGCTCAAACACACGGCAATAATGCTCACCAAGGCAGCACAATGGAAAAAACACACCATAGGCAGCACAAGGGCATAAATGTGGCTCAAACACACGGCAATAATGCTCACCAAGGCAGCACAATGGAAAATCAGACAATAGGCAGAACAAGGGCATAAATGTGGCTCAAACACACGGCAATAATGCTCACCAAGGCAGCACAATGGCAAAATCAGACAATAGGCAGCACAAGGGCATAAATGTGGCTCAAACACACGGCAATAATGATCACCAAGGCAGCACAATGGCAAAAACACAACGAAGGCAGCACAAGGACATCAATGTGGCTCAAACACACGGCAATAATGCACACCAAGGCAGCACAATGACAAAATCACACCAAAGGCAGCACAATGGCATAAATGTGGCTCAAACACACGGCAATAATGATCACCAAGGCAGCACAATGGCAAAAACACAACGAAGGTAGCACAAGGGGAGAAAAGTGGCTCAAACACACGGCAATAATGCACACCAAGACAACACAATGACAAAATCAGACCAAAGGCAGCACAAGGGCATAAATGTGGCTCAAACACACGGCAATAATGCTCACCACGGCAGCACAATGGCAAAAACACACCATAGGCAGCACAAGGGCATAAATGTGGCTCAAACACACGGCAATAATGCTCACCAAGGCAGCACAATGGCAAAAACACACCTTAGGCAGCACAAGGGCATAAATGTGGCTCAAACACACGGCAATAATGCTCACCAAGGCAGCACAATGAAAAATCAGACAATATGCAGAACAAGGGCATAAATGTGGCTCAAACACACGGCAATAATGCTCACCAAGGCAGCACAATGGCAAAATCAGACAATAGGCAGCACAAGGGCATAAATGTGGCTCAAACACACGGCAATAATGATCACCAAGGCAGCACAATGGCAAAAACACAACGAAGGCAGCACAAGAGGAGAAAAGTGGCTCAAGCTGTAACGCCCCGACTTCCCACGCCGGGTCATCACCTTACTTACATACTTAACTTAAACTTGCGGAAAATTTTGGGAGAAAATTTTTTTTTTTTCTTTTAAACTTTATTTTAAAACTTTGAACTTGAACTTCATTCTCAAACTCATACTTACTGATAGGTACTTACTCGAGTACCGAACTTTCAAACCCTCCTTGAAAGCCATCATAATCAAATTGTATACCAAACCCGACTTAATGCGGATTGGTACCACAAGAGGCAACTTGCTTGCCATACATACATAAACTTTGTCATTCATACTTAAAATATCATGAAAATGTGAAAACCATTTTTCATTACAACATATTTTATAGAGTATATTTTTTTTTTTCAAAATTCGTGGCAGTGTCCATCCCACATTTCACAGTCCGCAGCACCAGCCTTCCACAGTATTGCATCAGAGATTGCTGGCAGGTTGCTTACCTACAGCATAGACGTAAGACGTGAGCTTTCGCTCAGCAAGTACAACTGTTACATCCGCGACGCAAAACACATATCATTATGCATGAACCAATTATGACCTCTTATGAATCAAATATGGATTCATAATTTAGCTTAGTTCTATTTCTTTACTTATCATGTGTGCTCGTACCGTGGTACATAGCCAAGGAATGGTTGAAGGCGGCAGTCCGTTTTAACTCAAACCATGAAACACAAAGTTTAACATGGAGTAGTTTAGGTAGCCATCCAATCCAACTCAAACCATTAACCATATCATTTAAACCCGCCTTTGTGGCAAGTCGGTACGACACAACATCTTACTTGTCTTGTTCTTACCAGGTGTTTTAACATTAGTGAACATGCTTCATGATGTCACAATATTACAACATATAACATAACACAACCTCATTCGTAACATAACATAACATTACGCCTTAACATATCATCACATGCCATAACATACCATCACAATAGGCAAGTAACAACAAAGGGCCTATGCTGTAGGCGGAGTTATACTTACTTGGTTAGCTGTGTCTTATTTCGTGCGACTCCAAGGTGAGGCACAACAACAGGCTATCTCCTCTTTTACTATGTCCTACGTAATGCTGCTCCTCTTCCGGGTACAGCTGCAGGTTTCCTCCTGCTTGATGAAAGATATAGATAAGAGTCTAATTCTTGCTGTGGAATGTTGGTGTCCTAACCAACATGCCTACAAAATCTTAGTTGTATGTCCCCGATACCTGATATCTCACTTGGTCACGATTAGTTATCCTACTGTTTAAGAATAATCAAACTTTGATTATTCCTTAAGAGGCTACGTTGGATAACCTCTTGGGCTAGGCTCTTGACATACCGCTGGGTTTTCTTAAAAACCTTGGGCTTTATTCTTATCCATAATTATTGGGTTACTTTAATTAACCTTATATCTTAGCTCAAACGGGTATCCTTTAGGGTTATATTGGGTAACCCTTAAGGTCAAACTAAGATCCACTTGTTGGTCAATCAAAGTTAACTATGGTCAACAATGGTCAACTTTGGTCAACTATGGTCAACCCTCGTTGGGTCAACCTTTGGGCCTTGGGCTTGATCCAGTAACTCGGGTATAACTCCCGGTTACCTTTCGTAAACTAATCGCTTGCTATACTCTAGCTTGAAAAATTCATTTTCCTTACTTGAAAAATTTAGGGAAATTAATCCCAAAACTTCTTTCTTAATTTATAAAAATCCTTTACTTAAATCATAAAAATCCAAACTCTTGGATTAGTGCTTTATAAAATCATTTGAGGTTGAAAACTGCCCTTAGAACAGTTTTCCATAATCAAAACAATAGTTTGTAGTAGAAAAACAGTTTTCTAGAAACATTTGTAAAGCTAGTGGTGCAGGAATTTTCGGATTCCCTGCGCACCCTTCGAAAAACGATCCCAGTTTAAAACTCGGTTCATAATCTGAAAAAGTTTTCTTCACGAAAGTTGTAGCTCTCGAAAAATTCTAAAACTTTTGTGTTTTGAAAAAATTCTAATTCGGCCTAGATTCGTCCCAGTTTTTGTTTGAAACTGGCTGATCATGTTAACTGGGTCTGGGCAGACCAGTCTCGGTTTTCTGTAAAAACGGAGGCCATTGGAGCCTCAATTTGGAAATCCATTCACGTGCTCCCCTAGGAAAAACCCTTCTGAACAACTTTCATGTTTTAAGTTTTCTCTAATTCGAGCTCTAAAGGCCTCAAAATCGGCTTTCCGTAAAACTGGTCAGGATTCATCCGAACCTGGCAGTTTTTCGGTTTAGAGTTCGTTTTACGTCCTAGACGTGGAATCTAGCTCAACCAGCCACTGCGGGAGCTCTAATGCACACATGCAGCGGTTTCTAACGTAAATTATACATCCATGCATCATTCAAACATCTCGAGACATATAACAAGCATATGGTGAGCATAAAATTAAAACATGCACCAAACCATAAATTAAGCTTGCTAAAACCTAAATCAAGCACATACTAGATAAACCAACTAAAGCAAGAACATAAATGGTGAGCTTATGCTCTTACATCCCAAACATGGAAATACACTTAAATTTCCCAAATTTAAGCTCAAATTAAAAAGGTTTAGGGCCTAGGGTTTACCTCTAGAGCTTGGATGTTGGTTCACAAGCTTGGATTCCAAGTTTTTCCTCACTCCCCCTTGGCTGTCATTGCAGCCGATTCTCCTCCCCCAAATGGGTTCCAATTTTCGGCCATTCCTCATAAAAAACAACCACATGAATATCTAGTTCCAAACTTAAATGAAAAACTTCGAGGTTAGAGGTTTTACCTTAACCTTTCCATAGGTTTGCAAGCTTGGATCAAACTTTCTTCTTGGCTCCACACAACCGGCCTCCCCTCCAATTGGGGTTCCAAAAATTTTGGCCAATTAAATTGAGCCCTCTCAAGGTCCGGCCATCACCCCCAGATCTGGCCACCCAAGAAATCCGGCCACCATTTTTTTTTTTCTCCCCCCCCTAGGTTCGGTTTTGGTCAAAAAAAGGTGAGGAAAGATTTTGCAAGAGTTTGGCTAGATTTTGCTATTTTTCTCCCTCAAAAATCCGCCCCCCCTTGCTGCTATTTATAGGGATTTTGAACTTTTCAAAATTGCTAAAAAGTCCTTGAATTTGGATTTAATTACTTTTCCAAAATTGCACTTTAGTCCTTGAAGCAAAAATATTTGCACTTTGACCCCTACAAGTGTTGACCGGCCATTTCACCCTTGGAGCCCAAGTTTTGCTTACCTCATCATGATGACATCATCTTGATGACATCATGTGCTTACCTCATGCTTACATCATCATATTTTCAAAAATTGCATTTTTGCCCCAAAAGATAAAATATTTGCATTTTCACCCCTCTAGGTTGCCGGCCCTTATTCATTCATTGGAGGCCAAGTTTCCTTGCTTACCTCATCATGATGACATCATCTTGATGACATCACTTGCTTACATCACTATTTTCTAAAAATTACACTTTTGCCCCAAAAAGGCAAAATTTTTACACTTTAGTCCTCCACATGGCCGGCCATCATTGTGCAAGGTGGCAACAAATTTTTATTTCTTTCCACCATTTTTCTTTCTCCAAAATGATGTCATAATTCCAAAATAAGGTGACATCATCATAAGGCCTTGTTTGGCTTTTTCCTTAAAATGCAGTCTATTTTTTTGCTAACACAGATATTTCCAATACTGTGTTTACTAATACACAGTATAATTCAGTACTGTTATACTTGACTGCAGTCCAAAATTTATCTGCATAAAAATGGACTGAAAAAATTTTCTTCTTATTTCTGAAAGCCATCTGACCCTTGATATCCAACTTAGTGTGCTTGATTTTCCTAGGGTGGTCTCATAGCTTATTCTTGTTATTTTGTCCAAAAAGACAATTTTCGCAGTATATTTCTCATACTGCTTATCTCATTACTGTACAGTCATACCTTTGACTGTTCTTGGTCAACCCTTTGACTTTTTGGTCAACTTTAACTTTCTTAGTCAAACTTTGACCAACATGAAATCATGAAATTTTGTCATACTGTTTTCCTTAAAATGCCTTATACTAGGCTAAGTAATCCATCGTTGAGTCTCATAGCTAATTAATCGAGAACTCAAACTTATACCGATATTCTGTTCCAAACATTATCTAGACTTAAGTTTTCCTCATTCAAAGGAAATCTAGAGTCATCAAAATTCGGGTTATTACATCCTACCCTCCTTAAAAGATTTTCGTCCTCGAAAATTCGAATAATCCTGAGTGGTTTTCTTCAAATCCACCATCAATCCATAACAAGTTACTATGGATTGAATAACTTGTTCATGTCCCCATTTTAATACCCTAATGGGATCATGTCTTTTATATAAAACCATAATCTTCTTTCTACATCATCATAATTTATTCCTCATACTCTCATGCTTTCATTTCATACCATCATACTTTCCTTTCATACTGCATCACAAGAACTATTTACATGAAAAACTGAGCAAGTATATCATATAACTTGCTGTTTGAAAAGCATATATATAACTTTTTCATACTTTAAAAACATATCATATCACATGGCTTTTTCATTTTTGAAAAGCATATTGTGTCTTATTATCTTGTCTTAACATGTGGGCCCATAGTGTACGTACCAAATGCGCGCAGCCTCCAGACAAAGCTAGGGTTTGCAAGGTCCCTAACAGTTCTGGGAATTTTATAAGCCTTTGCGATTTTACGAAAGGTCTTATAAACTTGGTCTTGACCCTTCACGATCACGGACGGTCAAGATCACAACTGAAACATGTAGCCTCCACGATCACGGGAGGTTGGTACGACACCTTACTGTTACTTGTCTTTTCATGTATCTTAATATGTTTTTACATTTAAGATACTTTTTGGAATCTTTTCCAATTCAATCATGAAAATCAATAATAAATAGTATTATTGAAAACATATTACTGTTCGAGTGATGCAATGAAAGGTATCCTTGTATCAACCAGCTTCTTGTTAGCTTGTAGGAACGTTCTTCTTGCCTTTAGCATTTCTTTTAAAGCTCAAAGGCATAATCATAGTTCTAAGGGATATCTAAAACTCCCAATCATCATCTCATAATTTCCATTACTTAAATGGTTGTCTACAGTCGACCTTAATCATTCATTATATGTCGACTTCAGGGTTAGTGCCATTAACCTTAACCTCATTAACTTCATATCATCAAATCTCATAATCATCATTCTTATCATAAAAAAAAAAAATATCATAGCCTAATAAATTGTTGTTGGTAGCATATTGCTTATTTGCTACCCTCAAACTAAGGCATCCTCAAAATTTTCCTCATGTCCAATATTTCTCCTATGGGGTAAAAGTTTCACAATCAAGAAACTTAACTTCCATGATCTCAATCCAATTCCTTAAATGGAAAGATTCCTTATCATCACTATACCCAAAATGAGACGATAGGCTATCTAATCTTAGAGCCTACTCATTTCTTATTGCTATTCTAGCGATCATCATATCGTAAGCTTAGCTTACCCATCACGCTTCCACCGTGCGACTCTGATTTACTGGCAATAAAAGCCCATTCGCCCGAATAAGCATGCCCAGCTGCAACATAGCTAACGTATCGTCTCATGTACATATCCTAGTACATCTCGATATTGCGGTAATACATGGGCGATCCTTGCTGTCGTCAAGAAATCCATTTAGGAATCTCCTCTCAAGATCCTCTTGGCCAAGGCTCCTTGCACGAGCTTCCTTGACTAGACGCCGGCTCGACTGGCAAGCATATCCTGAAGATATGTCCCTGCATGACATAATCTGAGGAGGGTCTCCATATCGTGCATCCACTCCTTGAGTCTTATTGAAGATGCGAAGCTTCTCCTCCATTCCTTGGAATGTCAACGGAGCCTCGTGGTCCTCTTTAGTCCGACCCAAATTTAACACCAGGTACATGCCATTATAATAATCTTATAACAAAGTAAGAAAACAAACTTACAAAACTGTGGCGCTGGCAGCAGAACTGTGAAACTGGATGGTAGGAACTCTGCTCTGATACCAAACTGTAACGCCCCGACTTCCCACGCCGGGTCATCACCTTACTTACATACTTAACTTAAACTTGCGGAAAATTTTGGGAGAAATTTTTTTTTTTTCTTTTAAACTTTATTTTAAAACTTTGAACTTGAACTTCATTCTCAAACTCATACTTACTGATAGGTACTTACTCGAGTACCGAACTTTCAAACCCTCCTTGAAAGCCATCATAATCAAATTGTATACCAAACCCGACTTAATGCGGATTGGTACCACAAGAGGCAACTTGCTTGCCATACATACATAAACTTTGTCATTCATACTTAAAATATCATGAAAATGTGAAAACCATTTTTCATTACAACATATTTTATAGAGTATATTTTTTTTTTTCAAAATTCGTGGCAGTGTCCATCCCACATTTCACAGTCCGCAGCACCAGCCTTCCACAGTATTGCATCAGAGATTGCTGGCAGGTTGCTTACCTACAGCATAGACGTAAGACGTGAGCTTTCGCTCAGCAAGTACAACTGTTACATCCGCGACGCAAAACACATATCATTATGCATGAACCAATTATGACCTCTTATGAATCAAATATGGATTCATAATTTAGCTTAGTTCTATTTCTTTACTTATCATGTGTGCTCGTACCGTGGTACATAGCCAAGGAATGGTTGAAGGCGGCAGTCCGTTTTAACTCAAACCATGAAACACAAAGTTTAACATGGAGTAGTTTAGGTAGCCATCCAATCCAACTCAAACCATTAACCATACCATTTAAACCCGCCTTTGTGGCAAGTCGGTACGACACAACATCTTACTTGTCTTGTTCTTACCAGGTGTTTTAACATTAGTGAACATGCTTCATGATGTCACAATATTACAACATATAACATAACACAACCTCATTCGTAACATAACATAACATTACGCCTTAACATATCATCACATGCCATAACATACCATCACAATAGGCAAGTAACAACAAAGGGCCTATGCTGTAGGCGGAGTTATACTTACTTGGTTAGCTGTGTCTTATTTCGTGCGACTCCAAGGTGAGGCACAACAACAGGCTATCTCCTCTTTTACTATGTCCTACGTAATGCTGCTCCTCTTCCGGGTACAGCTGCAGGTTTCCTCCTGCTTGATGAAAGATATAGATAAGAGTCTAATTCTTGCTGTGGAATGTTGGTGTCCTAACCAACATGCCTACAAAATCTTAGTTGTATGTCCCCGATACCTGATATCTCACTTGGTCACGATTAGTTATCCTACTGTTTAAGAATAATCAAACTTTGATTATTCCTTAAGAGGCTACGTTGGATAACCTCTTGGGCTAGGCTCTTGACATACCGCTGGGTTTTCTTAAAAACCTTGGGCTTTATTCTTATCCATAATTATTGGGTTACTTTAATTAACCTTATATCTTAGCTCAAACGGGTATCCTTTAGGGTTATATTGGGTAACCCTTAAGGTCAAACTAAGATCCACTTGTTGGTCAATCAAAGTTAACTATGGTCAACAATGGTCAACTTTGGTCAACTATGGTCAACCCTCGTTGGGTCAACCTTTGGGCCTTGGGCTTGATCCAGTAACTCGGGTATAACTCCCGGTTACCTTTCGTAAACTAATCGCTTGCTATACTCTAGCTTGAAAAATTCATTTTCCTTACTTGAAAAATTTAGGGAAATTAATCCCAAAACTTCTTTCTTAATTTATAAAAATCCTTTACTTAAATCATAAAAATCCAAACTCTTGGATTAGTGCTTTATAAAATCATTTGAGGTTGAAAACTGCCCTTGGAACAGTTTTCCATAATCAAAACAATAGTTTGTAGTAGAAAAACAGTTTTCTAGAAACATTTGTAAAGCTAGTGGTGCAGGAATTTTCGGATTCCCTGCGCACCCTTCGAAAAACGATCCCAGTTTAAAACTCGGTTCATAATCTGAAAAAGTTTTCTTCACGAAAGTTGTAGCTCTCGAAAAATTCTAAAACTTTTGTGTTTTGAAAAAATTCTAATTCGGCCTAGATTCGTCCCAGTTTTTGTTTGAAACTGGCTGATCATGTTAACTGGGTCTGGGCAGACCAGTCTCGGTTTTCTGTAAAAACGGAGGCCATTGGAGCCTCAATTTGGAAATCCATTCACGTGCTCCCCTAGGAAAAACCCTTCTGAACAACTTTCATGTTTTAAGTTTTCTCTAATTCGAGCTCTAAAGGCCTCAAAATCGGCTTTCCGTAAAACTGGTCAGGATTCACCCGAACCTGGCAGTTTTTCGGTTTAGAGTTCGTTTTACGTCCTAGACGTGGAATCTAGCTCAACCAGCCACTGCGGGAGCTCTAATGCACACATGCAGCGGTTTCTAACGTAAATTATACATCCATGCATCATTCAAACATCTCGAGACATATAACAAGCATATGGTGAGCATAAAATTAAAACATGCACCAAACCATAAATTAAGCTTGCTAAAACCTAAATCAAGCACATACTAGATAAACCAACTAAAGCAAGAACATAAATGGTGAGCTTATGCTCTTACATCCCAAACATGGAAATACACTTAAATTTCCCAAATTTAAGCTCAAATTAAAAAGGTTTAGGGCCTAGGGTTTACCTCTAGAGCTTGGATGTTGGTTCACAAGCTTGGATTCCAAGTTTTTCCTCACTCCCCCTTGGCTGTCATTGCAGCCGATTCTCCTCCCCCAAATGGGTTCCAATTTTCGGCCATTCCTCATAAAAAACAACCACATGAATATCTAGTTCCAAACTTAAATGAAAAACTTCGAGGTTAGAGGTTTTACCTTAACCTTTCCATAGGTTTGCAAGCTTGGATCAAACTTTCTTCTTGGCTCCACACAACCGGCCTCCCCTCCAATTGGGGTTCCAAAAATTTTGGCCAATTAAATTGAGCCCTCTCAAGGTCCGGCCATCACCCCCAGATCTGGCCACCCAAGAAATCCGGCCACCATTTTTTTTTTTCTCCCCCCCCTAGGTTCGGTTTTGGTCAAAAAAAGGTGAGGAAAGATTTTGCAAGAGTTTGGCTAGATTTTGCTATTTTTCTCCCTCAAAAATCCGCCCCCCCTTGCTGCTATTTATAGGGATTTTGAACTTTTCAAAATTGCTAAAAAGTCCTTGAATTTGGATTTAATTACTTTTCCAAAATTACACTTTAGTCCTTGAAGCAAAAATATTTGCACTTTGACCCCTACAAGTGTTGACCGGCCATTTCACCCTTGGAGCCCAAGTTTTGCTTACCTCATCATGATGACATCATCTTGATGACATCATGTGCTTACCTCATGCTTACATCATCATATTTTCAAAAATTGCATTTTTGCCCCAAAAGATAAAATATTTGCATTTTCACCCCTCTAGGTTGCCGGCCCTTATTCATTCATTGGAGGCCAAGTTTCCTTGCTTACCTCATCATGATGACATCATCTTGATGACATCACTTGCTTACATCACTATTTTCTAAAAATTACACTTTTGCCCCAAAAAGGCAAAATTTTTACACTTTAGTCCTCCACATGGCCGGCCATCATTGTGCAAGGTGGCAACAAATTTTTATTTCTTTCCACCATTTTTCTTTCTCCAAAATGATGTCATAATTCCAAAATAAGGTGACATCATCATAAGGCCTTGTTTGGCTTTTTCCTTAAAATGCAGTCTATTTTTTTGCTAACACAGATATTTCCAATACTGTGTTTACTAATACACAGTATAATTCAGTACTGTTATACTTGACTGCAGTCCAAAATTTATCTGCATAAAAATGGACTGAAAAAATTTTCTTCTTATTTCTGAAAGCCATCTGACCCTTGATATCCAACTTAGTGTGCTTGATTTTCCTAGGGTGGTCTCATAGCTTATTCTTGTTATTTTGTCCAAAAAGACAATTTTCGCAGTATATTTCTCATACTGCTTATCTCATTACTGTACAGTCATACCTTTGACTGTTCTTGGTCAACCCTTTGACTTTTTGGTCAACTTTAACTTTCTTAGTCAAACTTTGACCAACATGAAATCATGAAATTTTGTCATACTGTTTTCCTTAAAATGCCTTATACTAGGCTAAGTAATCCATCGTTGAGTCTCATAGCTAATTAATCGAGAACTCAAACTTATACCGATATTCTGTTCCAAACATTATCTAGACTTAAGTTTTCCTCATTCAAAGGAAATCTAGAGTCATCAAAATTCGGGTTATTACACAAGCACACGGCAATAATGCACACCAAGGCAGCACAATGACAAAATCACACCAAAGGCAGCACAAGGGCATAAATGTGGCTCAAACACACGTCAATAATGATCACCAAGGCAGCACAATGGCAAAAACACAACGAAGGTAGCACAAGGGGAGAAAAGTGGCTCAAACACACGGCAATAATGCACACCAAGACAACACAATGACAAAATCAGACCAAAGGCAGCCCAAGGGCATAAATGTGGCTCAAACACACGGCAATAATGCTCACCAAGGCAGCACAATGGCAAAAACACACCATAGGCAGCACAAGGGCATAAATGTGGCTCAAACACACAGCAATAATGCTCACCAAGGCAGCACAATGGAAAATCAGACAATAGGCAGAACAAGGGCATAAATGTGGCTCAAACAAACGGCAATAATGCTCACCAAGGTAGCACAATGGGAAAATCAGACAATAGGCAGCACAAGGGCATAAATGTGGCTCAAACACACGGCAATAATGATCACCAAGGCAGCACAATGGCAAAAACACAACGAAGGCAGCACAACGACATCAATGTGGCTCAAACACACGGCAATAATGCACACCAAGGCAGCACAATGACAAAATCACACCAAAGGCAGCACAATGGCATAAATGTGGCTCAAACACACGGCAATAATGATCACCAAGGCAGCACAATGGCAAAAACACAACGAAGGTAGCACAAGGGGAGAAAAGTGGCTCAAACACACGGCAATAATGCACACCAAGACAACACAATGACAAAATCAGACCAAAGGCAGCCCAAGGGCATAAATGTGGCTCAAACACACGGCAATAATGCTCACCAAGGCAGCACAATGGCAAAAACACACCATAGGCAGCACATGGGCATAAATGTGGCTCAAACACACAGCAATAATGCTCACCAAGGCAGCACAATGGAAAATCAGACAATAGGCAGAACAAGGGCATAAATGTGGCTCAAACAAACGGCAATAATGCTCACCAAGGTAGCACAATGGGAAAATCAGACAATAGGCAGCACAAGGGCATAAATGTGGCTCAAACACACGGCAATAATGATCACCAAGGCAGCACAATGGCAAAAACACAACGAAGGCAGCACAAGGACATCAATGTGGCTCAAACACACGGCAATAATGCACACCAAGGCAGCACAATGACAAAATCACACCAAAGGCAGCACAATGGCATAAATGTGGCTCAAACACACGGCAATAATGATCACCAAGGCAGCACAATGGCAAAAACACAACGAAGGTAGCACAAGGGGAGAAAAGTGGCTCAAACACACGGCAATAATGCACACCAAGACAACACAATGACAAAATCATACCAAAGGCAGCACAAGGGCATAAATGTGGCTCAAACACACGGCAATAATGATCACCAAGGCAGCACAATGGCAAAAACACAACGAAGGTAGCACAAGGGGAGAAAAGTGGCTCAAACACACGGCAATAATGCACACCAAGACAACACAATGACAAAATCAGACCAAAGGCAGCCCAAGGGCATAAATGTGGCTCAAACACACGGCAATAATGCTCACCAAGGCACCACAATGGCAAAAACACACCATAGGCAGCACAAGGGCATAAATGTGGCTCAAACACACGGCAATAATGCTCACCAAGGCAGCACAATGGAAAATCAGACAATAGGCAGAACAAGGGCATAAATGTGGCTCAAACAAACGGCAATAATGCTCACCAAGGTAGCACAATGGCAAAATCAGACAATAGGCAGCACAAGGGCATAAATGTGGCTCAAACACACGGCAATAATGATCACCAAGGCAGCACAATGGCAAAAACACAACGAAGGCAGCACAAGGACATCAATGTGGCTCAAACACACGGCAATAATGCACACCAAGGCAGCACAATGACAAAATCACACCAAAGGCAGCACAATGGCATAAATGTGGCTCAAACACACGGCAATAATGATCACCAAGGCAGCACAATGGCAAAAACACAACGAAGGTAGCACAAGGGGAGAAAAGTGGCTCAAACACACGGCAATAATGCACACCAAGACAACACAATGACAAAATCAGACCAAAGGCAGCACAAGGGCATAAATGTGGCTCAAACACACGGCAATAATGCTCACCACGGCAGCACAATGGCAAAAACACACCATAGGCAGCACAAGGGCATAAATGTGGCTCAAACACACGGCAATAATGCTCACCAAGGCAGCACAATGGCAAAAACACACCATAGGCAGCACAAGGGCATAAATGTGGCTCAAACACACGGCAATAATGCTCACCAAGGCAGCACAATGGAAAATCAGACAATAGGCAGAACAAGGGCATAAATGTGGCTCAAACACACGGCAATAATGCTCACCAAGGCAGCACAATGGAAAATCAGACAATAGGCAGAATAAGGGCATAAATGTGGCTCAAACACACGGCAATAATGCTCACCAAGGCAGCACAATGGCAAAATCAGACAATAGGCAGCACAAGGGCATAAATGTGGCTCAAACACACGGCAATAATGATCACCAAGGCAGCACAATGGCAAAAACACAACGAAGGCAGCACAAGAGGAGAACAGTGGCTCAAGCACACGGCAATAATGCACACCAAGGCAGCACAATGACAAAGTCACACCAAAGGCAGCACAAGGGCATAAATGTGGCTCAAACACACGTCAATAATGATCACCAAGGCAGCACAATGGCAAAAACACAACGAAGGTAGCACAAGGGGAGAAAAGTGGCTCAAACACACGGCAATAATGCACACCAAGACAACACAATGACAAAATCAGACCAAAGGCAGCCCAAGGGCATAAATGTGGCTCAAACACACGGCAATAATGCTCACCAAGGCAGCACAATGGCAAAAACACACCATAGGCAGCACATGGGCATAAATGTGGCTCAAACACACAGCAATAATGCTCACCAAGGCAGCACAATGGAAAATCAGACAATAGGCAGAACAAGGGCATAAATGTGGCTCAAACAAACGGCAATAATGCTCACCAAGGTAGCACAATGGGAAAATCAGACAATAGGCAGCACAAGGGCATAAATGTGGCTCAAACACACGGCAATAATGATCACCAAGGCAGCACAATGGCAAAAACACAACGAAGGCTGCACAAGGACATCAATGTGGCTCAAACACACGGCAATAATGCACACCAAGGCAGCACAATGACAAAATCACACCAAAGGCAGCACAATGGCATAAATGTGGCTCAAACACACGGCAATAATGATCACCAAGGCAGCACAATGGCAAAAACACAACGAAGGTAGCACAAGGGGAGAAAAGTGGCTCAAACACATGGCAATAATGCACACCAAGACAACACAATGACAAAATCATACCAAAGGCAGCACAAGGGCATAAATGTGGCTCAAACACACGGCAATAATGATCACCAAGGCAGCACAATGGCAAAAACACAACGAAGGTAGCACAAGGGGAGAAAAGTGGCTCAAACACACGGCAATAATGCACACCAAGACAACACAATGACAAAATCAGACCAAAGGCATCCCAAGGGCATAAATGTGGCTCAAACACACGGCAATAATGCTCACCAAGGCAACACAATGGCAAAAACACACCATAGGCAGCACAAGGACATCAATGTGGCTCAAACACACGGCAATAATGCACACCAAGGCAGCACAATGACAAAATCACACCAAAGGCAGCACAATGGCATAAATGTGGCTCAAACACACGGCAATAATGATCACCAAGGCAGCACAATGGCAAAAACACAACGAAGGTAGCACAAGGGGAGAAAAGTGGCTCAAACACACGGCAATAATGCACACCAAGACAACACAATGACAAAATCAGACCAAAGGCAGCACAAGGGCATAAATGTGGCTCAAACACACGGCAATAATGCTCACCACGGCAGCACAATGGCAAAAACACACCATAGGCAGCACAAGGGCATAAATGTGGCTCAAACACACGGCAATAATGCTCACCAAGGCAGCACAATGGCAAAAACACACCATAGGCAGCACAAGGGCATAAATGTGGCTCAAACACACGGCAATAATGCTCACCAAGGCAGCACAATGGAAAATCAGACAATAGGCAGAACAAGGGCATAAATGTGGCTCAAACACACGGCAATAATGCTCACCAAGGCAGCACAATGGAAAATCAGACAATAGGCAGAATAAGGGCATAAATGTGGCTCAAACACACGGCAATAATGCTCACCAAGGCAGCACAATGGCAAAATCAGACAATAGGCAGCACAAGGGCATAAATGTGGCTCAAACACACGGCAATAATGATCACCAAGGCAGCACAATGGCAAAAACACAACGAAGGCAGCACAAGAGGAGAACAGTGGCTCAAGCACACGGCAATAATGCACACCAAGGCAGCACAATGACAAAGTCACACCAAAGGCAGCACAAGGGCATAAATGTGGCTCAAACACACGTCAATAATGATCACCAAGGCAGCACAATGGCAAAAACACAACGAAGGTAGCACAAGGGGAGAAAAGTGGCTCAAACACACGGCAATAATGCACACCAAGACAACACAATGACAAAATCAGACCAAAGGCAGCCCAAGGGCATAAATGTGGCTCAAACACACGGCAATAATGCTCACCAAGGCAGCACAATGGCAAAAACACACCATAGGCAGCACATGGGCATAAATGTGGCTCAAACACACAGCAATAATGCTCACCAAGGCAGCACAATGGAAAATCAGACAATAGGCAGAACAAGGGCATAAATGTGGCTCAAACAAACGGCAATAATGCTCACCAAGGTAGCACAATGGGAAAATCAGACAATAGGCAGCACAAGGGCATAAATGTGGCTCAAACACACGGCAATAATGATCACCAAGGCAGCACAATGGCAAAAACACAACGAAGGCTGCACAAGGACATCAATGTGGCTCAAACACACGGCAATAATGCACACCAAGGCAGCACAATGACAAAATCACACCAAAGGCAGCACAATGGCATAAATGTGGCTCAAACACACGGCAATAATGATCACCAAGGCAGCACAATGGCAAAAACACAACGAAGGTAGCACAAGGGGAGAAAAGTGGCTCAAACACATGGCAATAATGCACACCAAGACAACACAATGACAAAATCATACCAAAGGCAGCACAAGGGCATAAATGTGGCTCAAACACACGGCAATAATGATCACCAAGGCAGCACAATGGCAAAAACACAACGAAGGTAGCACAAGGGGAGAAAAGTGGCTCAAACACACGGCAATAATGCACACCAAGACAACACAATGACAAAATCAGACCAAAGGCATCCCAAGGGCATAAATGTGGCTCAAACACACGGCAATAATGCTCACCAAGGCAACACAATGGCAAAAACACACCATAGGCAGCACAAGGGCATAAATGTGGCGCAAATACACAGCAATAATGCTCACCAAGGCAGAACAATGGAAAATCAGACAATAGGCAGAACAAGGGCATAAATGTGGCTCAAACAAACGGCAATAATGTTCACCAAGGTAGCACAATGGCAAAATCAGACAATAGGCAGCACAAGGGCATAAATGTGGCTCAAACACACGGCAATAATGATCACCAAGGCAGCACAATGGCAAAAACACAACGAAGGCAGCACAAGGACATCAATGTGGCTCAAACACACGGCAATAATGCACACCAAGGCAGCACAATGACAAAATCACACCAAAGGCAGCACAATGGCATAAATGTGGCTCAAACACACGGCAATAATGATCACCAAGGCAGCACAATGGCAAAAACACAACGAAGGTAGCACAAGGGGAGAAAAGTGGCTCAAACACACGGCAATAATGCACACCAAGACAACACAATGACAAAATCATACCAAAGGCAGCACAAGGGCATAAATGTGGCTCAAACACACGGCAATAATGCTCACCAAGGCAGCACAATGGCAAAAAACACAACGAAGGTAGTTCAAGGGGAGAAAAGTGACTTAAACACACGGCAATAATGCACACCAAGACAGCACAATGGCAAAAACACACCATAGGCAGCACAAGGGCATAAATGTGGCTCAAACACACGGCAATAATGCTCACCAAGGCAGCACAATGGAAAATAAGACAATAGGCAGAACAAGGGCATAAATGTGGCTCAAACACACGGCAATAATGCTCACCAAGGCAGCACAATGGCAAAATCAGACCATAGGCAGCACAAGGGCATAAATGTGGCTCAAACACACGGCAATAATAATCACCAAGGCAGCACAATGGCAAAAACACAACGAAGGCAGCACAAGGACATCAATGTGGCTCAAACACACGGCAATAATGCTCACCAAGGCAGCACAATGGAAAATCAGACAATAGGCAGAACAAGGGCATAAATGTGGCTCAAACAAACGGCAATAATGCTCACCAAGGTAGCACAATGGCAAAATCAGACAATAGGCAGCACAAGGGCATAAATGTGGCTCAAACACACGGCAATAATGATCACCAAGGCAGCACAATGGCAAAAACACAACGAAGGCAGCACAAGGACATCAATGTGGCTCAAACACACGGCAATAATGCACACCAAGGCAGCACAATGACAAAATCACACCAAAGGCAGCACAATGGCATAAATGTGGCTCAAACACACGGCAATAATGATCACCAAGGCAGCACAATGGCAAAAACACAACGAAGGTAGGACAAGGGGAGAAAAGTGGCTCAAACACACGGCAATAATGCACACCAAGACAACACAATGACAAAATCAGACCAAAGGCAGCACAAGGGCATAAATGTGGCTCAAACACACGGCAATAATGCTCACCACGGCAGCACAATGGCAAAAACACACCATAGGCAGCACAAGTGCATAAATGTGGCTCAAACACACGGCAATAATGCTCACCAAGGCAGCACAATGGCAAAAACACACCATAGGCAGCACAAGGGCATAAATGTGGCTCAAACACACGGCAATAATGCTCACCAAGGCATCACAATGGAAAATCTGACAATAGGCAGAACAAGGGCATAAATGTGGCTCAAACACACGGCAATAATGCTCACCAAGGCAGCACAATGGAAAATCAGACAATAGGCAGAACAAGGGCATAAATGTGGCTCAAACACACGGCAATAATGCTCACCAAGGCAGCACAATGGCAAAATCAGACAATAGGCAGCACAAGGGCATAAATGTGGCTCAAACACACGGCAATAATGATCACCAAGGCAGCACAATGGCAAAAACACAACGAAGGCAGCACAAGAGGAGAACAGTGGCTCAAGCACACGGCAATAATGCACACCAAGGCAGCACAATGACAAAGTCACACCAAAGGCAGCACAAGGGCATAAATGTGGCTCAAACACACGTCAATAATGATCACCAAGGCAGCACAATGGCAAAAACACAACGAAGGTAGCACAATGGGAGAAAAGTGGCTCAAACACACGGCAATAATGCACACCAAGACAACACAATGACAAAATCAGACCAAAGGCAGCCCAAGGGCATAAATGTGGCTCAAACACACGGCAATAATGCTCACCAAGGCAGCACAATGGCAAAAACACACCATAGGCAGCACATGGGCATAAATGTGGCTCAAGCACACAGCAATAATGCTCACCAAGGCAGCACAATGGAAAATCAGACAATAGGCAGAACAAGGGCATAAATGTGGCTCAAACACACGGCAATAATGCTCACCAAGGCAGCACAATGGCAAAAACACAACGAAGGCAGCACAAGGGGAGAAAAGTGGCTCAAACACATGGCAATAATGGACACCAAGGCAGCACAATGACAAAATCACACCAAAGGCAGCACAAGGGCATAAATGTGGTTCAAACACACGGCAATAATGCTCACCAAGGCAGCACAATGGCAAAAACACACCATAGGCAGCACAAGGGCATGAATGTGGCTCAAACACACGGCAATAATGCTCAGCAAGGCAGCACAATGGAAAATCAGACAATAGGCAGAACAAGGGCATAAATGTGGCTCAAACACACGGCAATAATGCTCACCAAGGCAGCACAATGACAAAATCACACCATAGGCAGCACAAAGGCATAAATGTGGCTCAAACACACGGCAATAATGATCACCAAGGCAGCACAATGGCAAAAACACAACGAAGGTAGCACAAGGGGAGAAAAGTGGCTCAAACACACGGCAATAATGCACACCAAGACAACACAATGACAAAATCAGACCAAAGGCAGCCCAAGGGCATAAATGTGGCTCAAACACACGGCAATAATGCTCACCAAGGCAACACAATGGCAAAAACACACCATAGGCAGCACAAGGGCATAAATGTGGCTCAAACACACAGCAATAATGCTCACCAAGACAGCACAATGGAAAATCAGACAATAGGCAGAACAAGGGCATAAATGTGGCTCAAACAAACGGCAATAATGTTCACCAAGGTAGCACAATGGCAAAATCAGACAATAGGCAGCACAAGGGCATAAATGTGGCTCAAACACACGGCAATAATGATCACCAAGGCAGCACAATGGCAAAAACACAACGAAGGCAGCACAAGGACATCAATGTGGCTCAAACACACGGCAATAATGCACACCAAGGCAGCACAATGACAAAATCACACCAAAGGCAGCACAATGGCATAAATGTGGCTCAAACACACGGCAATAATGATCACCAAGGCAGCACAATGGCAAAAACACAACGAAGGTAGCACAAGGGGAGAAAAGTGGCTCAAACACACGGCAATAATGCACACCAAGACAACACAATGACAAAATCATACCAAAGGCAGCACAAGGGCATAAATGTGGCTCAAACACACGGCAATAATGCTCACCAAGGCAGCACAATGGCAAAAACACAACGAAGGTTGCACAAGGGGAGAAAAGTGACTTAAACACACGGCAATAATGCACACCAAGACAGCACAATGGCAAAAACACACCATAGGCAGCACAAGGGCATAAATGTGGCTCAAACACACGGCAATAATGCTCACCAAGGCAGCACAATGGAAAATAAGACAATAGACAGAACAAGGGCATAAATGTGACTCAAACACACGGCAATAATGCTCACCAAGGCAGCACAATGGCAAAATCAGATCATAGGCAGCACAAGGGCATAAATGTGGCTCAAACACACGGCAATAATAATCACCAAGGCAGCACAATGGCAAAAACACAACGAAGGCAGCACAAGGGGAGAAAAGTGGCTCAAACACACGGCAATAATGCACACCAAGGAAGCACAATGACAAAATCACACCAAAGGCAGCACAAGGGCATAAATGTGGCTCAAACACACGGCAATAATGATCACCAAGGCAGCACAATAGCAAAAACACAACGAAGGTAGCACAAGGGGAGAAAAGTGGCTCAAACACACGGCAATAATGCACACCAAGACAAAACAATGACAAAATCAGACCAAAGGCAGCCCAAGGGCATAAATGTGGCTCAAACACACGGCAATAATGCTCACCAAGGCAGCACAATGGCAAAAACACACCATAGGCAGCACAAGGGCATAAATGTGGCTCAAACACACAGCAATAATGCTCACCATGGCAGCACAATGGAAAATCAGACAATAGGCAGAGCAAGGGCATAAATGTGGCTCAAACACACGGTATTAATGCTCACCAAGGCAGCACAATGGCAAAATCAGACAATAGGCAGCACAAGGGCATAAATGTGGCTCAAACACACGGCAATAATGATCACCAAGGCAGCACAATGGCAAAAACACAACGAACGCAGCACAAGGGGAGAAAAGTGGCTCAAACACACGGCAATAATGCACACCAAAGCAGCACAATGACAAAATCACACCAAAGGCAGCACAAGGGCATAAATGTGGCTCAAACACACGGCAATAATGATCACCAAGGCAGCACAATGGCAAAAACACAACGAAGGTAGCACAAGGGGAGAAAAGTGGCTCAAAAACACGACAATAATGCACACCAAGACGACACAATGACAAAATCACACCAAAGGCAGCACAAGGGCATAAATGTGGCTCAAACACACGGCAATAATGCTCACCAAAGCAGCACAATGGCAAAAACACACCATAGGCAGCACAAGGGCATAAATGTGGCTCAAACACACGGCAATAATGCTCACCAAGGCAGCACATTGGTAAAAACAAAACGAAGGCAGCACAAAGGGAGAAAAGTGGCTCAAACACACGGCAATAATGCTCACCAAGGCAGCACAATGACAAAATCACACCATAGGCAGCACAAGGGCATAAATGTGGCTCAAACACACGGCAATAATGCTCACCAAGGCAGCACAATGGCAAAAAACACACCATAGGCAGCACAAGGGCATAAATGTGGCTCAAACACACGGCAATAATGCTCACCAAGGCAGCACAATGGCAAAAAACACAACGAAGGCAGCACAAGGGGAGAAAAGTGGCTCAAACACATGGCAATAATGGACACCAAGGCAGCACAATGACAAAATCACACCAAAGGCAGCACAAGGGCATAAATGTGGTTCAAACACACGGCAATAATGCTCACCAAGGCAGCACAATGGCAAAAACACACCATAGGCAGCACAAGGGCATAAATGTGGCTCAAACACACGGCAATAATGCTCACCAAGGCAGCACAATGGAAAATCAGACAATAGGCAGAACAAGGGCATAAATGTGGCTCAAACACACGGCAATAATGCTCACCAAGGCAGCACAATGACAAAATCACACCATAGGCAGCACAAAGGCATAAATGTGGCTCAAACACACAGCAATAATGCTCACCAATGGCAAAAACACACTATAGGCAGCACAAGGGCATAAATGTGGCTCAAACAAACGGTAATAATGCTTACCAATGGCAAAAACACACTATAGGCAGCACAAGGGCATAAATGAGGCTCAAACACACGGCAATAATGCTCACCAAGGCAGCACAATGGCAAAAACACAACGAAGGCAGCACAAGGGGAGAAAAGTGGCTCAAACACACGGCAATAATGCACACCAAGACAACACAATGACAAAATCAGACCAAAGGCAGGCCAAGGGCATAAATGTGGCTCAAACACACGGCAATAATGCTCACCAAGGCAGCACAATGGCAAAAACACACCATAGGCAGCACAAGGGCATAAATGTGGCTCAAACACACAGCAATAATGCTCACCAAGGCAGCACAATGGAAAATCAGATAATAGGCAGAACAAGGGCATAAATGTGGCTCAAACACACGGCAATAATGCTCACCAAGGCAGCACAATGGCAAAATCAGACAATAGGCAGCACAAGGGCATAAATGTGGCACAAACACACGGCAATAATGATCACCAAGGCAGCACAATGGCAAAAACACAACGAAGGCAGCACAAGGGGAGAAAAGTGGCTCAAACACACGGCAATAATGCACACCAAGGCAGCACAATGACAAAATCACACCAAAGGCAGCACAAGGGCATAAATGTGGCTCAAACACACGGCAATAATGATCACCAAGGCAGCACAATGGCAAAAACACAACGAAGGAAGCACAAGGGGAGAAAAGTGGCTCAAACACACGGCAATAATGCACACCAAGACAACACAATGACAAAATCAGACCAAAGGCAGCACAAGGGCATAAATGTGGCTCAAACACACGGCAATAATGCTCACCAAGGCAGCACAATGGCAAAAACACAACGAAGGTAGCACAAGGGGAGAAAAGTGGCTTAAACACACGGCAATAATGCACACCACGACAGCACAATGGCAAAAACACACCATAGGCAGCACAAGGGCATAAATGTGGCTCAAACACACGGCAATAATGCTCACCAAGGCAGCACAATGGAAAATCAGACAATAGGCAGAACAAGGGCATAAATGTGGCTCAAACACACGGCAATAATGCTCACCAAGGCAGCACAATGGCAAAATCAGACAATAGGCAGCACAAGGGCATAAATGTGGCTCAAACACACGGCAATAATGATCACCAAGGCAGCACAATGGCAAAAACACAACGAAGGCAGCACAAGGGGAGAAAAGTGGCTCAAACACACGGCAATAATGCACACCAAGGCAGCACAATGACAAAATCACACCAAAGGCAGCACAAGGGCATAAATGTGGCTCAAACACACGGCAATAATGATCACCAAGGCAGCACAATAGCAAAAACACAACGAAGGTAGCACAAGGGGAGAAAAGTGGCTCAAACACACGGCAATAATGCACACCAAGACAACACAATGACAAAATCAGACCAAAGGCAGCCCAAGGGCATAAATGTGGCTCAAACACACGGCAATAATGCTCACCAAGGCAGCACAATGGCAAAAACACACCATAGGCAGCACAAGGGCATAAATGTGGCTCAAACACACAGCAATAATGCTCACCAAGGCAGCACAATGGAAAATCAGACAATAGGCAGAACAAGGGCATAAATGTGGCTCAAACACACGGCAATAATGCTCACCAAGGCAGCACAATGGCAAAAACACACCATAGGCAGCACAAGGGCATAAATGTGGCTCAAACACACGGCAATAATGCTGACCAAGGCAGCACAATGGTAAAAACACAACGAAGGCAGAACAAGGGGAGAAAAGTGGCTCAAACACACGGCAATAATGCACACCAAGGCAGCACAATGACAAAATCACACCATAGGCAGCACAAGGGCATAAATGTGGCTCAAACACACGGCAATAATGCTCACCAAGGCAGCACAATGGCAAAAACACACCATAGGCAGCACAAGGGCATAAATGTGGCTCAAACACACGGCAATAATGCTCACCAAGGCAGCACAATGGCAAAAACACAATGAAGGCAGCACAAGGGGAGAAAAGTGGCTCAAACACATGGCAATAATGGACACCAAGGCAGCACAATGACAAAATCACACCAAAGGCAGCACAAGGGCATAAATGTGGTTCAAACACACGGCAATAATGCTCACCAAGGCAGCACAATGGCAAAAAACACACCATAGGCAGCACAAGGGCATAAATGTGGCTCAAACACACGGCAATAATGCTCAGCAAGGCAGCACAATGGAAAATCAGACAATAGGCAGAACAAGGGCATAAATGTGGCTCAAACACACGGCAATAATGCTCACCAAGGCAGCACAATGACAAAATCACACCATAGGCAGCACAAAGGCATAAATGTGGCTCAAACACACGGCAATAATGCTCACTAATGGCAAAAACACACTATAAGCAGCACAAGGGCATAAATGTGGCTCAAACAAACGGCAATAATGCTCACCAATGGCAAAAACACACTATAGGCAGCACAAGGGCATAAATGTGGCTCAAACACACGGCAATAATGCTCACCAAGGCAGCACAATGGCAAAAACACAACGAAGGCAGCACAAGGGGAGAAAAGTGGCTCAAACACATGGCAATAATGCTCACCAAGGTAGCGCAATGACAAAATCACACCATAGGCAGCACAAGGGCATCAATGTGGCTCAAACACACGGCAATAATGCTCACCAAGGCAGCACAATGGTAAAAACACACCGAAGGCAGCACAAGGGCATCAATGTGGCTCAAACACACGGCAATAATGCTCACCAAGGCAGCACAAGGGCATAAATGTGGCTCAAACACACGGCAATAATGCTCACCAAGGCAGCACAATGACAAAATCACACCAAAGGTAGCACAAGGACATCAATGTGGCTCAAACACATGGCAATAATGCAAACCAAGGTAGCACAATGACAAAATCATAAAATGGAGAATCAACACAGGTCCAACGCAGCACATAATACAATCAAGTGAAAGACAAAAGCTTGACCACTGCAATTGCTCTCAAAACCTCAAACACATGGCTAAATCAAACAATATATAGTGCGATTTAGGGGAAGAATATGTACTAGGGTTACCGAATTGGAGCCCGAGGATGAATACCCAGTGGAAGGAGTTGGATTCGGGCACGAGTTGACTGGTCGGCGATATGATTTCCGAGATTGGAAATAATGGGTTATCCGGACAGCGGCTCGCCGTTTTCTCCCAAGACTCAACCGGCGCCTCATCTGCAAGCAGGGGACTGGGTTTTTCTGCAAACCCTAATCGATATAAGTAAAGGGAAGAGAGGAAAGGGGACCGATAACCAGAGCTACCCCTGGGCAGCAGATGGCCTATGGGATGGGTGCACAACGCACAAAGCCCCTGACAACAGCACATGGACGCCGGAGTTGAGGAGGAAGAGAATTGGCCAGAAGGTCAGGCACGGAGGAGACAGAGGGAACAGGGAAGATTCGAGCAACAGTAAACATAACTCGGCTCACTGTATAACGGTTCACCCAAGCATTGAAGCTGAATAAGGGAGCCAAACAACATGCATTCAATTCGAACTAGGAAACCAAGGTTCGAACCGGAGCCCCAAACAGGGGCGAAATATAGAATTTTCTGTTCTACCTAAGAATTTTCATAATAATAAATATGTAATGAGTGTCTCTTGTATTCCAGATTAATGGTCAATGATAAGTAGTTGGCAATCAATTTTTCTTTCTGGTAATAGTTAGAAATTAATGATCCTATAGAAGACTCAAAGTCTTCTAAAGCAACCCAATTTGTACGCAAGTTGAGCTCCTACATGTGTGTCTCCGTAAATGTGTTATATATTTAGTTATATCATAATTATTTGCTTACATATCAATATATGTCAATTCTCATGTCCAGCAGCCCCTTTTTACTAGACACTTATGCAGGCTATTGTGAACCGTTGAATGTAAAAATGAACGGGGATGATGAGGGAGAATATGAATAGGGATACAACGTTTTGGGTTGTATCACGACTTGCCAATACTTGGTATCAGGGTTCGACTGATATCGACTCACTATACCTATTGCATAACAAATATTAGGGCAATTGCAAAACATAGCGTACATGAGACTACCCACAACTGATTTGTAAGGGACCTTACTCATACGCTCTCTTTCTTCCAATGTCTTGGGACAGTCATCCAATGACAGAGTCAAACCGACAATAGAAGGTTGAGTACTTTTCTTTGCCTCTTACATTACAAACTTTACAATTATTTTATCTATGTGTGAAGCTTGGGACAAAGCTATCATTTTGTTTCTTCGATCTCTAAAGAGACGAATTCCTAGAATATAATTAGCTTCTCCCAAGTCCTTCATGTCAAACTGTTGAGGCAGTCAAAGTTGGACTGATATAAGCTCTCTACATCATTCCCAATGAGTAGTATATCATCAACATAGAGAACCAGAAAGACCACCTCGCCATCCCTCGATCAAATTTTTGATTCCATGAGCGGGATACTTGCTTTAATCCATAAATGGATTTAAACAACTTGCAAACTTTCTTCTCTTGGCCTTTCACCATGAGCCTATTGGGTTGTATCATATAGATACTATCATCAAGATAGCCATTCAAGAATGCCGTTTTGACATCCATTTGCCAGATCTCATTATCGAGAGATGCAGCAATGGAAAGAAAAATGAGAATAGACTTTAGCATCGCAGCAGGCGAAAAGATTTCGTCATAGTTGATGTCGGCCTTTTGCGTGTATCCCTTGGCTACAAGTCTAGCCTAGAAAGTTTCAACTTTCCCTTCGACATTCCTCTTTCTCTTGTAAACCCACATGCACCTAATGGACTTTATCCCTTCAGGTAGGTCTACAAGTTCCCATACGAAATTGGATTTCATTGAATCCATCTCATTGTTCATGGCCTATTTCCAGAGTTTAGCATCAACATCATTCACAGCTTCACCGTAGGTAATAAGGTCATCATCATGTTCATGAGTTTCAGTTTGGTAAACTTTAGCATCATACATGAAGAAACTTGGTTTCCTAAAAACTCTCCCATTACATCGAAGCTCCCTAGATTGTTAATCGTTTGCAGATCTTTCACTAGAACTTGGACTAGGGTCCAAGACCGAAACTTGTGGAGCAATTTTATCACCCAATAATTCCTCTGGCACCCACTACTAGAAAAGAGGGATTACACGACGAGTTTTAACCGTCGTGTAAACTTTACACGACGGTTCCTTAACCGTCGTGTAATCCAGCGTCGTGGAAGATAACACGACGGTTTTAATACCGTCGTCGTATCTCAGTTTTACACGACGGTTTCCCAACAGTCGTGTAATCTCGGTAAACAGTTGTATGGTGGAACAAAAAAACGTACATTACACGACGGTTTCTGGAGGAACCGTCGTGTAATCTCTCTAGACACAGGAGATTACACGACGGTTCCAGGGTGGAACTGTCATGTAATATTATTATTTAAAATTTTTTTTTTGGGTTTTTGGTGATTTCCCACAGGTGGCATAATCTGTATGTTATCCAATACACGATCCAATATATTAACTTCATTAATCAAACTAAAAATACACTCCAATTATTACATTACAAGTTTATACATCATAATTAATGAATTCCATTACATGGCTAGATCATTCTCCCCTAATCAAATACAAATCGTCAGAATAATAAAATTGTTTACTTTCAAGTGCATCAATTCCATTCAACAATATATCCCTCATAAAATCTAAAATAAAACAACCACATTCAACATTTCCCTCTTGGAGAGGACAAGGACGGTTCGAGATTTTGGTTTTACAGTCTCGTCTCCTTCTAATACCTTCTCCGGTCGTAATCTTCCAATCCGTTAGGCCCCTAGCAAATTGGTAAAATTCAAACTAATTAAGATGCATATAATTAAGATTAAAAAAAATAACATATTCAAATTGACTTATATGTTCATTAGCTCAGTAAAATCGTCGCGTTTCTTCTCCCGAAGAGGATCAAAATAAAGGATGAGGTCTTCCCATGGGTCAATGACACCCAAAACCCAATGTCTCCCTCTGTTATGTGGCACAAGATAAAGCCGTTCTTTTGGTGCGTCACGCAAAAAGCTGAGAAGATTGTCGGCTCGCTCTCTCCTGCCAGCATCTTCAGTATCTGTTCTCACCGGTGAGATCAAGCTTGGAGACACAAACACAAACTTCTCAGCTTGCCCGTTAATTCTACATAGTTCCTCCAAATATCTGCATAACCGTATCAAAATTGTTACTCTAAATGAAATATAGAAGAATTTCCAGATAAAAAGAAAATTTAAGATAAAGAATGTCGTACCTCATGTAGACTAATATACAATTCGCACTGATTTCTTGTAAATTAATGAACTCATAAATATCTTCAAAGCTCAGAAAGACAGGCATATCAAAACTCATGATCGTGTATGGTATTGGGACCACAATCTGATTACCTTGACGCATGGAACTATGTGCATAATAAGCCAAAGGCCTCATTGCCCTGTTCATGTTATTAAAGTCGAACACCAGTTTTTGTTGTTGCGCACCTTGTTGTACCTCAGTTCGAGAGTCGATCGTTATATTTCCAGCCTTTTTTTGGCATTTTTTGTTGCCAGCTGCTGCGTCGGGAACGTGACTAGGCCCTCGACTCGCCTTGTTCATACTCGTGTCGAGCTAAACTAAACTTTTAGGCCAAGCAACAAACCCATTAACAACATTCTCCACAGTGGTTGCGTCGTACGTCGGTATAGGTAATGGTGATTTTTTTAATTTGGACACGTTGATTGACACTCGCACGTTCCCTTCCCCCAGTGGAATCCCATGCACCGTATCGGTGGGGAGGCTCTCGAGCCATGCTCTTCCAAACGCAACAAGCAACTGTCCATCCTGAACTTCATCGAAGATATAGAGCTTGCACTCCTGACTGTCGACCGGCATGGTTGGCAGCTCAGCAACTCCATGTTGTTTTTCTTGGGCAGAGCAACTAGCCTTAAAGCTGTTGTGTTGGTCCACGGTTGGCACATTCTTGGGATCAACCGACGGCTCCACATCTTTGTTCGCACATAGACCACGCACCAACGCCTTTAATTCTTCTATTTCACGTCTCATTGATTGTACTTCATTGTCTTTCTTCGAACTTCGACTTAGGTTAAAGTACTGAGACAGCTTTACGAACTTTGATTGGCCACGGCCATGGCCTTTGTGTTCGGGTCTAGATAATGCCTGCGACAATACATCATTAGTGCCAACTGATTCGAAGGTGCCTTGGCTCTCTTGTGTGTTGTACTCCATCTACATGATTATTAACAGAAATCATTTAAGCAAAAGGATTGTACGTACGTATAGTAATGATGAAGAAATCATTGTTAGTTAGTAAACTTACTATCAACTCGCTAACTTTTTGACATGCTGGATCTTTCAACTCTCCATCTGCGGCTGTCTGTTGCTCTAGCCACAAACCATCTCTTTTTTCCCATTTCCCAGTCTTCTTAAACTGTAATTAACATCATTAGTATAAATGGGATACGATTTAGTACAAACAAAATTTATTGACATACCATTTCCTGGTCGAGCTTCCTATATCCGTCTCGGCCTCCTCGTGATGAGTATTCGTTGTTTGTCCTTATTTCGCTTCCACGATCAGATAGTTGTTGGAATTGCGAGGACGTTTTATACTGAACGAATTTCATCCAATCCTCTTCTTCAATATTGGGGTAGTTGTCAATAAATTTTTGCGGCCGTGTCCACACACTTTCTTCATTTATAAATTCCTCGACAAATGTCTTGTACAGATCATACCGAAAATTCCTTGCAGCCTCACCACATGATTTTAAACAAGTGCTCCGGAAGCTTTCATCCACGGTGAAAGAAGTAATAGTTTCTTTCCAAATAATATCTTTCAATCCGTCTAAATCACGAGATCTCCAATCTTGAATCCATATTAGAACGTGCTCTCGAGCGAGCACGCCAATCCAGCTCATCGATTCGTCACCGTGCTTCCCTTCCGGTTGTCCTTTCTCGTCAAACGTGACTTGAATTCGTTCACCTCTTTTCCTTGCCATATGGACACGTTTCATTATTGTTGCCCTTCGCTTGCCTTCGACAGTGGGATCCATCGGGTTTCTCCTTCGTGCTCGTTCCTTTTTGGAATGTTCCATTGTATTCGTTCACCTATATTTATTGACAAAAAAAAAAAATTAATAGGTATTCGAACTTTTTTCTTCTTTTTTTTTTTTTTTTAAAATTCCTAAAAAGAAACTTCTATTGCCATTTCTACTTTATTATCATTTTCATGCTTACAAGCCTATCACGGTTCTTATAATTTTCTCAAAGACAAGAAGAAACTTTCGACCCCATAAACTAGAGTGTTCCCATTTTCTAGTCTGATCAATCCATGGATTCCATTTAATATATATATTTTTTTGAAATCCCATTTACTACTTGTTATGCATTGTGAATGTATCCTTAATATTATATACATATTTGAAAGGTATTGTTGATATTATAATTGATTGCTACTTTTCCTTATAAGCACTATTAAAAAAATTATTAAAAAAAACACTATATACAAATATAAACAGTATCCAACTATCTAAGGTAGTTAATAGAAAAAACGGTTACTTGATTATTATACTTTTAGTTTTTATTCTTTTTCTAATTTATTTCGTTATTTTTAGAAAATATAAGTGTATCTTTTAAATTTTAAAAACTTATATCTATTTCATCACTTGCCCCACAAGAGTGCTTGGGTGCCCCATAAGGGCGCCTTGGCGCCCCACACGAAATAGGACAAAAAAAAAACACTCGAAAAAAAACGACAAGTGCAAAATGTTGCCATAGGACAAAAATAACACTCGAAAAATTCATGTGAATGCTTTTAAACATATATAATAGTGATTGCTTCTATATTATTCCTCCAAAAACTCAAGTTGACATTTCATCGAGCATATTGTGGGCAGGAAAAATTCATGTGTATGTAAAGTATAAACACCATTCACAAACCATTAATCTAGAAAGAGCAACATTATGAACTTAAACACCCATGCTAAAAAATGGATCTTTAGTGACAAACAACAAGACAAAATCCCAAATTTATTTTAAGTTGTATATGAAGTTACCTTGCTTTTCTTTGAAGATGAATAGACACGCAAACACCAAGAGATTGGCGACGGCGGTGGCGGCAACGATGGCAACGGCGGAGTTGGCGGCGGCTTGGAGAAGGAAGTGGGTACTTGAGAAATTTAGAGAGTGTGAAGAGAAATGAGAAGGTATGTGGAGAGAAAAGGAAAGGAAGTTGTATTTAAGTAATGTGTTTTCGCGCGGATTTCGAAAAATGAAAGTTAAAAATTTTCAAATTTTTTTGAAGATTACATGACGGTGTATTTTAAAACTGTCGTGTAATAGGGAGATTACACGATGGTCCCTGGGGGACCGTCGTGTAATCCCCCCAATTCGAGGGGATTACACGACGGTCCCCCAGGGGACCGTCGTTTAAGCTAGTCGTCCTTCTGAAAGACATGACTTTGTAGCCATAGACGAAACGTCCGATTGTGGTCATCGTGTATCAACTTTTCATTTTGTCCTCTTCTTCGATATTTATCTCTTATTTCCTGTAGGTGAAGCTCGATAAAAGGCTCAACTTCAACCCTATTATGTAAAGTATAGAGACAAGCTTTCTCCCATTCACATCGATTAACCTGTGATAGAACGCCGACGGATAGTCTTTTCTAGTCAATGTTTGTAGTCTTCGGCAACCCAATCGCCTCCGCGGTGGACAAATACTCGGAGCAAAATTCGACCGATTCCTCCGCAATGTAGCTTTCTACTATACATCTTTCTGCCCGATTTCGGTTCTTGACATAACCCTTCAAAACCTTCATGTACTTTTCAAAAGGATACATCCATCTCAAGTACACCGGTCCACATAGCTTCACTTCCCGGACTAAGTGCACCGTTAGATGAATCATTATTTCAAAAAATGAGGGTCGAAAGTACTTTTCAAGTAAGCACAAAGTTTTAACTAACTCTAATTGTAGCGAATCTAGTGTCAATGGATCTGTTACCTTAGAGCATATCGAGTTGAAAAATGAGCATAACTTGGTTAATTACGAATCTCACATCCTTCGTTAAAACTCCTCGCAACGCCAGCGGTAATAACTGTTGCATCAAGATATGACAATCATGTAATTTCATGCCAATCAGCCTCAGATCCTTCATAGACACCAACCTTTTCAAGTTGGAAGAATACCCGTTGGGCACTTTTACAGAAGCGAGCCACTCACAAAGCTTTCTTTTTTCTTATCTTGATAGTGTGTACTTCGCCGGAGGTAAGAAAGTTGCATTCCCTTTCTTCGTAGGGATCAAGTTAAGTCTAATATTCAATTCCTTAAGATCCAACCGTGCCTTCTCACCATCTTTGCTCTTATTAGGAATGTCTAGCAACGTGCCCACTATTGATTCACACACGTTTTTCTCAATATGCATCACATCCAAGCAATGACGAACAAAAAGTGTCCTCCAATATGGAAGTTCGTAGAAGATTGACCGTTTTTTTCAAGGGCCGTCTACCACGGGATCATTGTTACGCCGTATTCTTTTCCCGAGCACCACTTTCAAATCCTTAACCATCTCATAAACGTCTTCACCGGTCAAAACCCGGGGAGGGTTTCTTTCTTCCTTTTTGCCATCGAAAGCCTTTTTCTATTTGCGGTATCGATGATTTTGTGGTAAGAATCTCCTATGACCAAGGTAAATGGTTTTCTTACCATTCTTCAATCGGATGGAGGATGTTTCTTTCATACAAACGGGACAACCGATAGAACTCTTGACTGAATAACCAGATAGATTTCCATAGGCAGGAAAGTCATTGATTGTCTACATCAACATTGCACGGAGTGTGAATGTCTCTTGACGGTAAGCATCTCTAACTTCGATCTCCTTTTCCCATAAGCTCTTTAGATCATCGATTAGTGGTGCTAAGTACACATCAATGTCATTCCCTGGTTGTTGAGGACCAGATATCAATAAGGTCAACATCAAGAACTTTCGCTTCATGCTCAACTTCGGAGGGAGATTGTAGTTGACAAGTATGGCGAGTCAAGTACTATGCCTACTACTCATATTACCATGTGGGTTAATTCCGTCTGCCGACAAACCAAGACGAAGATTCCGTGGTTCCGCACAAAATTCAGGATGATCGGCATCAAAGGTCTTCCATTGTGGTGCATCGGCTGGATGTCTAAGCATACCATCTTCAACACGTTTATCATGGTGCCAAGTCAAATTCTTGGCATGCTCAGCATTACGGAATAAACGCCGTAGATGCGGTGCCGAAGGAATGTACCATAACACCTTTGCCGGCACACCTTTGCTGCCATTCGTTGGCTTCTTGCCCTTCTTCCATCTTGACTCCTTACAAACCAGACATTCATGCAAATCCTCGTACGCATTTCGGTAAAGGGCGCAATCATTTGGACATGCATGAATTTTTTCATATTCCATTCCCAAAGTGCTCAACGTCTTCTTAGCTTCGTACATACTAGCGGGTATTTTATTATCAACTGGTAGAACCTCTCTTAGAAATTCTAAAAGAGCCGTGAAACTAGAATTTGTCCACCCTCCCGATGCCTTCATGTTCCATAATTTGACCAATGCGGACAATTTCGTATATTTACTACACCCGTCATACAAGGGCATCTCGACATCATTCATCATTGCTTCAAATAACTCCGGACGATGCACAAACTGTTCTTCCAAATCATTAGCCATATCAAACAAATTATCTCCTACAACTTCCTCAACAACATCATCTTTCGCTTTGTTGTTCTATGATGGATTAAAACACATTTCACCGTGTAAATACCACGTTTGGTACGAACAAATAATCCCACGCGCAAGCAAGTGTCTTCTAACTTCATCAACTGGATGAGATCTATGATTTTCACAATCCACACAAGGACATCGAATCTTATCATTCTTCATGCGAGTTTCCGCAAATGACAAAAATTCTTCAATCCCATCTCGATATTTTCTAGTCAATCTATTAGCCCACATCCATTTTCGATCCATTTCCAAGAACCCGACCGAAATCGATATTAAATTTATCATACAAATTATTCAATAATCAAGTTTTTGCATTTAAAAACACAACGTATAGTCAACAACTAATCATACCGAAAAAGAAAAAAAGAGAATATATACCATTTTTGACATCTACAATAAATCGTCCATAAAAATCAAATAAATAAAAAGAAGAGTAAGTAATAATCACAATACTTACAAATATTCAATATACGCGAGTGTTGGTTTCGCAGTGGAGGAGACGTGGTTTCGCAGGTGTCTGTGATGTTTTTCGCGGCTGCGCGATAGATCTGTAATGAGATGAAATGAGGGCTGCTGTAAGGGTAAAAAAGTTATAATACACGACGGGTTCTTAAAACCCGTCGTGTAAAGTCAAACTTTACACGACGGTTCCTTGGAACCGTCGTATAAAGTGGCTCCGCGAGGCACTTTACACGACGGTTCTTTGGAACCGTAGTGTAAAGTCTGACTTTACACGACGGTTCCAAGGAACCGTCGTGTAATGTACTTTTTGTAGTAGTGACCACTTTACTTTAAGGCTTAAAGTCATTCATATAACTTTCCTCAAGGAAAGTCGCATAGGTTGAAACAATGACTTTTTGTTTTTTCAAGTTATAAAATAGACCTCCCTCTAGTTCCCTTATGATACCCTACAAACATGCATAATTCCGAACGTGGTTCCAACTTCTTCACATCTCCATCCAATACATGTGAGGGCAACCCCATATTCTCATATGACCAATGGAAGGCTTCTTGCCGTGCCACAACTTGTACGGAGTCTTAGGAGTTGATTTAGTTAGAACTTGATTTAGAATATAGCAAGCTGTTTGTAGTTCATATCCCCAAAAAGATAATGGTAGTATTCAATAACTCAACAAGGTTTTATTTCTCCTCTCAGCTACACCATTCTGTTGTGGAGTTTCCGGTGCAGTCAATTGGGATAAAATCTCATTATCTACAAGATGTCCTAGAAATTCATCGGAGAGATATTCACCACCTTGATCGGATCGAAGGGTCTTTATCGATTTACCAAATTGCTTCTCCATTTCCTCATGATACTCGTTGAATTTATCAAAGGTTTTGCTCTTACGGTGCATTAGGTATACATATCCATATCTCGAGTAGTCATCTATAAAGGTGACATAGTACTTGAACCCTCCACGTACCTCGACGTTCATGGGGCCACATATGTCGGTGTGCACTATCTCTAGGAGATCATTGGCCTTAGTACCCTTAGCTCCAAAAGGCCTCTTAGTCATTTTTCCCTCAAGGCAAGATTTACATTGTGAAAGACATACCTCCTTTAGAGTATCCAAAGGACCGTCTTTCACAAATATTTGAATCTTTTCTTAATTAATATGACCAAGTTTTAAATGCCAAAGATATGCCTTGTTAGAGTGATAATTTTTTAACCTTGTAGAGTTATCAATTAATTCAGTTTCAAGTAGTGACTGCATCTCAGGTTTGATAATATAAAAATTACTATCCATCTACTAGAACAGATAAAAGATTTGTTTTTGCGAATAACTACTGTTTTATTAAACGAAACTAAATATGAATATTTAATTAAACAAGCAACCAAAATAAGGTTCCTCTTAAAATTAGGAACATTAAAATAGTATTTCAATAAAATAAACCTAAATTCATCAAAGTAAAAATGCACGTCTCCCACTATTTCCATTTAACACCAAGCTACCATCCCCGATTTACAATGAGAGGCTTCTATCATGTAGACTTCATGTTTCCTTGAACCCCTGCAGAAAAACACAAATATGATTAGTAGCTCCCAAATCAATGACCCAAGTGTCTTTTGACTCTTCCACCAAACAAGTTTCTAAGTAAAGAAGATCCTTACCTTTCTTGCCCTTGGTGGTTAGGAATTCCTTCAAAGTCTTCTTAAAGTGACCAATCTTGTCACAATGGAAGCATTTTGACTTCTTAGGGTCCTTAAGCTTTTTGTTCTTGTTCTTTTTCCTGTCAGAAATAGGAGGAATGGAAGAGCTAGAAGCCCCTTGCTTCTTACGTCTTTTCTTCTTCTTATTGTCCCTGAAGGATCAGAAGATGTTGCAACATCTAAATAGGCCTTTCCCTTTGTATTGGACCGGTACCCCATCATTGATCATAAGCTCATAAGCTAGCAATTGCCTCATGAGCTCGGTGAGTCCTAACTCTTTGTTACGAAGGTTATATGTGGTCTTAAAGCCGACAAAATCCTTTAAAAGAGTTTTGAATACCATCTCCATTCGGGTGTTGCAGTTCAACTCCGCACCATTTTTGGAAGCTTCAGCAAAGAAACCTATAAGCATAAGCATATGATTCTTTACTGAAGTACCCAAATTTTTCTTATAGTTCATAATACTTGTAACAACGGACTGTCGAGCCAATTTTTCTTGGCACACGATTCGGCTTCTTTGAACGTGCTTGTTGGGCATGTAGGAATGATTTTGAAATGGGTGGGGGAGGAGTTGGCCACATCGGATCTTGACAGATGTGTGGTTTGACGACCAATGTTGGCAAAATAGGTTGGACACCATCGACTTCTTCTTGTAATTCGTCTTTAACGATAAAGTCTTGTATCCCATCCTCACTTAGAGAGTTTTCTTCATATATCTCCAAGTGCTCCTCACTTGGTATAGGCTCCTCAAGGTGGCTTTTATCTATGTTGACAACTGGAGCTTCCATGGTAGGAATGGGTGCACTTAATTCTTAAATGATAAGATCTCCGATCCCATCCCCACTTAAGGAATCATCATCATCATGAAACAGTTCCAACTGCTTCTCTCTTTCCACCATCCATCTCATGGTTGCCGTTGTCCTTTCTTGAGCTTCCTTCATCCACTCAATATTTTGATTTATCCTCTCTATACAATCAGTAACGAAATCTTATAATTTAGGGGGTGTCTCTATATTCTTAGGTGGGGCATCGGTCCATGGCTCCATATTGTTTGAAATATTCGAATTGTTTTCTCAACCTTGGTTGTTCATCGGACCACCCAAATACCAATAATTATATTGGGCCATGTCTTACAACATGTAGTAGGCTTGACCAACTGATAATTGGTAGAAAGAACAGGTACCATTTCCCCTTTCAACCCATTCTAGAGATGTGTAACATAAGCCATTAAGGAAGTTCTCAAGTATCCATTCTTTACACATACCATGATACACAAACCTCGCTAGCAACTTTTTGTATCTCCACCAAGCATTGTACAACGGTTGCCAATCTCCTTCATAAAAAATCATGAGGATTTGTTGATGAAACATCTTGAAGTACCTTGCACAAGACACAAAACAAAGAAAGCTAATAAAAACTAACAAGAAAAACAAAAACAAAAACAAAATAACCAATTAATTAGCAGGAAACAATCCACGGCAACGGTGCCAAAATTTGGTAGGTTCCAAATGGATTACAAAATTAAAACCTTGCTATAATCGTGTCGTTATTGAGTATAGAGTGAGCAAGGATCGTTCCCGTAGAAGATTGGTTCTAATTAATTAATTACCGATTCTAAAACTTAAGACACACAAAAACTAGACGCTAAATAGAGAGGGGTTTTTGATATTTAAAGTGAATAAATGAAAACGTAAAAGAAATTAAAGAAAGACTCTTGAATTATAAAAGATTGGTTAAGAAATCATTCTCCACCACAAGGCATAGAATTATAATTGAAATAAGAATTATCTCCAACTTTCTATTGAAACTACCAATCGTAAATAATAACAAGCTCTATTATCCCAATCGTTCCTTAGTTTGTTGTTAGGCAAAACAAGCTCTTCACCTAATTCCCTTCCCATTAAACAACCTAGAATAAGCTCTCTAAATTTAATCCAATAGAAGTATTAAGAGGAGAAAGATAGGCTGATCTAGGAAACAAACATACAAGTTTGGTTCATTTATCCTATGTTATGTTCCACATGCAATCACACGAAAATATCCCACAATCAATTATCATAATTAGTACTAATGATAAGGAAATCAAGACAATTACGGATTAAGATTCCTAATATAACAATAGAAAATTCTCAAGTCCCATTTAGCTGTGCACCCCAAATTAAACCAAGAAAATATTCAAGAACAATAAATTTGGAAGAACATAAACATTCACAATTGGAAAATTGGAAAATAAATCTAATTCATTCAATGAAATTGTTTCTCAAGTGCCTGATATTACAGAACTTGAACAATTTGATGGTACGAATTAAAAGATGGAGTTCAAAACTTATTTTTATTTTGGAAATCATGAATGGTGCTTTTGCTCTCACTGAATCAGAACCTAATAATGAAATGGAATAACCTGCACGCAGTGTAGGTGCTAACAGATGGAATAAAGCTAATCATTTGTGCAAGGGTTATATTTTAAATAACATGGCTAATCAGTTTTATGATGTGTATGCAAATTGTAAGAATGCAAAGGAATTTGGGATGTCATGAAGAAGAAATATGTAACTGAAGATGCAAGTGTCAAACTTTTTGCTGCTGATAATCTTTTTGATTTCCAAATTGGGGAAGACAAGAGTGTTTCTTTTCAAATCTATGTCTTTCAAGACTTGGTAAATGAAGTTCTCAAAGAAGGGTTCAAGATTTGCGAGAAAGATCTAATTGTTCACATCTGAACAGAAGAAGCCAATCGAACACATGAAAACAAAGAAAAGGCCAAGGCAACAACTACTAAAGTACACCTTGTTTTTACTAACAGTGACAAAGAGTGGTTGCTTGATTCTGGAGTTACAAAGCATGTGAGCTATGATAAAAGCATGTCAAGTTCATATGCACCATTGAAAGGAGAGAAGATCTACATGGGCAACTCTCACACCTCTCCTGTGGTAGGCAAATGTAAGGTGGAGTTCAAACTCACCTCTAGTAAGATACTCCAAGTCAACGATGTTTATCATGCGCCTGAATTTATAAGGAACTTGATTTCTGTGAGTATTCTTAACAAGGTCAGCCTCAAAATTGTTTTCGAATCAAATGCTTTCAGTATTACCAAAAAAAAAAAAAAAAAAAGGAGTTTGTAGGGAAACGGTATTGTTGTGGGAATCTCTACCTACTCAATGTTGCTTCTGTTATGAATAAAAATGCATCTACCTTTGCTTTTGTTTACTTGACTGACTCTTTTAAGTGTTTGGCATGAAAGGTTAGGTTATGTAAATGTTGCTTCTATCAAAAGAATAGAAAAGCTAGGGCTTATATCTAATTTTTCAAATACTGAACACATAGTAAGTGTGAAATTTGTGTTGAAGCAAAAACAAAGAAAAAACCTTTCAAATCTGTTCCTAATCGAGAGTCACACTTATTAAGTTTGGTTCATACCGATTTGGGTGTTTTTAATAATCATCTAACACATGGAGGAAAACACTATTATATTACCTTTGTGGATGATTATTCAAAATACACCAAATTGTTTTAACTAGGAACAAAACATAAAGCCCTAGACACTTTTATCAAATATAAAGCTGAGGTGGAAATCAATTGGACAGAAGAATTAAGAAATTGAGATCCGACCGAGGAGGTGAGTATGACTCATCTTTATTTTCGGAAATATGCAGCAAACATGGTATTATACATGAGGTAACTGCTCCTTATTGCCCTGACAAAATAGAATTACTGAAAGAAAAAATAGAACATTGAAAGAAATGGTTAATGCTCTTTTGTGTAGTTCTCTGGTTTACCTACTAACATGTGGGGTGAGGCTGTCTATACTGCAGGTCATATTGTTAACATAGTTCCTTTTAAAAAGTCAAATTTGACTCCTTATGAGTTGTGGAAGGGATATAAACCAAACCTTGCATATCTCAAAGTGTAGGGGTGTCTAGCTAATGTTCCATTGCCGAAAATTTAAAGAAAGAAAATCGGCCCTAGAACTTCTAATTGTATTTTAATTGGTTATGCACTTAATAGTGCAGCTTACAGATTTTTAGGAATGCCTGATCCGGTTGATCCGCCATATAGGCTGGATCGCATCAGCTAGGGGTTGCCCTGTTTTCTATAGAGTCCCTTACTTTACCACGGTACAGGATTATAAAGTTAGAAGTCCTAGAACCAAATACAATAATAGAAGCTCGACAAGCAAAATTTTTTGAAAATATTTTTCCAAAAAAGGTTGTTTTAGAAAAACATGTTTGTCAAGCTTCTACAAGTAAGATTTCCAGTGATGTTGAACCTGAGCTTCGGCAAAGTAAAAGAGTTAGAATTGAAAAATCTTTTGGAGATGATTTTATCACTACATTGCTTGTAGAAGATGATCCCACAACTTATCAAGAGGCTAATTCTTCATCTGATGCTGCTTTTTGGAGAGATGCAATTAACAGCGAATTGGACTCTGTCATGGCTAATCATACATGGGAGTTAGTTGACCTTCCTCCCGGAACTAAGACCATTGGATGTAAATGGTCTTTAAGAAAAAGTTAAAACCAGATGGTACTATCAACAAGTTCAAAGCCAGGTTTGTAGCTAAGGGATATACACAGAAAAAGGGCATTGATTATTTTGACACATGTTCTCATGTTGCCAGAATCACTACAATAAGAGTTTTGCTTGCTCTTGCATCCATTCATAAACTCGTAATCCATCAAATGGACATCAAGACGGTGTTTCTAAATGATGATTTAGATGAAGAGATTTACATGGACCAACCTGAAAGATTTGTAGTTTCTGGAGAAGAACACAAGGTATGTAGATTGGTTAAATCTCCTTATGGTTTAAAACAGGCTCCAAAGCAGTGGAATGAGAAGTTCAACAGTGTCCTGATTGGAAATGGGTATTCTGTAAGTGATTCTGACACTTGTTTGTATTACAAATCTCTCATTCTTGTGGTGTCATTATTTGTCTTTATGTGGATGATATGCTAATTTTGGGCACTGATTTAAAAATTGTTGAATCCTCTACAAGGTTTTTGGGCATCCAAATTTGATATGAAAGATCTTGGAGAGGCAAATGTTATTTTGGGAATGACAATATTAAAAACTAAAAATGGTTTGGCACTTTCACAGTCACATTTTGTTGAAAAATTGTTGAAAAAGTTTGACTATGAAAATTGTGTTCCTATATGAAAACAACTTATGATCCTAGCATACATCTTGCTAAAAATAAAAATGATAGTGTTTCTCATCAACTTTATGCAAGGATCATAGGGAGTTTATTATATCTTATGAACTGTACCAGACCTGATATTGCCTATGCAGTTCACAAACTGAGTAGATATACTCACAATCCGAGCATAATATATATATATATATATATATATATATGCAAATTCTTATGATACATCTATATTTAAAACACACACATATATATATATATATATTGAGACACATATATAGGAGTTCGACTTGCGTACAAATGGGGTATCGCCTTAGAAGACTTTGAGTCTTCTGTCGATTCAATAATACTACGTCAAACTGGAAAAATTGACTGCCAACAACGTAACATTGACCAGTCTGGAGTACAAGAGACGTTTATTAGTCACTCCACATTTTTTTTTTCACGTTATATACATATCACTACTAGAAAAGAGGGATTACACGACGGGTTTTAACCGTCATGAAAACTTTACACGACGGTTCCTTAACCGTCGTGTAATCTAGCGTCGTGGAAGATAACACGACGGTTTTAGTACCGTCGTGGTATCTAAGTTTTACACGACGGTTTTCCAACCGTCGTGTAATCCCGGTAAACAGTAATGTGATGGAGCAAAAAAACGAACATTACACGACGGTTCCGGGGGGGAACCGTCGTGTAATGTACTTGCACGACGGTACATCGTACCGTCGTGTAATAATATTATTTAAAAAAAATTTTGGGTTTTTTTTTTATTTCCCACGGGTGGCATAATCTGTATGTTATCCAATACACGATCCAAGATATTAACTTCATTAATCAAACTAAAAATACACTCCAATTATACATTACAAGTTTATACATCATAATTAATGAATTCCATTACATGGCTAGACCATTCTCCCCTAATCAGATCCAAATCCTCAGAAGAATAAAATTGTTTACTTTCAAGTGCGTCAATTCCATTCAACACTATATCCCTCATAAAACCTAAAATAAAATAACCAAATTCAACACTTCCCTCTTGGAGAGGACAAGGACGGTTCGAGATTTTGGTTTTACAGTCTCGTCTCCTTCTAATCCCTTCTCTGGTCGTAATCTTCCAATCCTTTAGGGCCCTAGCAAATTGGTAAAATTCAAACTAATTACGATGCATATAATTAAGATTAAAAAAAATAACATATTCAAATTGACTTACATGTTCATTAGCTCAGTAAAATCGTCGCGTTTCTTCTCCCGAAGAGGATCAAAATAAAGGACGAGGTCCTCCCATGGGTCAATGACACCCAAAACCCAATGTCTCCATCTGTTATGTGGCACAAGATAAAGCCGTTCTTTGGGTGCGTCACGCAAAAAGCTGAGAAGATTGTCGGCTCGCTCTCTCCTGCCAGCATCTTCAGTATCTGTTCTCACCGGTGAGATCAAGCTTGGAGACACAAACACAAACTTCTCAACTTGCCCGTTAATTCTATGTAGTTCCTTCAAATATCTGCATAACCGTATAAAAAATGTTACGCTACATGAAATATAGAAGATTTTCCAGATAAAAAGAAAATTTAAGATAAAGAATGTCGTACCTCATGTGCACTGATTTCTTGTAAATTAATGAACTCATAAATATCTTCAAAGCTCAGAAAGACAGACATATCAAAACCCATGATCGTGTATGGTATTGGGACCTCAATCTGATTACCTTGACGCATGGAACTATGTGCATAATAAGCCAAAGGCCTCATTGCCCTGTTCATGTTATTAAAGTCGAACACGAGTTTTTGTTCTTGCGCACCTTGTTGTACCTCAGTTCGAGAGTCGATCGTTTTATTTCCAGCCTTTTTTTGGCGTTTTTTGTTGCCAGCTGCTGGATCGGGAACGTGACTAGGCCCTCGACTCGCCTTGCCTTGTTCATACTCATGTCGAGCTAAACTAAACTTTTAGGCCAAGCAACAAACCCATTAATAGCATCCTCCACAGTGGTTGCGTCGTACGTCGGTATAGGTAATGGTGCTTTTTATAATTTGGGCACGTTGATTGACACTCGCACGTTCCCTTCCCCCAGTGGAATCCCATGCACCGTATCGGTGGGGAGGCTCTCGAGCCATGCTCTTCCAAACGCAACAAGCAACTGTCCACCTTGAACTTCATCGAAGATATAGAGCTTACACTCCTGACTGTCGACCGGCATGGTTGGCGGCTCAGCAACTCCATGTTGTTTTTCTTGGGCAGAGCAACTAGCCTTAAAGCTGTTGTGTTGGTCCACAGTTGGCACATTCTTGGGATCAACCGACGGCTCCACATCTTTGTTCGAACATAGACCACGTACCAACGCCTTTAATTCTTCTATTTCACGTCTCATTGATTGTACTTCATTGTCTTTCTTCGAACTTCGACTTAGGTTAAAGTACTGAGACGGCTTTACAAACTTTGATTGGCCACGGACACGGCCTTTGTGTTCGGGTCTAGATAATGCCTGCGACAATACATCATTAGTGCCAACTGATTCGAAAGTGCCTTGGCTCTCCTGTGTGTTGTACTCCATCTACAAGATTATTAACAGAAATCATTTAACCAAAAGGGTTGTAAGTACGTATAGTAGTGATGAAGAAACCATTGTTAGTTAGTAAACTTACTATCAACTCGCTAACTTTTTGACATGCTGGATCTTTCAACTCTCCATCTGCGGCTGTTTGTTGCTCTAGCCACAAACCATCTCTTTTTTCCCATTTCCCAGTCTTCTTAAACTGTAATTAACATCGTTAGTATAAATGGGATACGATTTAGTACAAACAAAATTTATTGACATACCATTTCCTGGTCGAGCTTCCTATATCCGTCTCGGCCTCTTCTTGATGCGTATTCGTTGTTTGTCCTTATTTCGCTTCCACGATCAGATAGTTGTTGGAATTGCGAGGACGTTTTATACTGAACGAATTTCATCCAATCCTCTTCTTCAATATTGGGGTAGTTGTCAATAACTTTTTGCGGCCGTGTCCACGCACTTTCTTCATTTATAAATTCCTCGACAAATGCCTTGTACAGATCATACTGAAAATTCCTTGCAGCCTCACCACATGATTTTAAACAAGTGCTCCGGAAGCTTTCTTCCACGGTGAAAGAAGTAACAGTTTCTTTCCAAATAATATCTTTCAATCCGTCTAAATCACGAGATCTTCAATCTTGAATCCATATTGGAACGTGTTCTCGAGTGAGCACGCCAATCCAGCTCATCAATTCGTCACCGTGCTTCGCTTCCGGTTGTCCTTTCTCATCAAACGTGACTTAAATTCGTTCACCTCTTTTCCTTGCCATATGGACGCGTTTCATTATTGTTGCCATTCGTTTGCCCTCGACAGTGGGATTCATCGGGTTTCTCCTTCGTGTTCGTCCCTTTTTGGAATGTTCCATTGTATTCGTTCACCTACATTTATTGGCAAAAAAAAAAAAGAAAGAAAAAATTACGTTAATGGGTATTCAAACTTTTTTCTTCTTTTTTTTTTTAAATTGTTATTAAGTTGGCACAAATAAAATATAGTGGAAAATATAACAAAAGTTATATTTCCACATGGGCGGCAGGCGCCCAAGGGCACCTGGCGCCCCACACGGGCTCCTGGCGCCCCACACGAATTAGTACACAAAAAAAACACCCGAAAAAAAACCATAAGTGCAAAACGCTGCCATAGGACAAAAATAACACTCGAAAAATTCATGTGTATGCTTTTATACATATATAATAGTGATTGCTTCTATATTATTCCTCCAAAAACTCAAGTTGACATTTCATCAAGCATATTGTGGGTGGGAAAAATTCATGTGTATGTAAAGTGTAAAAACCATTCACAAACCATTAATCTACAAAGAGCAACATTATGAACTTAAACACCCATGCTAAAAAATGGATCTTTAGTGACAAACAACAAGACAAAATCCCAAATTTATTTTAAGTTGTATATGAAGTTACCTTGATTTTCTTTGAAGATGAATAGACACTCAAACACCAAGAGATTGGCGACGGCGGCGGCAATGACGACGACGGCGGCGGCAACGACGGAGTTGGCGGCGGCTTGGAGGAGGACGTGGGTACTTGTGAAATTTAGAGAATGTGAAGAGAAATGAGAAGGTATGTGGAGAGAAAAGGAGAGGAAGTTGTATTTAAGTAACGGGTTTTCACGTGGATTTCGAAAAACGAAAGTTAAAAATTTTCAAAATTTTTTGAATATTACACGACGGTGTATTTTAAAACCGTCGTGTAATAGGGAGATTACACGACGGGCCCGAGGGACCGTTATGTAATCCCCTCAATTCGAGGGGTTTACACAACGGGTCCCTCGGGCCCGTCGTGTATTCCCCTCACACGACGGGCCCGAGGGACCCGTCGTGTAATCCTCATGGATTACACGATGGGCCCCTGGGGACCCGTCGTGTAATCCATGATGTAATCCATAAGGATTACACGACGGGTCCCCGGGGGACCTGTCGTGTAAGCCTTTAGGCTTACACGACGGGCCCCCAGGGCCCGTCGTTTAAGCCCCCCTTTCTGGGGGCTTACACGATGGTCCCTGGGACCGTCGTGTAATCCCACTTTCTGGGGTTACACGACTGTCCCAATGGACCGTCGTGTAATACCATTTTACACGACGGTATTTCCAGCGAACCGTCGTGTAATCCCCTTTTCCGGGTGATTACACGACGGTTCTTTTGATCGTCGTGTAATTTTATCCAGATTTGTCACCACATTCCGACGACCTCGTACGTACCACTGTGTTGTATACAAAAAATTACGCAAACTGTAGAATTGATCCTGATTCAAATTTAATATTCAATATATATACAGCAATCAACATAACAAACAAAATATGGTATAGATCATGATGAATTATAATAGAAATTAATTAATGTACTTGTACACAGTAAATGCCATAATGTTCAAGTTTTTTTCTTTTTTCTCTTTGCTGCCTCAACACGTGTCCATTCAATATCTGGTCGAACCAAGTATGAAACATCATCATCGAATTCGTCAATCTCCTCAACCGATGGCATTCCCTGTGTGAAAGATGGAATGTCGGAGCAATCTTCCTCATCTTCTTGCCCATCACGGTACAATTTTGGCTTCATCGGCACAACTAAGGACAACTCTGCATTGCTGGGATCCGTTGTATAAAATACTTGGATTGCTTGTGATGCCATAATGAATGGATCATTTTTGTATCCCAATCGTCTAAAGTCCACAACTGTGATGTCATCACTGTCAATCCTTACATAATTATTGTCTGCCCATTTGCACTTAAAGAGTGCTACATGTAAACCACAGTAATCGAGTTCCCAAATATCTGCAATGAACCCGAAGTAGTTCATAGTTCCATAAACTGGATTCTTGTCCTTTGCAGATGAAATATGCATTGCCTTAGCACGGATACTAACACCACTATTTTGAACGGGATGCTTCTCATCTCTTTCGCGAGTGTAGAATGTATAACCATTGACGAAGTACGATGTATACCGTGTAACAATCGTCGACGGACCTCTAGCGAGGTTCATTAACTCTTGCGAACAGTCGTCCTTCTGAAAGACATGACTTCGTAGCCACAGACGAAACGTCCGATTGTGGTCATCGTGTATCAACTTTTCATTTCGTCATCTTCTTGGATATTTATCTCTTATTTCCTGTAGGTGAAGCTCGATAAAAGGCTCAACTTCAACCCTATTATATAAAGTATAGAGACAAGCTTTCTCCCATTCACATCGATTTACCTGCGATGGAACGCCGACGGATAGTCTTTTCCAGTCAATGTTTGTAGTCTTCGGCAACCCAATCGCCTCCGCGGCGGACAAATACTCGGAGCAAAATTCGACCGATTCCTCCGCATTGTAGCTTTCTACTATACATCCTTCTGCCCGATTTCGGTTCTTGACATAACCCTTCAAAACCTTCATGTACCTTTCAAAAAGATACATCCATCTTAAGTACACCGGTCCACATAGCTTCACTTCCCGGACTAAGTGCACCGTTAGATGAATCATTATGTCAAAAAATAAGGGTGGAAAGTACTTTTCAAGCAAGCACAAAGTCTTAACCAACTCTAATTGTAGCGAATCTAGTGTCAATGGATCTATCACCTTAGAGCATATCGAGTTGAAAAATGAACATAACTTGGTAATTGCGAATCTCACATCTTTCGTTAAAACTCCTCGCAACGCCAGCGGTAATAACTGTTGCATCAAGATATGACAATCATGTGATTTCATGCCAATCAGCCTCAGATCTTTCATTGACACCAACCTTTTCAAGTTGGAAGAACACCCGTTGGGCACTTTTACAGAAGCGAGCCACTCACAAAGCTTTCTTTTTTCTTGTCTTGATAGTGTGTACTTCGCCGGAGGCAAGTAAGTTGCATTCCCTTTCTTCGTAGGGATCAAGTTAAGTCTAATCCTCAATTCCTTAAGATCCAACCGTGCCTTCTCACCATCTTTGCTCTTATTAGGAATGTCTAGCAACGTGCCCACTATTGATTCACACACGTTTTTCTCAATATGCATCACATCCAAGCAATGACGAACAAAAAGTGTCCTCCAATATGGAAGTTCGTAGAAGATTGACCGTTTTTTCCAAGGGTCGTCTGCCACAGGATCATTGTTACGCCGTTTTCTTTTCCCGAGCACCACTTTCAAATCCTTAACCATCTCATAAACGTCTTCGCCGGTCAAAACCCGGGGAGGGTTTCTTTCTTCCGTTTTGCCATCGAAAGCCTTTTTCTGTTGGCGGTATCGATGATTTTGTGGTAAGAATCTCCTATGACCAAGATAAATGGTTTTCTTACCATTCTTCAATCGGATGGAGGATGTTTCTTTCATACAAACGGGACAACCGATAGAACTCTTGACTGAATAACCAGATAGATTTCCATAGGCAGGAAAGTCATTGATTGTCTACATCAACATTGCACGGAGTGTGAATGTCTCTTGACGGTAAGCATCTCTAACTTCGATCCCCTTTTCCCATAAGCTCTTTAGATCATCGATTAGTGGTGCTAAGTACACATCAATGTCATTCCCTGGTTGTTGAGGACCAGATATCAATAAGGTCAACATCAAGAACTTTCGCTTCATGCTCAACTTCGGATGGAGATTGTAGTTGACAAGTATGATGGGTCAAGTACTATGCCTACTACTCATATTACCATGTGGGTTAATTCCGTCCGCCGACAAACCAAGATGTAGATTCCGTGGTTCCGCACAAAATTCAGGATGATTGGCATCAAAGGTATTCCATTGTGGTGCATCGGCTGGATGTCTAAGCATACCATCTTCAACACATTTATCATGGTGCCAAGTCAAATTTTTGGCATGCTTGGCATTACGGAATAAACGCCGTAGACGCGGTGCCAGAGGAATGTACCATAACACCTTTGCCGGCACACCTTTGCTGCCATTCGTTGGCTTCTTGCCCTTCTTCCATCTTGACTCCTTACAAACCGGACATTCATCCAAATCCTCGTACGCATTTCGGTAAAAGGCGCAATCATTTGGACATGCATGAATTTTTTCATATTCCATTCCCAAAGTACTCAACGTCTTCTTAGCTTCGTACATACTAGCGGGTATTTTATTATCAACCGATAGAACCTCTCTTAGAAATTCTAAAAGAGCCGTGAAACTAGAATTTGTCCACCCTCCCGATGCCTTCATGTTCCATAATTTGACCAATGCGGACAATTTCGTATATTTACTACACCCGTCATACAAGGGCATCTCGACATCATTCATCATTGCTTCAAATAACTCCGGACGATGCACAAACTGTTCTTCCAAATCATTAACCATATCAAACAAATTATCTCCTACAACTTCCTCAACAACATCATCTTTCGCTTTGTTGTTCGATAATGGATTAAAACACATTTCACCGTGTAAATACCACGTTTGGTACGAACAAATAATCCCACGCGCAAGCAAGTGTCTTCTAACTTCATCAACTGGATGAGATCTATGATTTCCACAATCCACACAAGGACATCGAATCTTATCATTCTTCATGGGAGTTTCCGCAAATGACAAAAATTCTTCAATCCCATCTCGATATTTTCTAGTCAATCTATTAGCCCACATCCATTTTCGATCCATTTCCAAGAACCCGACCTAAATCGATATTAAATTTATCATACAAATTATTCAATAATCAAGTTTTTGCATTTAAAAACACAACGTATAGTCAACAACTAATCATACCGAAAAAGAAAAAAAGAGAATATATACCATTTTTGACATCTACAATAAATCGTCCATAAAAATCAAATAAATAAAAAGAAGAGTAAGTAATAATCACAATACTTACAAATATTCAATATACGCGAGTGTTGGTTTCGCAGTGGAGGAGATGTGGTTTCGCAGGTGTCTGTGATGTTTTTCGCGGCTGCGCGATAGATCTGTAATGAGATGAAATGAGGGCTGTTGAGGGTAAAAAAGTTAGGAATACACGACGGGTTCTTAAAACCCGTCGTGTAAAGTCGGACTTTACACGACGGTTCTTTGGAACCGTAGTGTAAAGTGGCTCCGCGTTGCACTTTACACGACAATTTTTTGAAACCGTAGTGTAAAGTCGGACTTTACACGACGGTTCTTTGGAACCGTAGTGTGAATTAGCTCCGCGAGGCACTTTACACGACGGTTCTTTGGAACCGTCGTGTAAAGTTCCTCGCGGAGCACTTTACACTACGGTTTCTTGAAACCGTCGTGTAATCTCCGTCGTGTAATGTACTTTTTGTAGTAGTGTGTGTATATATATATATATATATATATTTAAAGTAAATAGAAAGGACGGCTTAGATTAAACATTCAAATTAAGTCCGCACTCAAAACCTTAACCCCTCGTTAGATATTCCACAAAGCTTTGATCATTCGTACAACACATATCTATCATTATGAGAATTCTTAGAAAGAGAAGGAAACTATCTTAAAACGTTAAATCTATAACAAATTATGCTAATTTTATATGTATTTTAATAATAAAAAAAAGACGTTCAGAAAGATGAACTATTTACGAAAATACCATATTCGTAGAAATTTCCAATTTATGGGACAGGGAGGGGGAAAAAAGACACATCCATGTCAATTTGCAACGTATTAATGAACGGTAAGTCGTGTGGAATACGTCTAAAAACTTTTGACAAGATGTGTGAACGCAAAGAAAAATTAACACAAATTATGAAAACAAGAAAGACGTATATTCGTATTGGACAAGGTGATCTGAGCTAGACATATTGGATAGACCTCTCTTTATATATTGTCGGATTTGTGGAGTAATTCCTAAAACCACAAATCTTCCATTTGTTACCCATTATTGTCATGATGAGTACACCAACCAAAACAATTTTTATGCTTTTACAAATACTCATTTACTTCACAGGTGCCTTGGTTGAAAAAAACAGATTTTGATTTTGATTTTATTTTTTTCCTTTTTAGGGAAGGTCTATAGTGGTCTAAATTTTTCCGTTTCCTTCTTTCTTTCTTTCTTTCTTTCTTTTTTTTTTAAGCCAAACTATTAATAATATGAGGTCAGGTTAAATGCAAAATAGAGAAAATCATTAGAAAGTAGAGGCAAACATGTATAGGAGCATGGACCCACATATATGTCAGATTAAAAATTGATTTCCAACAGACAACAAACTAATCCTTGACCCTTTTGTCGTAGTACGAGACACGCTTATTAGTCACGCCGTAAAACTTTGAGATTTCGTAGAATACATATTTTCCTTTACGAGAATTTTTTTTGGAAGAACATGGAATTGTTTTAAAAATTAAATTTTATCGAGTTCTTTTACTGCTATATTCCTTTTTTATTATTATTATTATTTTGACATAATTTTATATTAAATTTAATATCGTACTCATACAATATCAATAAAAGTAATTCACACTATAGAAAATTTTTGGGTTTTAGAACGGACAAGGGAAAAAAAAAAACACACATATACATTTATGTCAATTTAACACAATTAATTGAACGTTATGTCATTTTACGTCAACAAATTTCTACCATATTACTTTTGACTAAAGATAAGAATGCAATGGTTAAAAAAAAAAAAACAAAAAGAAAAACTACAACTTTTTCATCTTATTATGTTAATTTTAAATTACTTCCTATTAACGTGCATGCATATCGGGATTGACCGAAAGACCTGGAAAGAAATCGGATTTGCCAACTACTTTCCATCACATTATTCTTATTAAAAAAAAAAAAAAGAATAATGTGAATGTGTCTTTTTTTTTTTTTTTTTAAAGCAGCTACTCTCCATCATATTATTTTTCTTAAAAAATAAAAGTAAAAAAGCTATAGATCGGTATCGTTGTTTTAATTATTAAATCAACTTTTTAACGATCTGATTATAACTAAGAACAATTCCGTATGTCACGCTATAAATTTTAATATGAATACTTACAATAATTAATCATTAATCTAACAATATCAAACAATAATATTTACCGATAAGATAAAAATACATTTCTTATCATAAATTTTTCTCTTTTTTGATTGCCAAATTATTAATTACATGGGCTCAAGTTAAACAAATTTATTATAATTTATATGAAAACACAAAAGAAACTAGGAGCAACTATACGAAATATATGCAACCATAAAATATAAGACACATGCATGGACCCGCGTACATAGGAGCTCAACTTGCGTACATATTGGAATTGCTTTACAACTCTTTGATAGTCTTCTGTCTGATAAAAAAATTTCTGTATAGATCAGCAAGAAAAATTGATTGCCAACAATATCATGAATAACCCTTCTTAGCTGGAGTACAATAGATCTTAGCCACTCGATAGAGCTTAGACTTTACAAAATTCGTACAACATACATTTTTAATTATGAGAATTCTTTAGGAAAGTAGGGAATTATTTTAAATCGTTAAATCTTATTGAATTTTGACATTCATATATATATATATATATATATTCATTTTTTATGTGATTTTTTAGATCAAATGAGAAACACACATTATTGAGATAAATAAATTACCCTGAAAAGTTTTGGTTTATGAGACGGGCAAAGAAGGAAACCAAAAAAAAAAAAAAAAAAATCCATCCATGTCAATTTAACAAAGATATACTTGAACATATGTCATTTTGCGTCAACAATAATTTTTTACTAGATATGTGAACGCAAAGAAAAAATTGACACAAATAACTTTTGACTAGATAGATACATGAGTTCGTATTGGATGGGGTAATCTGAGCTAGACATTTTGGGTAGACTTCTCTTTATATATTCCAGGATTAAGGGAGTAATTATTCCTAAGCCACACATCTTCCATTTGTTCTGATATTGCCCATTATTGTCAGGATGAGTACACCAAACAAAAAAAAATTTCATGCTTTTAGCAATTCTGATTTCCCTCACAGGTGCCTTGGGATCTACTGCTTCAGGAGAGGGAGAGCCAAGTGCAACAACCAGGTGCAAAGAAGCAGAGAGGCATGCACTGCTAGAGATCAAGGAGAATCTCCACGGACGTGCTGTCGGTTTTCTTTCGTCTTGGGGAAATGGAGATGAAAGAAGAGAGTGCTGCAAGTGGATTGGAATTCGGTGCGACAACAAATCTGGTCATGTAATCAGGCTTGATCTCTCTCCTTCAACTCTTGGCCGGGGTTTTTATGATCTTGAATGTAACCTCAGTTCCTCCTTGGTTGACTTGCATTATTTGCAGTATTTGGACCTAAGTAGCATTGACTTTTTTGGGAACTCCATTTCGAGTTTCAGTGGAAGCCTTAGTAAATTAAGGTACCTCAATCTCTCTCACACTTACCTGTCCGGAAAAGTTCCCCCTCAGCTGGGAAACCTATCTAGCTTGCAGTTTCTGGATCTTAGCAAAAGTTACTTAGAGATAAAAAAAACATGGAGTGGGCTTCACATCTTTCTTTTTACAACTACTTGACCTCAGTTCTACAGACATGAGCTTTGCTCATGACTGGGTTCATGTAGTTAATAACCTTCCTCACTTGAAAATTCTAAAGTTAAGAGATTCACACCTTCCAGATACAGCTCCTCTGTCTCTTTCCTTTGCTAATTCTTCAAAAGTTCTTGCCATCATTGATCTTTCTTCTAGTCATGACCTCTCTTCTTCAATATTCCAATGACTATTCAACTATAGCCATAGCCTTGTTCATCTTGACCTCTCTTTCTGCTCATTAAAAAGTTCCATTCCAGAAGCTTTTGAGAAAATGATTGCTCTTGAGTATCTTGATCTTTCTCACAATGGATTAGACGGTTCCATTCCGCAATCCTTTGGGAATATGACTGCTCTTGAGTATCTTGATCTTTCATTTAATAAGCTTGAAGGTGAAATTCCAAAGTCCGTTTGGAGAATATGTACACTACGGGAGTTGCAAGCTTATAACAATAGTCTTGCTAGAGAGCTCCATCTTGCTGAATCTTCAACCAGGTGTGCCAATTTTCCATTAGAGGAGTTGGATTTAGGTAATAACCAAATCATGGGGTCGTTACCTAATTTCACTCTGTATCCATCTTTGAAAACATTGAGTCTTGGCTCCAATAAATTAGATGGAGTCATATCCAAAAGTATTGGCCGGTTATCTAAATTGGAGGTTTTTTGCATATTTCTGAAAACTCTGTTGCCGATGTGATATCAGAAGCTCATTTCTCTAAGCTCATAAGCCTAAGGGTTTTGGGTTTATCTTCAAACTCAAAGATAGTTTTTGAAATCAGTCACGATTGGATCCCTCCCTTTCAGTTGGAGGAAATACATCTTGGGTCTATCAAGTTGGGTCGTCACTTTCCCAAATGGCTCCAAACCCAAAAATCTTGTTCAGTGCTCGACATCTCGAATTTAGGAATTGCAGGTTCTATTCCCAATTGGTTTTGGACTAATCTTCCTATTAGTATAAGAAGTCTTAATCTGTCGAATAATTAAAATTAGCACATTAGCTCATGAGAGTGAGGGAATAGACAATCTGTGTGTTGTAGATATTGAGATAGATTTGAGCTCAAATTAGTTGGAAGACTCGATACCACTTTTTCTACTCCAAGTTGCATTTTCTCTTGGACAATAAATTTTCGGGGCTAAATTCAATTTGCAATGCTACTCAGTCCTTGCCCTTGGAATGTAACGATCCGCCTAGCACGGACCGTTACCGTACATATATACATGTTTAACATACTTACTTCTTTATCAAAAGTAGTGAAATTTTTTTTTTTTTTTTTTTTTTTTTTTTTTTTTTTTACTACTACTGAAGCACTGTTTGGAATAATATAGATATTAAACATAAATTCTGCGGAAGACATAGCGGCTTATCCCTTCTTTCACAGTTGCCCCGCCAACTCCATCATCTTGTATCAAAATTCGCCAGTAGGTTGTTTACCTACAGCATAGACGTAAGTCGTGAGCTTTCGCTCAGCAAGTACAACTTTATTTTCCGCAACATAAATAATTATAAATTTAACATAGTAAATCATAACATATTCTAATTATGCATGATCCAATTATGCTTTATTATGCGTAATTGTTTATGGGCCCCTTATCATGGGTGATCGTACCGGGCGCGCAACTATGGAACGGTTGGGGCGGCCAAACCAATTCCAACTCGATCCACAGTCCTATCCGACCTTGGACGGGTCGGTACGTCACTGGCAAGCTCGCTTGCCACTATACTTATTTATCATCTTGACCTTGTTCTTATTAACTGTGAACATGCTTCATGATGTCACATGAGTATAACTGATAATCATATCTTAGTTATGCCATCTACTTTAAATTATAGCACATAACATACATTGTATCATGTTATATTTAAAAAGCCTATGCTGTAGGCGGAGTTGTACTTACCTCTCTTACTATGTCCCTCTTTAGCACTGTTCTCTTACTGGCACAGCTGCAGGCCCTTTCCTGCTTGAATAGGGACATAGGTGAGAGTTCAATTCTCATTGTGCAGTGTTGGTGTCCTAACCAACATGCTTACTAATTTCTAGTTGTATGTCCCCTACACTTGATATCTGGTTTGGTCACAAATATGAATCCTTCTGTTTGAGAGGATTTATATTTAAAAAGATTATTTTGGACAATCCCTTGGGCTAAAACCTTGAGCTTTGGGACTAAGCCCGGTAACTCAGGTATTATCCTTGATTATCGTCCGTAATCGGCTTGATTACAATTTTTATCTTAAAAACTCTATTTTCTTATCCTTTTGCCATTTGAGAGATTTAACTTTTAAATCCCTTTAATATTTTTGGTAAAAATTCCATTCTTTAAAACAAATCTTTATAAAGGTCATTTAAGATTGAGAGCTGCTTTTGGAACAGTTTTAAGTAAAAATACAGTTTTATTTTTCTTTTTGAAACTGTTTGTAAAATTTATGTGCAGGAATTTTCGGTTCCCTGCACACCCTTCATAAAACAATACCAGTTTAAAAATCCATTTGGAATTTGAAAAACTTGTCTGTATGAAAGTTGTAGCTCTCGAAAAATTCTAAAACTTTCATGTTTTACGAAAAATCCAGTTCTGCTTGTATTTGCGTCAGTTTTCGTTTGAAACAGGCTGATCCTGTAACTTGGGTCTGGGCAAATCCGCCACGGATTTTTGTAAAAACGAAGGCCATTGGAGCCTCATTTTTAAAATCTTCTCACGTGGTCTTCTAGGAAAAATCGTTCCGAGCAACTTTCGTGTTTTACAATTTACCCAATTCGTCCTCTAAATGCCTCTAATTTTTACTTTCCCGAAACTGACCAGTTTTGAATCCGAATTGGCAGTTTTGGTTGTTAAGTTCGTTTTACGTCCTATTTCGTGAAATCTATCTCGACCGATCACTTCGGGAGTCTATATGGCAAACACACAGCGTTTCTAACGTCCCACTTGAACCTTTAAACCGTCCAATTGAAACCATGCAAACCAAATTCAAAAACCCTAACTTTTTGCATACATCACATACAAGCATCAAACTTTGCTCCTTAAGCTAGCATGCTTCAAGCACTGCCCTATGGCAGATTTTTGGACCAAACTAGGGGACACACAACCCTAAGCATCAAGCATGAAAATCAATCATAGACAAGCATAACAATGCAAGAATTTAAACCATACACCCTTAGATCTACAAATCAAGCACATACCATAAACTTAGGGCACAAAATAGGAAATGGACTTATGTCCTTACAACCAAATTGAACTACCATTTATCTTTAAATTTGAGCTCAAATAAGAGAGTTAGGGTTCTAGATTTTTACCTTAGACCAAAGTCAAGTTTGGTCACAAAATCTCTTCCTCCCCCTAGTCCTCCTTAGCTCACGGCTACACCCACCAAATTGGCACCCAAAAATTTTCGGTTTGATCTCCTTGGTAGATCCACTCCAAGCCGAGCACTCCACCAAGATTTGGCCTCAAAATTTTTCAGTTTCTCTTCTTCCCTTACACACTCGGCCACACACACCAATTGACCAAAAAAATTTCTAAATTTTCCTTGGTTTGTTCCTAGCTCAAATCCGAACCCCTATGATCAAAATCCCCAAGAAAATTTCTGATTTCCCTCACTCCTTTCTCTCCTCTGATTTCCAGATTTTTTTGTGGAAAAATTTGACAAGAGCTTGGCTGTTTTTCTCTATTTTCTCAGCCAAAAAACCGCCCCCCCCTTAGGCCTATTTATAGGGGAGTTTTTGGGGTCATTTTGTAATTAATTTTAGTTCACCTTTTCTAATAATTCCATGAAGAAAAACTATTTCTAATTTGGCCCCAAAAAGTACCGGCCACCATGCTCTAGAATGCTCCATTATTATCCAAAATTTTTTTTCTTTTTAATCACCTTAATGAGGTCATAAATCAAAAGGTTGGTGAGGTAAGCACCATTAGGCTTGTTTGGCAATTTTTCTTGCTAAGCAGTCCAAATTCAAGTTAACACAGATATTTTAATACTGTTAACTATTAATAACAGTATTTTATCACTAAACTGCAGTCCAAAATTTATCTGTGTAAAATTTGACTGTATAAAATTTTTCTTATAATTTGAAGCCCTTTGTCCCAATATACCCTAATTTATGTGCTTGATTTTTCTAGGATGATTTTAAATCTTAATCTTAACATCTTGTCCGAAAAAATGGTTTTTCGCAGTATATTTTCCATACTGTTTGACCATAAATCAGTATCATCATATGGTTGACTTTTCTGGTCAACCCTTGACTTTTTGGGTCGACTTTGACTTTTTAGGTCAAACTTTGACCCCCATGCAAGACCATGCAAACGTGAAATTTTCTACTATTCTAACTCAGAATGATACATACTTGTTAAAGCAATCATTTTTTTTTAGTCTCATAGGATCATGAGAACCTAAAATTTTCAAATAAAAACCCATCTCGGATTTTCATGAATATATTCTGAACATAGCATAATTTCTTTACAAAACAACGTAAGGTCGTGAAAATTTGGTTATTACATGGAATTCCTTGATGTTTCAAATAATCAATTGTCAGGGAAGCTTTCTGATTGCTGGTCATATGCGAAGGGCTTGGTAATCCTTAATTTGAAAAATAATAGCCTAACGGGAAAAATTCCCATCTCCATTGGCTTTCTAACACAGATGGTTATATTGCGTTTAAGCAACAATCATTTGATTGGCAAATTGCCTTCATCCTTAAAAAAATTGTACATTGTTGAGTGTTTTAGACATTGGAGAAAATAAATTATCGTGGAAAATTCCAGCATGGATTGGGAAAAGCACAAATCTTGTTGTGCTTAGTATACCATCTAACAACTTCTACGGGAGTATACCTTCACGACTATGTCATTTACAAAGTCTTCAATTGTTGGATTTGTCTTCAAACTGGCTGTCAAGTGGTATTCCGACTTGTCTTGGTAATATTACAGCAATGAAAGAAATTAGCAAATTCAATTTGTGACGTCTATAAATGTTCCACCATCGGAAAATGACAAACTACTTCTGGTATGGAAAGGAGTAGTGAGCGAATTCAAAAATGTGGGACTTCTGAGGAACATTGATCTGTCAAGCAATAAGCTGATAGGAGCAATTCCCAACGAAGTCACTGAACTTGTTGCATTGGTCTCCTTGAATTTGTCGAGAAACAATTTAAGCGGGGAAATACCCCAAAAGATTGGCGAGTTGAAATCTTTAGATATTCTTGATTTATCAATAAACCATCTTTCTGGTCGAATTCCTTCAAGTCTCTCTCAAATCAGTGGTCTCAGCACATTAGACTTGTCAAACAACAATTTGTCGGGCAAAATTCCAATGGACACTCAACTTCAAACCCGTGATCCCGCTCCGTATTTTGGAAATCCTGAGCTTTGTGGTGACCTACTTTGAAAGAAATGCCCTGGTGAAGAAGAACCGCTACTTCTAGAGCTATTGAAGATCATGGTGATGACCAAGATGATGAAGATCAGTTGATAACCAAAGGATTTTACCTCAGTAGCGCAGTTGCCTTTATCGTTGCATTTTGGGGATTCTGTTTGGCGCTAATATTCGACAAATCCTGGAGATACATATACTTGAAGTCGTTGAACAAGGCAGATTGGGTTTGTGTAACTGTAACAATGAACAAGGCAAAACTCCTGAGGATCATCAAGAGTTAGTCGGTAAATACTCTCTCTCTCTCTCTGTGTTTCAAAAGGTTTTAGGAAAAGTTGTTTATACACTTTTAGCTGTTTTTCTTAAGTTTATATTTCAACCCTTTTACCATTGAACATATTACTGATTACTATCGTTGTTAGGAGTTTTGACTTCTCATCGAGCAACAAAGCTTCTCTTCGAACCAAGACCAGGATTAGCGCAGAGGAGATCTTTTTTCATTGCTTGCAATGCATTAGAAGTATTCATCAACAAATGATTTGTAATGGATTGTCATAGTTACCGCGGGTTTATTTATCACTTCCAGCATTAGACCTAATAAGGACTACGGATTGGCGTAGTGTAAGCTGTAATGTTTGTGTGTTTTGTGACTCTGTTGTTTGTATTGCTCTTTGTGAATGTTTGGCATATTGTACTGTAATGTGTTAGGTGTCCTGTACTCGAGTACATTTTATTATCATAATTCAATGCGTGTTTGATTTGCTATGTAATTTGTGTAGACAATACCTGTATTTTATTTTATGTTTGTCGGTAATACGAGCAACTTTGAAAAAACTACATCAAAAATTCTATTGAAGAAACAAAATATATACACACACACAAATATAGGCCATTTATGGTGTTGATATACAGAGCAACTGTCTCCATCAAAAAAAAAAAAGAAAAAAGAAAAAAAGAGATCATTACACTAAGGTAAGTGAGGCAAGTTAATTCCTAGGAGTTGTGTTTGATCCGGATTATCTGTAGTATGTGATGATTGTATCATCAATAATGAATAATATTTTTTTTAAGTTAATGATATTAACAAAAAAAAAAAAATCAAAATATTAGTATAAATCTCAAACACTTATTTAAATAAATGACTGAAATTTTTTTATTAATTGGGAAAATGCCATTACCTACTGGTTACTAATACACATAGGAGTGCTGCTCATTAGTTCAGGTTTGGCCAAACAAGATTTTGATAAGATTTCATCTTCAGCTTCTTTAAGGGAATTTACTCATACCTGGAAATATATCAATAGCCTTCCTTCTTTCACCTTTATTAGGTGACCATGAATAGTTGATGTATCTAGAAGATAACTACCTTCAATTTAAATTATGAGTGGCGAGAAAGATGGATTGTTATCTGTCGGCAATCGATAGGAATTTCTCCTGGGATTGCCGTCTAATAGTTGTGAGGCCATAACAGATGGTAAATTAGCGGTTTCTGCTGGAAAAAAGGCAGAGCTAACCCTTAATTCTACTGCTCTTTAAAAGGCCTACCTATTCTATTAGTTGAGCTTGGAGAACATAGTACGTACTCGGACTTACAATTGATGAAAGACTGTGATTGGTGAAGGGCTTAAAAGCGCCTTCGGTAGTTGCTATCTATCGAGTCTTTTCTAAGAGGTTTGGTGGTTGAATCGAAGCAGAGCTTAATCTTATTACAAGATTTATTATTTCCAATCAAGAAAGTTAAACTCTTATAAACCATGCTTTGTGCTTTTACATGTAGCAAAGGTCATCATGGACTACTGCTTTATCCTACTGGGCTTAGCTCGGCAATAAGAGGCAAGGGATGTGGGCTCTGTGTGTGTGCGTGTGTGTGTATGTTGTTGTTGTTGTCTTTGTCTTTGTTTTTGTTTTTGTTTTGTTTTGTTTTGTTTTGTTTTGTTTTGTTTTGTTTTTTTTTTTTTGTGTGTTTTTAAAGTCATAGACGGCATAAAGTTATTAAAATATAAAGAAATAATGATAATAATAAAAACAAGATAGTGGGTAGGAAAAAAAAAAAAGGAACAATAATGCTGTGACTTCCTGGAGTTTCATAGCCTTTAAATCCCATAATTTCTTTATGTCTTGATTATCCCTTCTTTCAGGGCGATTATACAAAAAATGTCTCTAAAACGTGAATCACAGGCTACAAATTGGAGAAACTTTTATCTTATAAAAATCACTTCACAATCAAATCGAACTAGAGGACAAATTATAAATTTATTAGGCGCTAACTCTTCTATTTTCTCATTAGTAGAAAAAAATAAAATGTTCTAATTTTATTTACCTTAAGATAATCAAAGTGGACTCTTTTCTCTCTCATACACACACATATAAATATATAGTTGTTATCCAATTTTGGAGAATATAAGTCCTAAGAATACCGACTCAAAAAAAGAAAAAAAAAACACAAAATTTCAAGAGAATTAAACGTGGAAACCGAATAAGTACATACAAGAGACAACAAAAGAAACGTTTAGCCTATGACCAGGCCTCATCTTGACAGTTTATCAGTCTCACACATATTGGAAAAAGACAAAAAAGAAACAAAAGGAAAAGAAAAAGAAAAAGAAAAAGAAAAAGAAGGGAAAAGAAATATATATGTTTATATGTTTATAATTTTTTGGTATATTTCAACCGTACCATCCTTAGCTACGATACGCATATGATAACTAATTATCTGATTGAGGAAATGGTTAAAGTCATATCTAATTTAAAAAGGATGTTTAACTTATTCAATTGCATTTTAAATAGTTACTTTTGCTTCTGACTTTACGACCATATTTAAATAATTTGTTATTCTGTCAGACCATATTGTAATTAGTAATTTTTGTTTTTCTTCTAAACAAATACAATTTTGAAATTTTTTTTTATTAGGACATAATTGATTTCTAAGATCACTTCTAACTCTAGGCTTTTTATTGGTTAATCCCAAAGCACCCATACTTACGGTTTTTTTTTCCCTCTCTCTTTCTATTTTTAAATGAGACCCTCTGTAATGCGATATATGAACTCCTTACGAAATTGCATAGCATTAATGACTTTTAATAAACTAAATAATAAATATAACATATAAAAATAATTCTTTGAAAAAAATAAAAATATAATTTAAATTAAAAATAGTATATTCATTGTAATTTGATGAACTATTGTGTTCCAAAGAACCATTCAGTAATTTATATATCAATATTACATGTGTCTGAAAGTTGCATCTAGTCTTTTCTAAATACATCAAGATAAACTTTGGAGGAAGTGTTTGCACATGATACCGTTCACTCTTTGTAATTTATACCCCTTAACCTTCTAAATTGTTGAAATATGTCAACTATATATTACATAACACACTATTAAATTTGTGATGGAAAACTCACGACGAAAAATTCCATGTTCAGTTTAAAAAATATCAAAATCCAATTCAAAATTTAGTGCAAATCTTACAAATTGAAACCCTGAAATTAATGGATGTTAACAAAATAAGATATATTATCATAATTTAGAGAGTTTAAGAGTGAATTGCCAAATTAAAAATTCGAGAGAATGGGATTCATAATGTCAAAAGTTGAAAAGTTTGAGGGTATCAACAAAAACCAACTTTAGTACATATTGTAATTCATGAGATTAAATGAGATTAGTACAAAAGTACCAAATTCTGCAAAGTTCTAAGGTTTGGTATTTCAAAAGTAATGCCCATTTTGTGTACGTTATACTTTGTTTACGTTCTACTTGTAGCTTCATCATTCATGCTATGTTCACCACTATATGGCCATGACGTTTTTTCTTTCTTCCCCTCTAATCTTTCTCCTATATCTTAAACCAAAAGATTAAAAGTATACGTGTTCGGTGATATTGTATTTTCTCTACCTCAAAAGCTAGCTTAAGAGGTGAACCTTTCACTCACTTGTAAATTGACCACCATTTTTTTTTTTTCAAAATCAATATGAGATTGTCTCAACAACCTTCTCCGCCCTCACACATTGAGTTCTGAGTTGGATAACCATCAACTTGTTTCTATCATATCGGGCCGAGATTTGTTGGCTAATTTAGCCCTGATAACACTGTTAGGTAGTACTATGAGTTTTCTCAATCCCAAAAGCTATCTCAAAATGTGAGAGTTTTCCTCACCTTTATAGATTGACCACCATCCTCTTTTCACAACTGATGTAGGATTACCTCCTCACTACACATATAAAAAAGGTACACAATTTTTGTTTAAGTGAAGAGAAATAACAATTGATATCAGTGATAACTCGAATTTTTTTCTCTCTCTTCTCTCGGGTTTGTTTTTCTTCAAGTTATATATACAAATAGATATATACATATGTGCATGTGTTTGTGTGTATATGTACGTTTGGGTATATACGACACCCATTTTATTTTAACGTTGTCAATTACAAATTGAAATTTTGATGGTCGGCACCGGCAGTCTAGATATATATAGTGCAACAAATATTAGCAAAACAATATTTCTATGACCAATTTATTAAACTAGTAAACTCATTAACATTAACTACTACTCTCTCTCTCACCCAAAGCCTACATATATTGTATTCATAGGAATTTTAAGGAATTGCTTTTAAAATCATTAAGTTATAAATTAACATTAAAATTTTCTTCATATCAACCTCTGATCTTATAAACATTTAAACATATATATAGACTACCTTTCCAAGTCTAAACCAAGGAACAAAAACGAAATAAACCAAAACGGTTCACGATTATTCTCCACAAAACTTCTTTAGTTCATGCCGTACATTTGAATTCCTTACCTTGACAATGACGCAAAGCAACCAATTACATCATATATACATTCAGATAATACACACACAAACACACACACACACACACACACATATACATATATACATATATATGTATATGTGTGTGTATATATATATATATGTTAATACCAATCCCATTCAAGTACAAAACTTGGTGCAACTTGGTCGTATATATGTTAATAATTTTGTTGAGCATATCCGTAGGATTTCGTACATTTTCTTTTAAATTTTGTCAAAATTGGCCACAAAAATTGCATCTGATATTTGATACGAATTTTGTCCTAACGCGGAAACTTGGTTCAGTTGACTTGATGATATATTTTATTTATATTCTTTTTAATATGTTTCTCCTTTATCTTGCTCTACTTGTTTTCTTCTCTTCTCCCATGTTTAAATTAAGGATAAAATAAATTTAAATGTGTAGGTGAACCTGACATCACAAACCATTAACTATCAATTTTTTCTAACGAAAAAAAATCCCCCAAAAAAAGGGTACTAATTCTATGGGCACGCTGTTTAGCGTTATCGATTGAGAAAGTTTTCTAAGCCATCCGATTCAATTTTTTCAAGCATCAGAATTATGAGCGTCCATAGATAATATAAATATATACATACACACACACACACACACACACACACACACACACACAATATGGTTAAAAATCTTCTATGTTAATAAGGCAAAAAAAAAAAAAGTATCCTATTGAAGAAGTATCCATCTAATAACAAGTAATGACATATTTATAGATAGAATTATAATGTTTTATACAGTTAGATATATATATATATATATATCCGAAATCATTAACATTTGATAATTGCAGACTACTGATAAAGATACTTGGTCATAGAAAGTTCTGAGTAATAACGGTGGTTATTTTCCCGATAAATTTTTGGTATTAGTATAGTTTGTTTAGCCTCTGATTTGATTTTTTTCCGCAAGAGCTTTTTTATTTATTGATTTATTTTTTTTATGTGGTCTTAATGTTACTGATTTCTTATCATTTATTGTTTGGATATTTTCATTACGGTAAAGGTTTTGTTAAAGAGTCATGTGGATGCTCGAGTATACCATTTTGAACGGGTCGTCAGTTTTGTGGAGTCCAATACAAGCTTCTTCTTACATGCCATTCGAGGTTATTTATGGAACAATTATCTATTGTTGTCTAAGTTTGCTATAATAAGAAACCTTGTATATGAATTAACAATTGTATTGCCTTCATACTATAATTTTCTTTTTAAAGAAAAGAAGATAGAAAGGAAAATAATTACGTACCCTAAAAACTATGGGCGATAGGAGTGGTATTCTCTTTGAAAGAAATTTTAAGGCAGGTTATATATGTATAGATACAAGTAATTAAGCAATTATCAAATAGGTGGTTGGCTTAAACATACAATTAAAAAAAAATATAAATGGAAGAGAGAGAATTAGATCGGAAGAAAGAGGAAGAAAATAATATAAACTAAGCAATTAACTTTAAACACCTTTGTGTGTGTGTGTATGTATAGTTCAAGCAGTCTTAATCTAAGATGCTATAGCGTTCTTGAACTAACTTTGGCTTAATTAATTAACCTTTTGACTTGCGCTGGCTTTGAATGATCTTCAATTCTTTATTTAAGTCAAGTATAGCGGTACGTTTATCCAAAAATAAAATAAAAAAAATAAAAAAAAGTATAGCGGTACGGTACTAAAGAGAAAACAAAAATGCATTAGATAGAGAGAGGAGACTTTTTGTAATAGGCTCATATGAAATGGACACTATTATTGGAGGTACTATATATCCAGCATGCTTAATTCGTACAAAAGTACAACAGTTTTTTTATATCATAATCAGAACAATCCTTTTTATCATGTTTTAGTTCTTACATTAACTTTTTAACTTGACGTAGTTCAACATTACCCGTTGCAAATTTTGGAATGGAAAATCGACAATCTCGGTGAATTGAAATTGGTCATTCATTAGTACTATATAATGACATTGAGTGACTTTTTATTAGTATTATAATATATTTTTCTCTCCATCCCAATTGCTCTCCAATCCATATATTAGCAACCAATTTTGAAGGTAAAAAATAATTGAAACATCACTGTTGTACATAATTAATAGAGAGCGAGTCTCGCAGGTGACATCTATCTTTATTATATGTGTTGTATGGTGTTGATCTCTTTGAGAGAGCTAAAGAAATATCCAATAATTTGCACAAAATTTCCGGGCACAAAAGTGAAGAATATATAAAGAAACCAGCCTCAATTTTAAAGATCGTTATTTTCATATTTCAGAATTTAAGGCGGCAGCAAAGGAGGAAAAGAAACAAGTTAGAGGCTTTCTTTGACCAAATAAGGGTAATTTTGGTACATACAATGGCTGATGTGAGTGTGACATTCTTAATAATTTTCTTCATTTTAGAAAAATTGTAGTGTATAGCGTATTTTAGAAATACTTGTAAAGTTTATGTAGCAGATTTTTTAAAAGAAGAATGATAAATTATAACATGTATTTTTAGATAAATCCTTAGATTTTCTAGTAATTTCTTGAATTTTAGATTTACTATTAATTTTTAATAACATATTTATATGCATATTTCAAGTTAGAGTGAGAAAGAGAGAGGAGGAGGAAGGAGAAGGTGTTTTTTTTTTTTTTTATATAATACTATGTGGTCATAAAGTAACTGTATTTATTATTATGTTTAAAATTTATACTATAACCTACTATTATTCTTTTCAATAATGCTATTTTGGCTCTTTTTTATTCTTCTTTTTTTTATATATTTATTTAATTTTTGAAGTTGGAGGTGAGGAGATTTAACTCTAAATACTATAATAGGATCCTGTGTGAAATAATCATTATATTTTATCTGTAAACACGATTAACATTCTTTTCTAGGATTGCTGTGATTGAATTGAACCCATGAAACAAATGGTCAACCTCCATGAAAAATAAAATTATAAAAATATATATATATTTTAACTTGAGGTGCGAAGATTCGAACTCTACATTTTTAGATGGAATTAGATATGATATTACCGTTAAACTATACTTGTAACCACAATTTAAAAAATATATATTGATCTGAAGTAGTTTCCCCGACATTATTTTAATCATTCTTTATTTTTTCTAAATCTTAATTTTTGGACGTACGGACTTGGATTACGAAAATCATGAAATTTTGACTCCTTTTACTACTTACCTAGTCCAGTGGGAAGATAATAGTATCATTTGTAATTAATTTAATTACACAGTTGCGAGTGGCAAGTCAACCAGCAGTAGTTGGTTTGCATGTCTTCTCCGTGCATTTACTCTTAACTTCAAAATAGTATACCTTTATAGTCCTAAAATTTCTGCTGTTTTCGACATTATTTTGTCTATCTTTTAAACTTAAATTTTTAACTAATTATTAAATTGTAAATATTAAAGACATTTAAACAAATAAATTATCGAAATAGTATATGGAGACAGGAAAACTTATTGGAAAATTACTAGGCGAATTTTAACTCCACTTTAGAACATCTTCAATAGAGTGTTGTTGATCATATATTAATGATAAATTTAGATATTTAAATGAAAATGTACTATTCAACGGAGTGTTATTTTTTACAACAAATTTATTATAGATGTCGAACATGATGTGAAATTTTTCACCAAATATCGTAATTGTTAAATTGGATACTATTTGGTTGAAGTCTCGATTTTCTGATCTAATACTTACTATTTTGTTATTTTTAAATTATTTAAATGTTAAAAATTTTATTTTTATAAATTTTAAAGTTTAATATTGATGATTAAAGATAGACATAACACTACAAATAGTTTTCTACATACATTACAGTATAAAGTTTAATTAGGTTATTATTTAAATTTTTTATAATAAATATAGTATTGATTTGAATAAAAGAGGTGTGAGCTGGCGACCATGTTCCATAGTGTTTTTTATATTTGTTTATTTTTGATTGTTTGTTTTTTATTATTATTATTATTATCTTTTGAACAAGCTCTAGTGAATTATTTAGAAAAAGATAAAAATAAATTGTAATTTTTCAACTCCAATGATTGAATCAAAGATAAGCTTAAAAGTAAAAGGAAACTTTTTTTTTTTTTTTAATTTGAATTTTGCTGTCAATCTAAAAGAAATCCCAAAATAAAAGTAAAAAATAAAAACAAACCTCAAATGGGCAGAAAAATGCCATAAAAAAAGGCGCAGACCCTTCCCGAGATTCGCGGGCGGCCTAATTTTTTTGTTTTTGTTTTTTTTTTAATACAGAAAAAAAAAAAACGAGCGTTGACTCTCTTTCAAGTTGTCGACGTGGCCATTACGGCCTCTTGTACTTCCCTCCCTTCGTCACTTCCACGTGTCACCCTCTCTTTTCCGTACGTCCTTTATCCCCTCTCTCTCCCCCTCAATATTTAACGGTCTTACCTTCTTCTCTTTTCAAACAAAGCTTACACACACAAAACACCATAAAGCACCATAAAACACCACCCACAACACAAGCACAACAATCTCTCTCTCTCTCTCTCTCTCTCTAAAAAGTTCGAGACTTTTTTTTTTTTTTCCTGGGTTTGGGTTTTTTGGGTTTTGTGAATTTTGAGGTTTGGAAGATGATGTTTGAGAAGCAACAAATGAGAATTATGGATCAAAATCATTTGAGGAGAAGTGTTACTTTTCATGGTATTCCTCAAAATAACAATAATAATAAAACTCGTCAACATGAGACGAGAAAATCCCAAGAAGATGTAGAGAGGCTTGAGATTGTGGACTGGAGTGGCATGTCTTTAGAATCTCTACCTAATCCTTCTCTCAACTTGGGAATCATTTGTAAGCTTGACCTCTCCAACAACAATCTTCAGGTAATTATTTAACTAATTTATTTATATTTATGTTTGTTTATTAAGTTAATTTCTCATCATTTCTCTCTCTTTTTTTTTTCGATAAAGTTTTATATTGTTTACCAACAAAAGATTGTTGTTTTTGGTTGTTTTTGGGTTCTTTGGGTTTCTTTTGTTTTTCTTCTTTCTCCTTCGATCCCCTTGTTTCCATTAATTTGAAGTAAACTAGGATTATGATTCTTTTTCAGTTAAAAGAAAAAAAAAATTTGAACTAAATTATAATTTTTAGCCAAAGAAAGATAGAAAATTAGAACCTGTTTATGTATACAACTTACTCCATCTAATTAATGGCATAAAGATACGCAATTAAGGCCAAACAGGGTTTGACGGTTTCTCTTTGATCGATGATGAGCTTTTCTCTCATCTTTCCTTCTTTTTCTCAGCCAATGAGGAGTGGAAAAATGGCTATGTTCAGTCATTCTTCTTTCAAACCTAGAGATGATGAAAGGGAGCTGAAAAAGCGGATATTTTTCCTTTTTGAAAATTGTTTTAGGCCATTCAATTCCTTTTTTTTTTTTTTTTTTTTAAAGGTAACCATTCAATTCCTAAGTACGACCAAATTGTCAACCCCGGGGTAATTTAGTCTTTTCCACAGGTCTTAATAATGTCTACTAACTTGCCTTTTCCATTTAATTAAGGAAAATTGTAGCAAGTAATATATTTTATAAGTACTTTTGAAGTTTATAACAAGTTTTTGAAATGATAAATTATAACATATTTTTATAGTAAATCATTGAATTTTATAGTAAAAATCATATTTACAAATAATATATTTTAATTCTCAATATCAGAGTTATGTGCCCAATTTCATATTGGAGAGAGAAAAAAATGATGAGAAAGAAAAAGGAAGGAGGGATATTTTAAGTTAAAAAAATTCGAATTATGCTATTTATTATTTTGTTTAAAATTTTATATTATATACTATTAGTCTCTCTTCCTTTAAATAATTTCATTTTTTAAACCCTTAGAATTAAGTTGCTTTTGATATATATATATATATATATATATTATTTTTTTATTTTTTAGAAAATTGCTTTTGATATTTTCATGTTCCTACGATTTGCTGGAGGAGATTCCTCGCTGCAATCCTCCCTCTTTGTTTGTATTTTGGAGTAATTTGTTAGTTTCTGTTCTTTATTTCAAACCATTAAAAGATAAATAAATAAATAAATATATATATATATATATATATATTAGGTGATAAGGGATATCGTATGTAAGCTTGGTATCAACATTGATACTATATTATTATATACATATATGTATATACACATATATACACACACAAATAGACAAAAATATTTATATAGAAACAAACACATTTACACACATATAAATATACATATGTATATTTATATATAAAAGTCATACGATATATTTTATGTATGTCAATTAGCTTCAACTTTTTTGTCCTCTTCTATAAGGCTTATTACATTTCATTATCACGCTTGCGGTTAGTTTTGTCCCATCATCTCTCCATTTCCATAATTTAACGTGGGGTTCATGACAAGTTGCAATCTATTTTATTCATAAAGAATTTAATTTTCTAAAATTCTTTCTCTTAAAAAAAAAAAAAAATCATTTGATGCATTATGAAAAGAAGAAAGACTAAAATAATAAAGAATAGAATAATAAAAATGTAGAACTAGGTTTCATTTTTCATTTCCTATAACTGGAAATACTTATAATTTTTTATTGGGTTAATTCTACAGATTATACCGGAGTCTTTAATTGCAAGATTATTAAATGTGGTCGTATTGGACGTGCACTCTAATCAGCTTAGATCTGTTCCAAACTCCATTGGCTGTTTGTCCAAGCTCAGGGTTTTCGATGTTTCTGGAAACCTTATTGAATCCCTCCCCAAAACTATAGAAAATTGCAGGTTTGTCCAGATAATTTTCTTATCTCTTTTTTTATTTTTTTATTTTTAATTTTGTTTATTATATATAAATATATCACCTTTTTTTTTTTCCTTTGTTTCACTATATAGATGTTTAGAAAAGATCATTAGTGTTTCATTAGAACATAAACATGTATTTTATTACGTTGATATAAGTGTTTTTTTAACAATAAAAAAAATTAAGTTAGTTTCTTGATTGTTTAAAGTTTTGAAAATACTAGCATGTGGCCTTTAACAGCCACATTTTGTTGGAGTTAACTGTGGACTTACTGCCAGACTATATTTGCAATCATATAAAACTAAACTTTTAGCATTTAAATAATTTAAAAATGACAATATTGATTAAATTAAAAAATCACAATATCAACCAACATTAATGAAATGCTAAAACTTGACTCTAAGTTTAGCATTTATCAAATTTAGCTCCAAATATAAAACTTCCTTGGAGTAATTTAATCACTCAAATACTAAAATCTAACACTGGCACATCAATTTATATAGCACAATGAAGATGTATCCTTGAATACAATTATAATAATTTGTGTACACCCACAGAGGTGGATGGGTTAGTAAGGGTGGATGTCTTTGTTAAACTTCTCCCCTTTGTCCATCCAGATTCGATTCACATTACCTCCTTTTATCCCCTTGAAGCTAGAATGGTTTGGTGATGGTAGGGTATGCCCCGGATGACCAATTGAGAGAAAATAATATAAAGAACATGTTTCCCTGTCATATTTAGGGAAAAAGATTCATACTTGTCAAGCTGAACCATATCCTTTTTATTCACAAAAAAAAAAAAAAAAAATTATAATAATTCGTGTGAAAATATTTTGTATTAAAAAAAATAACAAACAATGAATTATTTGCATATGACATCACAAATTACGAGTCGTACTTTCTCTTTCCCCAAAAATAAAAAATGAAATTGACATTTTTGACCTATCTTGTGGAGTAAATCATCTTGCAAATGCAATTCCACTTTAAATGTCATAATTTTTATCTTTGACTTTGACATTGATGTGGATGGAAGTTTTTGGAATATTGGAAATAAGAATGTTGAAATAAAACGTCTCTAATTCAATGCGTACAGATATAAGAACTAGCAACAGTTACATATTGTCATATGATATACGCATAAATTAATATATAAGAAAGATCTTTTTATCAGATACCATTAGTTAGTTATAATTTTATGTTTAAAACTTTTAACAACTAATTAATTTATTTATAACTTTATATTTGAAACTTTATAATATAGTAATTCCTATTTAGTCACATGATATTTATTGAAAAATATTACATTAGAATCACTTAATTAATAAAATATATCATAAAAAAAGTTACAAATATCGTATGTATAAATAAGTTGCCGGTTAGCAACCCTTATCTATATACAATTGTATATCTACACGCGCGCAATATGTAAGAAAAAAGGCTCATTTTTGGGGGCTGACGAAGACCTTCTAACCGCTCATGATCAGTACGGCCAAAGTGACTAAAGTTAGGTCAAGTTTAATTTTGTGGAGATAGTCTTAGGCTACTAATCATTAGGGGAGGATAACCCGGAATATATATATATATATATATATATATATATATACACACTTAAAAAGTATTTATAATATATACGGCTGCTAATTTTTCTCCTTTCAAAATTTTTTTTTTTTTTAAATTCTTCCAGTACTCTTGCTTCTTTTTGGAAAGGGAAAGAATGTGTCTCAAATTGGTTCTTGTTAATTCTTTGTTGCTAATTCTTTTCCTTTCCCATTAGAAAAGTGCCCACGCTTCATCATCATGATGTTGAGCATTTTTCATCATCATGTCGAGCCTTAGAGATTTTTTTTATATTATATATATGTATATATATATATATTGTTTTGGGTTTCTATTAATTTCGACGGGTTTTAACTTAAAATTAATATATCATATGTATGCATGATGACCATTATTCTGATACTAATACAGGATAGGAAATATTAAGGATAATAATTCTAATTTCAATTTTTAAATACCAACTTATCTAGTATGTGAGTTGTCCTTTATTTATTTATTTATTTATTAATGAGTGTTTAAAGAATTATCATATTTATTGATTATATCTATCAATTAAAAAAAAAACTGATAACTCACTATACACAAAGTACCTTTTGTACTATTATTGACATTTTTAATTAAGAAATTCAAACAGTTTTATACCACTACAATTTTTTTATTTTGAAGAGTGGATGACAATATATAATAACTCTCCCTATCATCATTACTTTGATTAACAAGACGAACTACTGCACTTTTGATGGACTATTCGTAAGCTCTAAGCATTTTCTATATATAAGCCATTATTATTTGACAACATATTCTAGACTTTAAGTCCCAACTTTTGTTATGACTAAATAAATTTTATTTTATTTGCTAATTAATTAATTAATTTATTTTCCTTTCAATTTATACACTTGGTGGCCGATTGAGTCTAGTCAAATTGATGTAACGTATGAGTTGTTTTTAAAGTATTGAGTTCTGAGTTTAAGTCTAAAAAAAAAAAAATCATACAATTGGTTTCAACAACTCATTTCTTGATGGTATTGTAACATGCAGATCATTATTTTCCATTTAATTAATTAATTTTTTTCAATTTTTACACTTGGTGGCCAATTGAGCCTAGCAAAATCGCCGTTAGGTATCAGTTGTTTTTAATGTATTGAGTTCTGAGTTTAAGTCCAGAAATAGTAAAAAATAAATAAATAAATTCATATATTTGGTGTCAACATTTCATGTCATAAAACAATGGAATAATAACATGCAGATCACTAGAAGAACTGAACGCCAACTTCAATAAGCTGAGTAAACTGCCGGACACAATCGGATTCGAGCTGAACAACCTCCGAAAACTCTCGGTAAATTCGAACAAGCTCGTCTTCCTCCCACATTCCCTCAGCCACCTGACCTCCCTCCGCGTCCTCGACGCTCGCCTCAACTGCCTCCGGTCCCTCCCTGAGGACCTCGAGAACCTAATAAACCTCGAGGTCCTCAACGTTAGCCAGAACTTCCAATACCTAGAAACCCTACCTTACTCCGTCGGGCTCCTCCTCTCCCTCGTCGAGCTCGACGTTAGCTACAACAAGATCGCCACCCTTCCCGACTCCATCGGCTGCCTCCGCAAGCTTCAAAAGCTCTGCGTCGACGGTAACCCCCTCGTGTCCCCTCCGATGGAGGTTTTCGAGCTAGGGTTGCACGCGGTGAAGGAGTACATGAGCGAGAAGATGAACAACGGTGGGGTCCACAAGAGCACTCAAAAAAAGAAATGGAGGTTGGGGAAATTGGTGAAGTACAAGACTTTCAATGGTAACTCAAGACGTGCTTATATTTATGTGCCTAGAGATGAACAAGGGTTTGTAATGCCCGAATATCGCACCATTGACGGCCTTGCCTCGCCTCGGTATATGGGCATGTTCTCTCCCCGTCGCCTGTTCTCAACGCGAAGTTTCTTTGGCAAATCATGAGGGGTAGGACCGTCATTTTGTAAAAAAGCTCGTGTGGGTTTTGTGGGACTTCGTGTTGTTTAGAATAACTGGAATGCTATTTAACACTACTGGTAATGAAATAGTATATGCATGTGATATGATAGCGTGTTAGACGTAGAGTATACGGCAAGATGATTGGATGCATGATAATCTCATTATCAGTGGTGATAATTAAATAGCGTTGCTTGATTTTTCCTTCTTTTTTTTTTTTTATTATTAAGTTTTGGAATGTTGATGATGAGAGTGATGGTGATGTTCGTAGAAATGTTAAGAATATTGTGATAGTAAGGGATTTGATGGGGTTAATTAAGATGTATTTGTGGTTCTTATGCTGTAAAATGGAAAAATAGAATACGCCTAATTAATGTGATTTGTAAATAAGCATAAACAAATGAGGGCAAGCCCACTCAACTTAATTGTAAGCAGTTCTCTTAAATAATGTTTATGGAAATTACAAGTTGCTTTGTCTTTATTACATTTGCTAAATTAAATATTGGTGGTTAATGATTATGTTTAAAAACTAAATATTAAATTTCTTTTTAACCTATCGCTTTCTTAGATTGAAAATATAAATCACATTTTAATGTTTATTGGAATACGATAGACGAAATTTATTGTATTATTTTGTATACAAGGAAATTTGAATGAGCAATATTGTCATCTTGCCTTAGTTTTTTGCACTTTAAGATTATTTCTGGTATAAATTTTGGTTACTTTTAATATATATTCACTCTCAATTTCTTTGTTGTTGAGGATCTCATACCTTAAACATTTGAGGACGATATTTAAATTCAGAATTTATCATAATATTTCTACCTACATAAGTATTTTATTAATTCGTAATCATTGCCTATTTCTCCTAAAAGATTTCGATTTATGATTTGTTGCTTTTCACTTTTCTATTACTATTAGGTAGTGGAAACAATAAAGTCCCACATTAGAAAAACACAAGTAAATATATAGTAGTATAAATTGAAACAAGTGAAGTGTAAGGATTATTAGTTTATGGTGGGAACTATGCTACTATGATGTACCACCACGCGCATGCACGCGCGCAAGAGCGATTGGGTGTTTAGGGCGTACTGTGCACTTCACATCGTCGCAAGGAGTCAATGAGCACTCTCTTTTTTAATGTGGTGTTTTTCTACATTAAATATGGACCATTGATCTGATCGGGCACGATCTAACGGTCGGATTTAAATGATTTCAGATTTAATTTAAATCATTAATTAAATTATTACAATCTAACAATCATAATTAAATTTTGATAACTAACATGTATGTCTAATAAAACAGATACTTTTTTGACTGAAAATGCACCTTTTAATTAAAAATGCATGACTGTTGTATCTGTTGCAACTCTTCATAAACAGACATATTAAAGGCTATAAAACTCCAGTTTCTGATGTCAATTTCATATCTTGTTCGGGAATTTAATAAGATTATTACTTATTAAATTCGTGGATTTGATGTATCTTGGAGGTAATTTTCCAAAACAACCGATAACAAATTGTTCGTAGTGGGGGCAAATAAAACTTTAAAGAAAGTAATTCATACGCCTTAAACACTTTGATTTTCTTTCTTTCTGTTTCGTTTCTTTACACCTAAATAGTTTTTCTACCACCCACTGTTTTCAACAGAATTCACACCCATATCTTTTTATTCCAAAGTTTTATTTCATTAAAATTTAAAAGGAAATATTGAATTTAAAAACCAAAAAAAAAAAAAATGTTTAGATCATTATTGATTATATATATTTTTTTAATTATGCAATCATTATTGCTATTTTGTTATGATTGTTGGACAAAAGTATCCATTCTTATCCACAGAGAGAAGAAACTTAATTTGTTAGGTTAGTCTTTCGTAATCATCATTAATTATGTTTGAAAATTTTCCTAAGTACGTTTAACAATGTACACTTTGGCTTTTAAAAGTCTTTAACATTATACGTACGCTTTGATTTTCAATACATGACATCTAAATTTTCTCTCTCAAAGTTTGAAATGTCACAAAAGTCTCCGTTTATTAGTTTTCTTAATGGAAAATTAAATGTACGTAGTCTCATGACAGTTTGAAAAAAGATTAGATTAAACTATTTGGAGGCCCTATTATTTTAAAGCACCTAATTTTAAAACCCCCTAAGTTTAGCAAAAGGTTAGAGGGGTTATAGATTTCACCAAAAAAAAAAAAATAATAAGAAAATTATATATATATATATATATATATTTGGTAGAATTATGGTTTTGGAATATTGGAGCTAGATCAATTTTGTAACAAAGGAGATGGGGCCAGAGTGCGGTTTTAAGCATGACGAACCCGAGGCACGTCCCTCGATACCAACACATTTAAGACCGTTTAAAAATGTGCATATATAAATAATATAAATGTAATATTCCCAATTTTAAAGTCCTAGCATTCACAAGATATAATAGAACATTATTGGACTGCAATCTCTAGAGTGATGAGATATTTGAAGGGAACTAGCAATTTTGCTCTTCATTATTGTGGATATCCAACTGTAGTGGAAGGTTATTGTGATGCTAATTGGATTTCTGACACTGACCAAATAAATTTCACTAGTGGATATGTGTTTACTTTGGCAGGAGCATCCGTTTCTTGGAAATCTTGCAAACAAACCTGTTAGGCGAGATCCACCATGGAGTCAGAATTTATTGCTTTAGATCTGGCCAGTGGAGAAGCAGAATGGTTAAGAAATCTCCTAGCTGATATACCTCTTTGTGAGAGGCCAATTTCCGCAGTAGCGGTACATTGTGACTGTCAAGCTGCAATGGCTCGAGCGAAGAGCAAGAGTAGGCATACTCGCCTCCGGCATAAGATCATGAAGCAATTGCATAGAGATGGAGTGATATCACTTGAGTTTGTAAAGTCAAGGGAAAATTTGGCCGACCCCTTTGACAAAAGGATTAGCTAGAGAGCTAATTGAAGATACATCGAGGGGAATGGGCTTAAAAGCCATTTGAGTGAGTTACCTATGGTGGCAAACCGAACCTATGTGAATGGAGATCCCGGGAATTAGGTTCAATGGGTTAAAAAAAAAAAAACCACTTGCGTAGCTAGAGAGCACTATCATGTGGGGTTATTGATAGTGCAACCGCGTGTGGTAGGTTGAGTTGAAAGCTCTTAATGGATCTATAGCCCTATTTTGGGTGGCATGTTTATATGCAGTTACGTGCCTGATAGAATCCACCTATATGGATGTGAAGGTGAGGCTGCCTTCTATGAGAAACATGGCTACTTTCTCTTAAGCATCCATGAATATCCAGGTAGGGCGCATGGCCTTAACGTGCCAAACCAAGGACTCTATTAAGTTTGAAATTGTAATGTGTGTGACGTGTATAGTGATTCATACTCTAAAAGTTTAGTTCAAGAAACAAATTCACCATACTTTGTAAATCCTATCTGTTTACACTGAGGCTTTGTTTGGCATATAAGTTTAACTCTAATTAAACTGTACTTTTTCATCTCAGTTTTTATCTTTTTCTGAAAAGTCAATAAAATTTATAATAAGCTTTTGAAAAGTTAACCAACTCTAACTTAAAAGTTTTATCTCCAACCGATAAACCAAACGCAAGCGAAGTGTTGATTCAAGTCGAAGGACATCAACATTGACGCATTTCAATTACTTAACCCAACTAAAGCTATTTTAAACGTTTTTGTTGAAATTTGAATTTCGTGGGGATTGTTAGAAATATTTCTTATTATTTTAAATTGTTTTTTGAAATATTTCTTTTAATTCAAATTTCTTTATTAAGATTTTGTGGAATCTTTTGGAAAGTAAAAAAGAAATGCTTTTACTTATCCCTTTTATTGACCAAATTTATTGGCCTTATCTGATGCATATAGACGTTGTTTTTGATGTTGTTTGGTTTTTTTTTTTTTTTTTCCTCTGTTAAACCGACGTATATATACGTTGGAGTACAATCCTTGTAAAGCTTTTGATATCCAACATATATACATATAACGTTCAAAAGTTTATGTCCATTTTCAACGGATTGATTTGTATTTAACAACTTTTGTCATTAAGTACTATAGACAAAACACTATATATATATATGTGTTCTTATCAATCTGTTTGCATACAGAGAGAGATTTGTTTTCGTCTCAATCTTTCACAATCTTCAATCTCATTTTGTTTTACTTCAGCTATTGTTTTATTTGTTCTTATTTTTCGAATCTCAAGAGCTTTAGTTGGGTGCTTAAAAAAGTCCGTCACGACTTGCTATTTGGGAGTGCACCCTTAGCAGCGGTTCACTGGTTGTCGTATCTTGGAAGCTGGTCGCCACTGCCCTATTGCACCAGATACATCATCCTGAGGGGGCGATGGTAATTTCAGAACCTTTTTTTTCCCTCTTTTTTTTTTTATATATATATATTTAAATTATTGCTTAGCTTGGATAACCAGTAAGTGTGTTACTCTGAATCTGGTTTTCCTAGTTTTTATTGGGTTTGTTTTGTTTTTATTTTTTTTAAAGAGTAAAAAATTACTGGAATTTGATTTGGATAATCAAAGAATGAGGGAGCATCCATGATAGATAAAGTTTCATTCAATGTGAAAAATTACAACTTTAGAGAAAATTCTTTATAGGACGAAAAGCTTTCCTTGCGTAATCCGAACCGAATGGAAATGAACTGAAAACTCTGTTTTATTCCTATTCAATAATTTTTCATGTGTTTAGAGTGTGTTTGGTCTGAGAGAAAAGTGGAAGGCAGGAAGGAGAGAGGTGGAGGGATTAAGAGAATACTTTTGACATTTAAGTGGTCATTTGGTAGGAGGGATTAGTGCAAGAATTTTGACATTTATAATCATTTGGTAGGAGAGAAAATAGGAAAGAAGGGGTCGGGGAAGGGACTCCAAATCATTCAAAACATCCCGATTTTAATCCCTTGAAAAATGGAGAAATTGTTAGAGGGATTGCATACTAAACGTCATAACAGAAACCCACATCCTTCCTTATTTCCCTCACCTAGGCAATCGACTAGTCCCTCCTTACTGGTTTCTCTCCTTCCTTCTGAACATATTCGTAAACCCCAAGAGTTATGCATTGGTCCGGTAGAAATCTAAATATGAGGTGTCAACGTGCAATCATCCTTTGGGGAATAGGATTGAACATATTTTTAGTCAATTTTTCTTTCAAACCCCGAACTCCTGAATTTTTTAATGAAACGTGACTAGTGGAGGGGAACTTTACAGATTTGAATTCATGGTTTGACCACCTTTAGCATAGTTTTATTTAAAAAAAAAAAAAAAAAGAGAGAGAGCAATAACTAGTAATTTGTTCTTTTCAGGTTGGATTTGCATTATGATTGAAACGTATAACAGATATAGGTAGGAAAAAAAAAAAAAAAACCCGCAATAACTAATAATTTGTTATTTTCGGGTTAGGTTTGCATTATGGTTGAAACGTATAACAAATATAAGGGAGGAAAAAAAAAAAAACCTGCAAGAACTAGTAATTTTTTCTTTTCAGGTTAGATTTGCATTATGGTTGTAACGTAAAACAGATATAGGGGAGGGAAAAAAAAAAAAAAGAGTAGAAAGTTACTGTGTTGTGATTCAGCTATAGTTTCACTCGTTTAGTTGTAGCACATTGCCTTATGTTTATCAGCACCCTAATTATGATTTTTTTCTGTCTTTGAAAATTTTCTCTTGTACCTGCATTGTTTCCTTGGACTGTATTTTTTCTAGCCATGATGTTGACGATTCGCTGCTTTCAGAATTAAGAAAACTAAAGACGGTGAATTGCTTTTTAACTTATTGTTTCAAGTACTTTGGCATCGTTTCCTTTCTCGTTTATGGGATTATTCTTCACATTTGTTCAAGCTGTTTTAATCTGAGTTTCTTGGGCTATAAGGGTTTCGATTATATTTGAGGGCGACTTATTGGCTCACACTGCTGCTTCCCATTTTGTTTTTTCGCAAATGTCTTCAGATTTCAAGTTGTAACTGATTATGTGAAAATAAAATGGGTGTCATATATACACATACACATATATACACACGTATGTATATATCCATTTGTATATATATCACCTGAAGAAAAACAAATTCGAGAGAAGAGAGAGAGAGAGAGAGGAAAAAAAAAAAGTTCGAGTAATCACTGATACCAATTGTTCTTTCTCTTCACTTAAACAAAAAAGGTGTACCTTTTTTATATGTATAGTGCGGAGGTAATCCTACATCAATTGTGAAACGAGGATGGTGGTTAGTTTATAAAAGTGAGAAAAAGTCTCACATCTTGAGCTATCTTTTGGGATTGAGAAAACCCAATAACCTCCTAACATTGTTTTCAGGGCCAAGTTAGCCAATAAATCTCAGCCCATTCTGATAGAAACGAGTCAATGGTTATCCAACTCAATTATCGATGTGTGATGGAGAAGATTATTGTGGTAATCCCACATTAATTTTGTAAGGAAATGGTGGTCAATTTATAAGTGTATGACCTCTTAAGCTAGCTTTTGAGGTTTAGAAAGTCCAATATCACCAAACCTGCAGTACTTATAAGCTTTTGGTTTCAGATGAAGGAGAAAGATTAAAGGGGAAGGGGAAAAACCGTCATGGTCATATAGCATGAACGATGAAACTACAAGTATAACCTAAACAAAACGGGCATTATTTTTGCAACAGCAAGCCTTGGAACTTTGCAGAATTTGGTATTTTATACTTATCTCATTTAATCTCATGAAGTACAGTATATCGCAAAGTTTAGAGTTTTTGGTTGATGCCCTCAAACTTTTTGGCTTTTGATAACTTGTCTATCATTCTCTCGAATTTTTAATTTTGCCAACTTACTTACCGAACTCTCTAAATTATAGTAATATATCTCATTTTGATAACTTCCATTAATTTCAGGGTTTCATTTTCAAATTATAAGATTTGCACTAGTGTTTGAATTGGTTTTGGATTTTTTTTTGTTGGACTTGAGATTTCTCATCTTCACATAAGAATCTCCAATTTAACAGGGTGTTATGTAAAATGGGATACATTACAACAATTTAAAAAATTGAGTGATAAATTATCAAGATTTGGATGGGTAAATGTACAAATACTTCACCCAAAGTTTATCTTGATGTATTTAGAAAAAAACTACGTAACTAACATGTACTCTCAATATAAATTGCCTAATTTTTCTTTGGAATACAATACTTCATTTTATTTCGATTAGTTTACTGTTTTAATTTTAAACTATAATTTTATTTATTTTTTTTGAAAGAAATAAAAATAAAAATATATATTTATTATTTAGTTCGGTTTAATTTCATCTTATGCAACTTCATAAGGAGTCATTATGTCGCGTCATAGAGGGCCTCCTTTCCCGAAAAAGGAAAAAAGAAAAAAATATGCAAGTCTGGGTGCAAGCTTTTTTGGGGATTAACTAGCGTAAAAAGCTCAGAGTTAGAAGTGATCTTAGAAATCAATTACACCAAAGCAAAAAAAATCTCAATATCGTATTTGTTTTAGAAGAAAAACAAAAATTACGCTTTTAATATGGTCTAATAGAATAACAATTACTTAAATACTTTTGACAGATCAAGTTTTGCTATAATTACTTAAAATGTGATTGGATAAATTATAACGTCCTTTTTTTTTAATTAGGAATAACTTCAACTATTTCTTAAGTCCGATATTAGTCGTAAACATATATAATAATGTAGCTGAGGGTCGTATAATAAATAAGCTAAACAACATTCTTGCGCCGCATGGCGGCAGCAAATTAAGAAACTTGGCTGCCATGTGAAGGCAAATAAATTATATATATATATATATATATATATATTTAGCTCAAAGGAGAAACCAAAAAATAATAATAATAATAATAATATATGTTTATACACTTCTTTCCCTTCTTTTTCTTTTTTCCTTTTGTTTTGTTTTGTTTTGTTTTGTTTTTTTTTTTCTCTTTCTCCAAGATGTATGAGATTGATAGACTGCCCCATTTTGATGAGGCAAGATATTGGCTAAACGTTTCTTTTGTTGTCTCTTGTCTGTATTTTTTTTTGGTTTCCTCCGTTAATTCTCTTGCCATTTTGTGCCTTTGCTGAGTCGGCATTCTTAGGACTTATTCTTCAAAATTGGATAATATAATATGTCCATTTGTATATGTATATATATGAGATATGAAAGCAAGAGAAATTAAAGAAAACGGCAATATTGTAATACCTAAAGCAGAAGTTGTGGAAACAATTCTTATTAATGCTTATTAGCATGATCCAAATAGACTACTTTGATTCTCTTCAGGTAATTAAATTAATATTAAATTTATTATTGTTCATTCTAAATGAGAAAATAGGAGAGTTAATTGCATATTTCATGATTCTCTAGCATGGATTTGATTATGAAATGGTTTTTATAAGACAAACTTTTTCCAATATGTAGCTTCTCATTTTAGTGATTTTTTGATAAGGTCATATCATTACACGTTTTGCCTTTAATCATTGGTACTTATCAGATGAGTCGATCGATTTTTCTACAAACAGAAGGCATTAAAATTTGGTGGCAATCGATTCTCTTGATATTTATATGCTAAATTATATACTGCCATTTAATATATATATATATATATATATATATATATATATATATCAGTGTAGGATTCAATAATCCCAATTGAACACAACTCCTAGGAATTAACTTGCCTCAGTTACTGGGCCTAGGACTATGGTGAGCATTAATTTACAAGGTCCCACAAACTTTCTGTCTACTATGAGTTTCAGGTCGAAGAAAACAAGGGAAAAAGAAATTATTTCCGAGGAAAAATTGAAAGACAACAATCTAGCGGAGTAGATCGCTATATGAGTTAATGTCAAGTGAATTGTCAAGTGAAAAACAACAACTACAACAACAATGAAATCTGCTTTCCAATCAGGCTCGGAGCTCAGAACAACAACAACAAGCCACCACCGCCTTCTCCTTCTCAATCTCCGGTCCCACTACGCCACCAAATCCACCAAACCCACCAAACCCCTTAAAACTTCCGACCCCTCCGAACCCAAACCCACCGCCGTTTCCACACGACTCTCCGCCGCGCTCTTGGACCAGCTTCTCACCACAACCCACCGACCCACCACCGCCGATGTTACCACCACCTTCGGTGGTGGATTGGGCCAGGCCCGGCGAGATTCCTTTCCAGGCCAAGTTGGCCAACTCTGTCAACCTCATCGGTTACGTCTAGTCTCCAGTTCGGTTTCACTCCACCCCCAGTGGCTCGTCTTGGGCCTCTACGGTTATCACCCAGAAAATTGGTAAAAATCATAATCATAATCATGATGATGCTGATGCTGATGATTCTTCAGATTCTCTTCCTCTCTGGTAATTTCTGAACTTTTTTTTTTTCCTCTTTTTAGTTGGGTTTTTATTATTATTATTATCATATAATTATTATTATTGCTTAGCTTGGATACTGAGTTAGTGTTTTACTCTGAATCTGGTTTTCCAAGTTTTTATTGGGGTTTTTTCTTTTTTTCTCTTTTTTTTTTTTTTTTTTTTTTTTTTTTTAATAAAGAGTGAAAAATGATTGGAATTTGATTTGGATAATCGAAGAATGAGTGAAAAAAAAAAAAAAAATCTGTGTAATTGCTATTCTAGGATTTTTCATGTGTTTATAGTGTGTTTGGTAGGAGAGAAAGTGGAAGGTAGGAAGAAGAGAGTTGGAGGGATTGGTGGAACAATTTTGACATTTATGGTCATTTGGTAGGAGAGGAAATAGGAAAGAAGGGATCGGGGGGAGGGACTCCAAATCATTCAAAACACCGGGATTATATTTGTTCAAGCTGTTTAATGGTTCCGATTATGTTTGAAGGCGACTTGGCTCACATTGCTGCTTGCCATCTGATAGAAAACGATCGAGCCTATATAAACGGGCAGCTAACTCGAAGTCTACCTCTCTTGAATGCTAACGAGGCTCAAGCCAGTGTACAGGTATATGACTAATACCCATTTTGTTTTTGTTTTTGCTTTTGCTTTTGTTTTTGTTTTTGTTTTTGTTTTTTGTTTTTTGTTTTTTTGTTTTTGACAAATGTCTTCAGAAAAATGTAGCTGCATAGGAAACTGTGATGATACAGAATCATTAACCTTTGAAAACTTGGGCACATTGTTTCTCGTTGTTTCGATTTGGAGTTGACATGTATCTAGTGTTTCCAAGCAAGCTTGATATGAAGATGGATAATCATTGTTTAATAAGAAGAAAGGTTTTTGAACGGTTGTGTGAATTGTTGTTGAGTCCAATAAATCTAATTTCAATCGTTTGACATCGTTAGGTTAAGGCGCATGACCCCAACTTTATTGGGGAATCGGTTCGAACAACAAAAAGCTCTGTGGCTTTCAATCTAAATAACGTTCAAGGGACATGGAAGAACTCTGGTAATAGTTTTAAATTCTTTTTTTTATTTTTATGTTTTGTGCTTTCACATTTTTTTTCACAATTAAAAATTTACACCGCTTGTAGCAAGATGTGTCTTTCAGTTTCACTATGACAATCAACTGCAGTCCAATCCTTAAATATTACAAATTATTTGTTAAACAATACTCCTGATGCATTGCAAGCAGCAACCAAAAAAAGAAAAAGAAAAAGAAAAAGATCTTCTCTGCTCTAATAATAGTAGTAATCAGTAATATGATCAATGGTAAAAAATATTGATATGTAAACTTTAGAAAAACAACAGTAGATGTAGAAACAAATTTTCCTAAAACCTTATAAGAGAGAGAGAAAAAGAGAGTAATTACCGATTAGCTCTTGATGATACTCAAGAGTTTTGCCTTGTTCACTATTATAGTTGCGTAAAGCCAATCTCCTGCTTTGTCCAACAATTTGAAGTATCTGTATTTCCATGATTTGTTGAATATTAACACCAAACAGAATCCCCAAATGCAACGATGAAGCCAACTGTACTGCTAATGTAAAATCCTTTGATTATCAATTGATCTTGATCTTCTTGGTATAACGTACGCAAAATGGGCATTACTTTTGAAATACCAAACCTTAGAACTTTGCAGAATTTGGTGCTTTTATACTAATCTCATTTAATCTCATGAATTACGATATATCCTAAAGTTGATGGTTTTTATTGATACCCTCAAACTTTTCGACTTTTGACAATATGAATCGCATTCTCTCGAATTTTTAATTTGGCAACTTACTCTCGGACTCTCTAAATTATGATATTATATCTTATTTTGTTAATTTCTATTAATTTCAGGGTTTCTATTTGTAAGATTTGTACTAGATTTTGAATTGGATTTTGATTTTTTTTTTTTTTAACTGAACATGGAATTTTTCGTCGTGAGTTTTCCATCACAAATTTAATAGGGTGTTATGTAATATATAGGTTACACATTTCAACAATTAAGAAGGTTAAGGGGAAAAAATTAATGTTTATGTAATTTCGTAAGGAGTTCATATATCGTGTTACAGAGAGCCTCATTCAAAATAAAAAGAGAGAGGAAAAAAAAAAAAACACCGCAATTATGAGTGCTTTTATTGGGATTAACCAATAAAAAGCCTAGAGTTAGAAGTGATCTTAGAAATCAATTACGTCCTAATAAAAAAAATCTCAATATTGTATTTGTTTAGAAGAAAAACAAAAATTACTAATTGCAATATGGTCTTACAGAATAACAAATTATTTAAATATGGTGGTAAAGTCAGAAGCAAAAGTAACTATTTAAAATGCAGTTGAATAAGTTTAACTTCCTTTTTAAATTAGATATGACTTCAACTATTTCCTCAATCCGATAATTAGTTATCATATGCGTATTGTAGCTAAGGAGTTCATATATCCCAATATTTACGCAAAGTTGGATCCTATATTAACTTGACCTCATGTTATTAATAGTTTGGCAACAAAGAAAAAACAAAAAGAATAATTTATGATAAGAATTGTATTTTTATCTTATCGGTAGACATTTACTGTTGATATTATTAGATTAATATTTAATGATTATAAGTATCCATATTAAAATTTACAGCGCGACATACGGAGTTGCTCTTTGTTATAAATCAGATCGTTAAAAAGTTGATTTAATAATTAAAACAACGATACTAACCTATAGCTTTTTTATTTTTATTTTTTAAGAAAAATAAAATGATGGAAAAGTAGTTTTTTTTTTTTTAAATAATAATGTGAATGTGATGGAAAGTTTTTTTTTTTTTTTTTTTTTTTTGAAAAATAATGTGATGGAAGGTAGTTGGCAACTCCGTTTTGTTTCCAGGTCTTCTAGTCAATCCCAATATGCATACACGCTAATAGGAAGTCATTTAAAACGTAATAAGATGGAAAAGTAGAAGTTTTTCTTTTTGTTCTTTTTGTTCTTTTTTTTTTTTGTTCTTTTTTGTTTTTTTTACCATTGCATTCATATCTCTAGTCAAATGGTAGAAATTTGTTGATGTAGCATAGCGTTCAATTAACTGTGTTAAATTGACATAAATGTATAAATGTATATGTGAATTAATTTTATTGATATTATATGTTTTTGACATTAAATTTAATGTAAAAATCATGTCAAAATAATAATTAAAAAAAAAAAAGAAATATAGCACTAAAAGAACTCGATAAAATTTAATTTTGAAAAGAATTCCATATTTTTTCAATCAAGACTTCTCGTAAAGACAAATATGTTTTCTACGAAATCTCAAAGTTTTAGGGCGTGACTAATAAGCGTGTCTTGTACTCCGACAAAAGGGTCAAGGATTAAGTTTGTTGTCTGTTGGAAATAAATTTTTCTTGCTGACCTGTATAGAAATTTTTAATCTGACAAAAGACTCTCAAAGACTTCTAAAGCAACGTCAATGTGTACACTAAGTTGAGCTCCTATATATGTGGGTCGATGCTCCTGTACATATTTGCTTCTACTTTCTAATGATTTTCTCTATTTTGCATTTAAGTTGACCTCATTCTTATTAATAGTTTGGCAAAAAAAAAAAAAAAAAAAAAAAGAAAAAAAAAAGAAAGAAAGAAAGAAAGAAACGGAAAATTTTATATAGAAATTTTAAGTTTACCTTATTGCATATGTATTACTGTTTTAGTCGGATTGATTTTTTAATGGTATGAACTGTAAGTGTTCATATTAAAATTTACAAAAATCATATATATCAAATTGTTATAGAATAGATCTAATGGTTACAGCAACACCTTATACGTAAAGTAAAAGTATAATTCCTACTCTAAGATTTTTCAAAAGAAAAATCTTTAGTTTCTTCAAGAAGGGAGAAAAAAAATTTTTTAAGTAAAATATAATATCCTTTTTGTGCATCTTCCCCACTAGAGAACTTTGATTGCCTATAAAATTGATTGAGTTATAATTGTTTTCACTAGATTGTTCGTCAGTCGGTCACCAACTAAATTTGATAGTTCAGGACCGACCGACGGTGTCGGTTTTTCAAATATCATAAACCGCCACCGACCGATTAGGGTGTCATGATCGACCGAAAACTTGTCAAATATCATCGGTTTTTGTCCACCAATACGGCTTGGTTTCAAGGAAGAAGAAAGCTGATTGCGGTGGCTGTTGGCGAGGCTTCAATTGTAGATTGTGTTGCCGGGTCAAAAAGAAAGAAGAAGCAGAGAAGAAGAAAAATAGGAGGAGGAGGAGGAAAGGGAGGGGAGGATGCAACACGTGTCTTGGGTAATATTTTTAGTTGATTTCATCTGAGAGTTGGGCTTAGAGGGGTTAGGTTAGAATCTTGAAGTATTTGTACAAAATAACCATTTTTTAACACATCATTTAAAAATTGTCTAAAAATACAATTCTCTAAAGTCTAAGCTTTATCGAGTGACCAATATCTATTGCACTATAGCTAAAGGGTTAATGATATCGTCGGCAATCAATTTTTCTTGCCGACCCAGTTAGAAATTTTTTATCCGACAAGACTCTCAAAGACTCGTAAGGCAATCCCAATATGTACGCAAGTTGAGCTCCTATTAGTACGTGGTTCCATGCGTGTGTCTTATATTTATGTTTGCACATATTTTGTATAGTTGTGACTAGTTTCTTTAGTGTTTTCATCTAAATTATAATCTATTTTGTCTAACTTGACCACATTGTATTAATAATTTGGAAAAAATAAGAAAAATTTATGATAAGAATTGCATTTCTATCTTAGCAGCACAAGTGTTACTGTTTGATACTATTAGATTAATTCTTTTATGATTGTAAGTTCGTGTTAAAATTTATAGCGCGACATACGAAAATGCTCTCAGATATAAATCAAAGTTGATATAATAATTAAAACAACAATATCAACTTATAGCTTCTTTATTTTTATTTTTTAAGAAAAAAAAAATAATGGTAAGTAGTTTTTTTCTTTTATTTTTTTTTTATAATATAATGTGATGAAAAGTCTTTGGTAACTCCGCTTTGTTTCCAGGTCTTCTGGTCAATTCCGATATCCATAGATGCCAATAGGAAGTCATTTGAAACATTATATGATTGGAAAAGTAGTTTTGTTTTGTTTTGTTTTTTTGTTTTTTTTGTTTTTTTCATTGCATTCATATATGTCTAGTCAAAAGTAGTATAGGAGAAAGTTATTGACGAAAAATGACGAATGTTCAATTATAACTATGTTAAATTCGATGTCGGATTGAGATAAGAGTAGAATATCTTGATCAAAGATTAAAAAAAAGGACAAGAAATGAACATGAGAAATAAGAAATTGATCAACATTCGTTAGTCAATTATCAACTCTCCATGAAATTACCATCATATTTAAGCAATTTAGAGATAATGAAAACAATATATTAGATTATCTCAACTAAATATTTGAAATTCGTAAATAATACAAAGTAATAACATAAATCTATAATTAATCAAATGCTAAAGATAATATATCCTATTATCTAACTTTATAATTTTACTTTCATATATTCTGATTTTAATTTTTTATCATTCTCTGAGTTGAAAAAACAAGATTCCATCAAAATTAAACTAAAAATAATCGTAAAGTAACAATCTAAAATGTGAGAAAACCGTCATTTATAGATTTTGATTTCGATTGTAGCTATCATAAAATGTGATATGCGATTGTGAAAACATCTTCACAGTAGAAAAGATATGAGAATATTTGATACTTTTGACCATAATAAGTAAAAATTAAATAAATAAGTAAATAAAATTAAAAAGCTTTACCATAATCTCTCAACAACTCCACTCTCTATTCTTCAATCCATGATTCCCATTCTTCGGCCACAAACAAAAAATTTCACACCACCCCTTTTACTTTCCTAATACTTTACCACATTATTTTCTTATTCCAGTAACCAACTTACCATAATCACTCACGACAATTACATGGACACCTTCTCATATACTCCCATGTCTATAGACCCTCCACCTGTTGGGTGAGCTCGCAACTTAATTATGTTTTTAAAAATTTTCTAAAATACTCAAAATATGTTATCGATGCTTTTATATATAATCATACAATATTTAATATAATTGTAGATATTTATTGGCTTAATGTATACAGTTTCCTTCACCTTTGATCTATCTCTCTTAGATTCAATCAGTCTACGGGAACCATTAATCACCTAGAATGTTGGTTCTTTTCTTGATCATAACTTTATTAATTCTAAAAGAGAGTCTAGAGAGCTCAATTGGAGGCCAGAGAAGAGATTCACCTTGTAGACACCTCTAAAGATTTATTAATAACACTAGGGTTATATGTGACAGTAAGGGAAAAATTCTTAAATCTGCCCCTTATTTAATTGCACCAATTGTGTTCTGAAAGGGGAGTGCCACATCTAGCTTTTTGTTGTTCTAAGGAATTCTTTCCAATTATTTTCACGATTAAAATAAATAACAAAGAGGAGGGGAAACAAAAAACTCTCCACTGCCCATGAACAACTCTTTCTTCCTTCCCTTCCGTCGATCAATAGCTGCTCCAAATTTTAATGGCATCGGCTCTAGCGTGTTAGCCATATGAACCTCGCCGGCAAACCGATGCTCGACTCAACCTTATCTGCAAGTTGACCGAGCTCTAATCTATCTGACAATCTCCTCATCTTTCTTTTTTTTTTTTTTTTTCCCCCCCTTTTAAATATAAAATGATGTTTTGTTTTTATTTTATTTTCATTCTCTCTTAGTCACATGTTTTCAAACAACAAATACTGGTGCGCCTATAATCATCTTAACCATTAAATTTTATGTTAATGGTTGCAATTTGTTCTATATCGTTGGGGAACAATTAACATCCCCCACTATAGACCTTCCCTAAAAAGGAAAAAAATAAAAATAAAAATAAAAATAAAAATAAAAATAAAAACAAAGTCAAAATCTGTTTTTTCAACCAAAGCACCTGTGATGTAAATGAGAATTTCTAAAAGCATGAAAATTGCACAATAGTGTCCTGAAAGGGGAGTGCCACATCTAGCTTTTTGTTGTTCTAAGGAATTCTTTCTAATAATTTTCACGATTAAAATATATAAATAAAAAGGAGAAAAAAAAAAAAAAAAAGCCTCTCCTATGCCCATGAACAACTCTTTCTTCCTTCCCTTCCGTCCATCAATTTTTAATGGCATCGGCTCTAGGTGTTAGCCATATATGAACCTCACCGGCAATCCGACGCTCGACTCAACCTCATCTGCAAGCTGACCGAGGTCCATTCTCTAATTTGACAATCTTCTCATCTTTCCTTTTTTTTTTTTTATTTAATTGAATATGCTATTTTTGTTTTTATTTTTTTTCACTCTCTCTTAGTCACATGTTTTCACACAACAAATATGGATGCACCTATCAATTATTTTAACCATTAAATGGCATGTTAACGGTTGTTGTTTGTTCTTTGGGGAAAAGTAACGTCCCCCACCGTAGACGAAAATTGAAATCTGTTTTTTCAACTTGCTGATTTCAAAATAAATTTTCCAAATCACTGTTTTTAGAAAAGTAACCTAATGGGCTATATTATATAATTTTCATAATTGTTTTATAAGGTATTTAAGGTATTTTAGAGATTAAAATTGAGTTTTGACTGAGAGGAGGTATAAGTTTATGTAAATGTAATCTCACGGGATAAAAATGAAGAACTTCCAAATGCAAGACAAGCTTTTTAAATTACAGCAAAACACAATGTATAAAAGATCCTTAAATAAATAAGAGTAAGAGATTCGATATAGGACGAACAGGTCAGTGGCTGCCAACCTAGTTGAATATACCCTGTTTCTCTAATATAATGGTTCACTCTCTCTCTTCATTTTTTTGAAGGGACTAATATGGATATTTTCTTTTGTTCATAATTTAGCAAATTTATGAATCCTTTGTCCAAATGAGTTTTTGTTGATGGAGATATTTGCTCTGTATATCAACAAAAAGAATGTACTGTATTTGCGTGTTTTTTTCTTCACTAGAGAAATTTGGGTATTTTTTGTTTTTTCAAAGTTACTTGTATTGCCGATGAAACTTGAAATAAAATACTCGTAATGTCTGCACAAGCTATATTGCAAACCAAACACACATTGTGATATGATAATAGAACACATTCGAGTACAAGACACCAAACACATTACAATACAATGTGCCAAACATTCCAAAAGAGTAATATAAAGTAAAACAAACAATACCAACAACAGAGTCACAAAACACACAAACATGACAGTTTACACTATGCCAATCCATAGCCCTTAGGTCGAATAACGGAAGCAAGAAATAAAGTTCTATGTTACATTGCATAATCATATGTAAGAAAGCCCACAGTAACTATGACGATCAATTGTAGTTCAATCCTTAAATATTACAAATTATTTGTCGAAGAATACTCCTGACACATTGCAAGCAACAAAAAAGATCTCCACTCCGTTAAGCATGGTCTTCGTTCGAAGAGAAGCTATATTGCTCCTTGAGATGTCAAAACTCCTAACAACGATAGTAATCAGTATTATGATCAATGGTAAAAGTGTTGAAATATAAACTTAAGAAAAACAATAAAAAGTGTAGAAAACAACTTTTCCTAAAACAACAGAGAGAGAGAGTATTTACCAATTAGCTCTTGATGATCCTCAAGAGTTTTGCCTTGTTCACTGCTACAATTACGTAAAGCCAATCTTCTGCCTTGTTCAACGACTTCAAGTATCGGTATCTCCAGGACTTGTTGAATATTAGCGCCAAACAAAATCCCCAAAATGCAACGATAAAGCCGACTGCGCTGCTGATGTAAAATCCTTTGGTTATCAACTGATCTTCATCATCTTGGTCATCACCATAATCTTTAGTAGCTCTAGGAGTAGATGGTTCGTCTTCACCAGGACATTTCTTTGAAAGCGGGTCTCCACAAAGCTCGGGATTTCCAAAATACGCAGCGGCATCACGGGTTTGGAGTTGAGTGCCCGTTGGAATTTTTCCTGACAAACTATTGTCTGATAGGTCTAGTGTATTGAGACCACTAACTTGAGAGAGACTTGAAGGAATCCGACCAGAAAGATGGTTCTTTGATAAATCAAGAACATCTAACGATTTCAACTGACCAATCTCTTTGGGGATTTCGCCACTTAAATTGTTTCTTGACAAATTCAAAGAGATTAATCCAACAAGTTCAGTTATCTCGCTGGGAATCTCTCCTGTTAGCATGTTGCTCGACAAATCAATGTTCCTCAGAAGTTCCAGATTTTTCAAATCATTTACTAATCCTTTCCATACTAGACGTAATTTCTGATTTCCAAATGCTTTACCAGGATCATTTTCACCCATGTAGGGTAGTTGGGGTCCAATATTTGGACTGTTAGAAATTCTTTTCATCGCCGTAATATTTCCAAGACAAGTTGGAATACTGCTCGAGAGATTGTTTGAAGACAAGTCCAACAATTGAAGACTTTGTAAATGACATAGACGTGAAGGTATACTCCCTTGGAAGTTATTGGATCTTAGACTAAGTACAACAAGATTTGTTAGACTTTTCCCTGTCCATTCTGGTATTGGCCCCAATAATTTATTTTCTCCAACATCAAAAATCTTCAACAATGTACAATTTATCAAGGAAGAAGGCAATTTCCCAGTCAAATGGTTATTGCTCAAATGCAATGTATCGATACTAGTCAAGAAGCCAATGGAGATCGGAATCTTTCCCACAAAGTTGTTATTTGCCAAATTAAGAATTTCCAAGCCCTCCGCACTTGACCAGCAATCAGGAAGCTCCCCCGATAGTTGATTGTTTGAAATATCAAGATATCTCAAGGGCACGAACTGAGTAACATTGCATTGAGAATTTATCCTTGAAAAGCTATTGTTGAAAAGATAGAGAAAGTGTATTTGCAGTTCAAAAAGTGGTATCGGGCCTTCTAACTGATTCGAACTCAAATCTATATCAAGTGCCGCTCCCACGCTGTAATTTGTATCATCATTTGACAGATTGAGACCTCGTGAATTAATATTATTCCAAAGCCAGTCTGGAACAGAACTTGAAATTCTAGAATTGGAGATGTGAAGCACTGTGTAAGATTTTTGAGTTCGGAGCCATTTGGGAAATTGAGGACCCAAATTGAGAGACCCAAGATTTATTTCCTCCAACTGAAAGGGAGGGATCCAATCAGGCCTGATTTCAAAAACTAACTTTGAGTTTGATGATAAATCCAGAACACGTAGGTTTGCGAGCTTAGAAAAATGAGCTTCTGATATCACGCCTGAAACAGAGTTTTCAGAAATATCCAAAATCTCCAATTTTGATAAAGGAAAAGCAAATTTGGATACAACTCCATCTAATTTATTGGAGCCGAGCCTCAATGTTTTCAAAGATGGGTACACAGTGAAATTAGGTAACGACCCTATGATTTGGTTATTACCTAAATCCAAACGCTCTAATGGGAAATGTGCACACCTTGAGGATGACTCAGCCAAATGGAGTTCTCCACTAAGATTGTTGTCATATGCTCGCAACTCCCGTAGACTACATGCCTTCCAAATGGACTTTGGAATTTCACCTTCAAGCTGATTTGTCGAAAGATCGAGATACTCAAGAGCAGTCATATTCCCAAAAGATAGTGAATTAATGGAACCTTCTAATTCGTTTTCAGAAAGATGAAGATATGAAAGGGAAGTCATATTCCCAAAAGATTGTGGAATGGAACCTTTTAATCCATTGACAGAAAGATCAAGATATGTAAGCGCAGCCATGTTCTCAAAAGCTTCTGGAATGGAACTTTTTAATGGGCAATAAGAGAGGTCAAGATGAACAAGACTACGGCTATAGTTGAAAAGCCATTGGAAGATCGAAGAAGAGAGGTCATAATTATAAGAAAGATCAATGATGGCTAGAACTTTTGAAGAATTAACCACGGAAAGAGATGGAAGAACTATATCTGGAAGATCACAATAAATTAGCTTTAGATATTTCAAGTGAGGAAGGTTATTAACTACATTTTCCCAGTCATAAGCAAAGCTCATGTTTGTGTAACTGAGGTCAAGGAGTTGTAAAGAAGAAAGATGTGAAGCCCACTCCATGTTTTTAATCTCTAAATTATCGTTGTAGCAAAGATCTAGAAACTGCAAGCTGGATAGGTTTCCCAGTTGGGGTAGATCATCTCCAGTCATATTAGTGTAAGAGAGATTGAGGTACCTTAATTTACTGAGGCTACCAATGAAACTTGTAATCGAATTCTCATAAAACTGAATGAAACTAAGGTCCAAATAGTGCAAATACTGCAAGTCAACCAGGGAGTAACTGAGGTTACCTTCAAAAGGATCAAACAATCCGCGGCCAAGAGTTGAAGGAGAGAGATCAAGCCTGATAACATGACCAGATTTGTTGTCACACCGAATTCCAATCCACTCGCAGCACTCTCGTTTTTCTTCTTCGTTTCCCCAAGATGTAAGAAAACCGTCCCCATGCCCGCGGAGATTCTCTTTGATCTCCAGCAGTGCATGCCTCTCTGATTCTTTGCACCTAGTAGTAGTTGATCCAAATGCACCTGTGATGTAAATCAGAATTGCCAAAAGCATGAAATTTTTTTTGGTTGATGTACTCATCCTGCCAATAATGAGCATCATCAGACAGAATAATGAAAAATGTGAATTAACTACTTCCTTCCAACAATATACAAAGAGAGGTCTTCCCGAAATGTCTCGCTCACATCATCCCGTCCAATACGTATACATATCTCTATCTAGTTTTCATAATTTCTGCTAATTTTTCTTTGCGTTCACACATCTTATCAAAATTTCTTGACGTCTTTCAAACGAACGAGCATTCACTTAATTCTTTATTTTATTTTATTTTATTTTATTTTATCCCCCTTGCCCAATTTGGAATTCGAAGCTTTTTATGGTACTTTTTCGACCTTAAATTTGATCTAATAAATCATATCAAAATGAAAAGTATTTACAAATATCAAAGAACTTCATAACGATTAACAGTTTAAAAATAATTTCCTACTGTTTCTAAGAATTCTTATCATGATTAATATATGATGTGCAAATATTGATATCAAGGCTTTGTGAAATGACTAATTATGAGCGTCTCTTGTACTCCGTAATGGTCAATTATGAGTCGTTGGCAATCAATTATTCTTTCAGGAAGTAGTTAGAAATTATTAATCCGACAGAATACTCAAAGTCTTCTAAAGCAACCCCATATGTATGCAAAGCTCCTATTTGGTCTCCATAAATGTGTTATATATATGTACATAGGAATATTTCATTTACTTGTAACTTTATGTAGAACTATGTGTAACATTATATTATTTTTGCAACCATTCTTATAAAAAATAAGTATCACCAAAAAATATTATAATGTAATCAACTTATTGTTACAGTGATGTACAAAGAAATATTACAAGTTTGGCTGCTAAATATATCATATGTATTTGCTTATAAATGTCCATACTCTCATATCCGAAACTTTTATTAAATGGCTATTGAATATATATATATATATATATATTGTATATTATAAAAACAACCAATTGATTCTAATTTAACATTTTTTTGGTGATACTTGTTATTTGTATTAATATTTCTAAGTAATACCGCGTTACAAAATTCTAAATAAAATGTTACAACAACTAAACCTATCCAGTTAAGACATTTCCTACATATATTTATAGTTGCTTCTATTTTCTAAAGTTTTAATACAAATTATGATAAACTTTGCCTTATCCTCCTATTTTTAATAATTTGGCATTAAAAATTATATCACACCTAAATATTCCATCAAAAGAAATTGGAGTTCAAGTATAGCTAGGGGGTTTAATCGTATATTTATGCTTAATTTGTTGAAAGATTATTTTCAAGTAAGATTAATCTCTTAATTACCCGTAAAATGGCTCTTGATTGAATTATGCTTGCTATCAGCATCTCGATTTAAACAAATCCAATATTCGAGCGCTAATTAATTGAGCGTGTAGTTTGCTCCAAAATAGTCAAGCAACAAGTTGGCTATTAATGTGATGGAAAGTCATTTAGAAAATAACATATGGAAAGTAGTTGGCAACTAATAATAAATGGACTTTGTTTCGCTTTGATTCCAGGTCTAATGGCCCAACCCGATACGCACGCACATTTGACCTATTTGGTAGAGCTTATTTTCAACTTATTTTATGGATTTGTCGCCTTTGATTTCATAGATCTAAAATCTACTTCGATATTCTATAAGAATAGCTTTAACCTTACAGAGGAGTTTGTAATCAAAGCCACAAATATGTGACATAAAAAATTTTAAAAAAATAAAAACTCCTCTGAATAAATTTTAAAATTTATTTTTGAGAGTTTCAGTAAGATATTATAAAATTTTAATGTTTTTTTAAATCATTTGACTATAAAAACCCTTTTAAGAAACTAGTTTCAAGCACGTTAATGAAAAGACAGTTTTTTCCTCTCTTCTTGTATTGACTAAGAACAAAAATAAAAACTCTATCACTAAGAGCATTTAATTCAAAGGAATGTCAAATTTTCTGTCATAATGTTAAAATTTAGCATTTGAATAAGAAAATTATCCTTTAACGTTAACTATCCTGTTGTGAGGGGTTTTTTTTTTTTACAAGATTATCACCTTTTATTTGAGTGTACCATCCTTAACTATAGTTTTACATTTTTCTTATGCACACAAGAAAGTACATACATTTCTCATGAGACAGATCGACCACAAGGGTCTTTATGAGGAGGAACATAAGTGGAACCCATGAGTTTTCTTCTAGTCAGCAATTGCCTGGATGTTATAACTTAGTGAGGTCCACATATACTTGTTTTTTTCCTTGCTCATTCTAAGAACCGAAACTTTCAACAGTATGTGTTAAATTTGTTAGTATTGTATGTTTCTAATATTAAGGGCCTGTTTGGAGACTTTTGAAGATGGAGTTATAGAGGTTGGATTAAAAATATATGTTTGACGATAGGACTTTTAGAAATGATTGGTGATATAGAAAATAGTTAAACAATTTGAAATGTGTTCGAAAAAAAAAAAAAAGAAGCAAAATTGATATTGTTGTATTCATCTAATTATTGTGAGTATTTTGATACTAGAATCATCTTATTATAATTTGAAATGAGAAAGTTATGAACTTTTAAAGTTTGAATTTTTTGAAATTAGAAGAAAGAGAAAGTGAGATGTAAAATTGAGAATTTGGGATCAAAAGGTAAAACTCCATCTAAAGAAGTTCCCCTAAACAGGCCTAATTTTATCTAAAAAAATCATGTCAAATTAAAAAAAAAAAATGAATGTTTGCATATATTTCGTATAGTTGCTTCAAGTTTCTTTTGCGTTTTCATATAAATTACAATCTATTTTGTTTGAGCTGATCTAATATTATTAGTAGCTTGGCAACAAAAGATAGAGAAAATTTATTATAAGAATTGTACTTTTATCTTAGATAGGTATTTTTGTTTGATACTGTTAGATTAATTTTTTTTAATGATTGTAAGTATTCATGTTGAAATTTACAGCGCGACATACAGAATTTCTCTTAGCTATAAATCAGATCGTTAAAAGCTGATGTAATAAAAAAAAAAATAGAGCGAGGCCAACCTATAAATTTTTTATTTTTATTTTATTCTTAAGACAAAAAAATATGATGAAAAGTAGTTTTTTTTTTTTTGTTTTTTGTTTATTTTTTAAAGAATAATGTGATGGAAAATAATTGACAACTCCGTTTTGTTTTCAGGTCTTTTGGTCAATCCTGATATGCATGCACGCTAACAGGAAGTCATTTAGACATAATATAATGCAAAAGTAGTAGTGTTTTTTTTTTTTTAGTAGATTGCTCATTTAGTCTCTAAGTTTTTAATCTTGTGCAACTTTGGTCTCTGAACATTTTATTTAAATAGAAGAGAGAGAAAGTGAAATGTAGAATTGAGAGTTTTGGATCAAATGATAAAACTCCTTCTGAAGAAGTTCCACCAAACGGGGCATAAAATTGATCTAAAAAATATGTTAAAGTTGAACAAAAATAAATAAATAAATAAATAAGGCACTAAAATAACTGGTGTTTTATAAAAGAAAAATGTCACAAATTCCTATAAATTTTGTCACTACTTACGTAACAAGAATATCTTTTCTTTCAAATTCTCGAGTCAACCCCACTTTTTAAGTCTTCCACTCATGTACCCCACCATTCTCATTCTTCAGTCACCATAAAAAACATCACACCATCTCATTTGCTTTCCAATACTTTACCACGCTTTTCTCTTATCCATTAACCAATTCTCTAAATCCCCCGCCCCCAAATTCAAAAAAATAAATGAATAAATAAATAATACTCGCCTAATTTGTTTTCAAACGAACGAGCATTCAGTTAATTCTTTTTTTTTTTTTTTAACCCCTTGCCCATTTTGGAATTAGAAACTTTTTATGGTACTTTTTCAATCTTAAATTTGATCTAATAAATCATATCAAAATGAAAAGTATTTACAAATATCAAAGAACTTAATGACGATTAACAGTTTAAAAATAATTTTCTACTCTTTCTAAGAATTCTTATCATGATAAATATATGATGTGCGAATGTTGATATCAAAGCTTTGTGGAATGACTAATTATGAGCGTCTCTTGTACTCCATAATGGTCAATTATGAGTCGTTGGCAATCAATTATTCTTTCTGGAAGTAGTTAGAAATTATTAATCCGACAGAATACTCAAAGTCTTCTAAAGCAACCCCATATGTTTGCAAATTGAGCTTCTATCTGTGTCTCCATAAATGTGTTATATATATATATATATATATATGTATATAGGAATATTTCATTTACTTGTAACTTTATGTAGAACATATGTAACATGATATTATTTTTGCAACTATTCGTACAAAAGATAAGTACCACTAAGCTTTTTACTGCGACAAACTCTTATTTTGTCGATTCTGGGCCGCGAGAATTTTTTGAAAAATATTATAATGTAATCAGCTGATTGTTACAGTGATGTACAAAGAAATATTACAAGTTCGGCTGCTGTACATATTATATGTATTTTCCTATATATGCCCATAATCTCATATCTGAAACTTTTACTAGATGGCTATTGTATTTTTTTTTATATATTATTAAAATAACCAGTTGATTCTAATTGAATATTTTTCGGTGATACTTGTCATTTGTATTAATAGTTCTAAATAACACCGGGTTACAAAATTCTAAATAAAATGTTACAACTACCAGACATATTCAGTTACCGTATTTGAGACATTTCCTACATATATTTACAGTTGCTTCTAGTTTCTAAAGTTTTAATACAAATTATGATAAAATTTGCTTTGTCCTCCTATTTTTAATAATTTGGCATTAAAAATTATATCACACCTAAATATTCCATCAAAAGATATTGGAGTTCAAGTATAACTAGGGGGCTTAATTGTTTTTATGCTTAATTTGTTGAAAGATTATTTGCAAGTAAGATTAATGTCTTAATTACCCGTAAAATGGCTCTTGATTGAACTACAACCAAAAAGCCTTTTCACAACATTTAAAAAATGTCGTAAAACAGATTCCATGACATTTTTTAAAAGGTCGTGGAATGGAGGTGCCGTGGAAAGTATTACATTTTTTACGACATTTTTTGATGTCATGATCCATGTCGTGAATTCTTTGTACTCGACATTAAAGTGGTGTCATCTATTACCTTCCGTTTGGTATGTCGTTACATATCACAACAATTAAAAAATGTTGTGATTGGTGTGTATCACACAGTTCAAAAATGTCGTAATAGATTTGTATCATAGCAGTTTTCAAATGTCGTGATTCATACATATTGCAACAATTGAAGGATGTCGTGATTAGAAACAATTTACGACATTGAAAGAACGTTGTTTTTGGAAAACCATGACATTCATAAGACGACATGGAAATCATTTCCATGACATTGGATAAGTGTCATGTATTCTTGAATTAGAAATGGAAAGGTTTATACTTGGTTTTGATGAGGAAAGCTAAAGTACCTATAAACAACACACCATGATCCAGAGATTTTTTTCATTTTTTCTCTTCCTAAAGGTACCTAAAATCAGAGAGTCGGCATCTATCAGCAGAATAGAAATCTAGAGCCACAAATGCAAATACAGATGTAAAATCGATTTCTTGTTCATATGAATTCTCACCTAGATAAAATCTAAGAAACATTCAAAAAAATATATATGATAAAACCTTTTTGATTAAAGCAATAGTGGAGGTTCTGTTTCGGTGCCATTAGAGGGCGTGAATGAGGGTGTTCGATTTCGATCCAGCGGACGATTGTGGACGAGGCTCTGTTTTGGAATTGCAAAAACCATTACCACAAAATTGAAACTTGAAAGCAAATAAATTTGATAAGAGAAATAAATTACCCATGAGCATGTTGGGGGGAGATTCTTGTGTGAGATAGAGATAAAAGAAACAAGGAATAGGAACAAGAAATTATGTGTTAGTGGGAGTGAGAGCTGTAAACGTGTATGCAGTTAATATTTAACCAGAAGTACTGTAAAGTTTAAAATGAAAACAAAGCGCCAAAAATTTTATTTTTCACAATCCATTTAAGCACCAAATCCAAAAATTTCGTTTACCTCCATTTAGCGCCAACATGTTTTTTTTTTCCTTTTCCTTTTTGTTTTTTTTTTTTTTAAAAGAATAGCAGCACAACACGTTTAAATTAAAAAATAGGTATTTAATTATCTAAAAACAATTATTTTTGTGGTAAGTTGTGTAGGTAGTTACGCTACCTTTTCTTTAGGAGATTTTTTTTCGAAGTTCTGTTTTTTTTTTTTTTTTTAACTTGTTTTTTCTAAAGGAGTAATCCACGTATAAATATAATTGATAACAAAATATAAATATAAATATAAATTTAATAGTAAATATATGTGTGTTGCACTCTTCCGTGCTTATTTTATGTACATTTTTCATTTTTTTAAAAATAAAAGAGTTCGAATTTAAAAAAGAAAAAATCTTTACAAAATGAAAGAGTCCGAGTTTTTTTTTTTTTTTTAATATTTACTTGGATTAAAATAGTTTGATATGTTCGCAACAAAAAAAAAAAAAAAAAATTAAGCGATATGATTATACGAAGATGTTTTGCATTGTGAAGATTACACATTCAAGATTCAAATTTTGTTATCAGGATTTATCATTTCTTTATCTATTTTTTAAGATTTATCTTCATGTTTTGATTTTTAAATTCCTTAGGTTTACCTTTATTATTTAATTTGTTACTATTAGGATTAGGACTTTACTGTTACCTATATATTGGCTTTGCTTTTAAAATATTATTCAGCTTTTGGTTATATTATTAAAACGTGAGAGTAGTTTTCTTAGGCTACTTTTTTTTTTTAATCTTTTGTCTAATTACCGTAATCAATCAATTCGGCTGACATTGATAAATAGCTAATCTATGGGGAACTTTATTTCCTTCACGATATTAACAATATTTAGAAAATACATGAATATTAGGAGCCAAGCAAAAATGTTATTGATTGTATATAAAATAAGTTATTTTGTTCAAGTTTCCTAACTTCGTTAGAAACTAATGTTTTTATGGAAGGAAATATTACTTTTTAAAGAATTAAGAATTATTTTGTTCAAAAATTACAAGTAATTAATTAGAATTTAGGTTAAATATTTATAGCAAGTATGACTAAGCATGTAATTTAAGATACAATAGTTGGAGAAAAAAATATTGGAAGGTTTTGTTTAGGGATCAACCATCAAAAAGTCAAACATTTAGTAGATTGGTGTACTACATAAGCATGATGAAGTGAGACACATGGTTTACTGAATAATTTCTCTTGAAAAAATTAGTAGGTGTTAGTTTAAGTAGAATGTATAAGATGTTCGTGTTACTCCTTTGAAATGAGACGCAGAAATAATAACAAGTTTGAGATATACATCACCATACATTGACAATTGACGAATATCAAAAGAGATGGTGAATATATGATATACATACGAACTACTATATCGGTTAACTTCTACATCGACAACAATGTCCTTATTATCATCTTTCCCATTTTATGTTGAAATTTGGATCGACACTCAAAGGATGAGCAACATGAATATCGTAATTATTTATGCCACAACAACAAAGTGAATTATGTACATCTAATTAGAACAAAATTTCAATCTTGATTTGTAGCAATAAATAATAGTACACCAAATTGTAACACTAAGTTTAATAGGTAGTAGTAGTTTAGCTAATACACATTATTAGTTAACTTTCCAATTAATGGTATTCAACGGCTCGATTACGAAGCCTAATAAGCGATAAATAGAGTGATAAACTAGTGGATTACTTTTGTTCAACTATTTGATTATTGGATAAATATACACATTAAAACCATCGAAATCAATCAAACATGAGTGACCATATTGATTGACATTTCCATACATTGGTTCAATCTGCAAAAAATTTTCTATATCTGATTAGACCAAAAAGTCAATCTCAATTTGGAGCAATAAATAGTAGTAGAATGAGATGTTAACCAAGTTTAGTAGATGGTACTCGTTTAGGAAAAAAGTGAGAAAATGAGTAAAGTTGGAGCAAAGCTAAAATACCCACACACAACTAGCCGAAAAGGTTATGCAAGATTGGAGAATGAACTGGTAAGTATACAAAGAAAAGCCTATAATGGTCTATTTTATTTGTTTGTTTATATAATATATGATATTTTCTTTTATTTTGTTATAAGTGATCTGTTCCTTATTTGATCCGCAGAAAAAAAAGAACAAAAAATCCAAAATTCCCAGAGTCGAATTGTGGCTTGAGGGACATGAGCACAAAAATGGAAAACCTATAAATGAAGCTCCAGAGGAAGCAATATTGGTAAAACTATTCAAAACGTTTATTTCTTAATCAAAATGAGCAACAAGCTTATAAAATTATCTGCATGCTTTTATTGTCTGTTTTGACATGTATTAGTTATCACAAAAATATCCTAAATTTATTTGTTTAGAGAGTTGAAGAACATTCTCAGTCCGATGATGATGAGGAATCACTCACCATAACAGAAGATGCACTAGCTAGAGTTCTAGGTCCTGAACAACCTGGATGTGTAAGAGGCCGGGGATTTGGAGTGACATTAAAAACTCTAGAGGCTCAGGGACTGATTACGACATGGAGGAAAAAAAAATGGAAGAGGAGCTGCAACAACTCAAATTATGGAAAAGGCAAATGGAGGAGATGCGGGCTTCAAGTTCTATTCCTAACAAAGTAAATTTCTAAATTCATTACTTTCCTATAACAGAACCTTTTTTTTTTTTCCCTCAATTTATTTTAATGTTTTTTTTATTAAACTCTTAAAATATAATTATTAGTGATTAATTCTAAAACTTACATTTATAACGTGCTAAATTATGCAGAACCAAAATGCCATGATGGGAGATGATGTAAATGATGACGATGAGTCTTCACGGCAGATATATTATTTATATATATGAGTATTGAGTTAAAATTATTATTTTTTTAAATGTAAACTATTGTTCTAGATATCATTTGACCCTTTTTTTTTATAACTTATTCGTAGAATAGCATGGCCGCATAAGTATGATAGTTTCGACTAAAAAAGAGGTAATATATATATTTTTATATATTTTGAAATGATTACAAATCGTGCAATTTAGTTATTCTTGATTTTTTTTTTTTTTTTTTTTTTTTTCCCTTCTTCTTCTTCTTCAGCTTTTCTTTGGGGCATTTGAGACACTTGATGCGGACAATCATGTTGATACGGATTGCAGATGTTTTCAGTTTAGGAAGGAAGATTTGAATTTTAATTTAAACTTTAATATTATTACTTTTGTTATTTAGGATTTTTACGTTTGAATATTTTAGAATACTTTTGGACTTAAGATATTTTGGTTAGGGCTTTTAAATTTTAAATTAAGCTTATTTTAATATTTTATTTGCACTTCAAACTGATTGTTACTTTAAGATTGCTCAGCCATGACTGTTTGACTTAGTCATATACCTTTTTAATAAGTGAAAATTTTATAACTATATTTTTTGGTATTTTTCCTCTTCTCCTTTTTCTTTTCTACTTCTTCGTTCATTTTTCCGCGCAAAAGGGGAGCAAGATTACCAACAAAAGAAGAGCAGAGGAAATAATCTTATGATTTGCAAATTCAACTTAGAAAAGTCCTAACCCAGCTTCTAGAACTGCTGGAAGCTTGAGTAAAATCATCGGTTAGAAGGAATCTAAGCCAAAACTTCAGGAAAGGTATGGTTTCATTTTGGCCTTGTGAATCGAATTCATGTTTGCGATTTAAACTCAATTTTTTAGTCCATGTATATTTTCGGTTTTCAAAAAAAAAAAAAAAAAAAAAGGTGCTAATTCTTGGTGTGACTGTGTGGAACTCTCAACTTTCACTATATTTTCTCACGTTTCACTATTTTTTATGACAAATAGATTACTAGATAGACTGTTGTATATAAATCCATTTGTATTTACTTGAGATTCCAACTTATACTGTTGTATATAAATTGTGTTTTTCAGGTCTCTTTCTGAAACGTGATCACGAGTGATTCGAGTCGTTATCTTCTCTGATTTACTAGATGGACAAAACTTGGACAAAATTTCCAAGGTATTCGTCAAAGTTTCTCTTCTGTTATTATTATTATTATTATTATTTAAGAGAGTATGATATATAGATTTTTTTTTTTTCGCAGAAATACTGATGCTTACCAAGAGGGAGCAAAATCATTTATTGAAAATTGTAAGAAACAAGCCAGAAATCCGGACAGGATCATGTGCCCTTGTGCAAAGTGCAAGAATTATTCTTCAAAAACGGCAGGGGAACTTTTTGAACACTTGGTGATCAATGGTATTGATCCTCAGTACAAGACTTGGTCTGTTCATGGGGAAAGCGCAAGTAATGATGAAGGAGAACAAAATAAAAGCAGTCAACTGTCAAATGCAGGCAGAATGTTTCGAGGCAAATTTCTTGTTAACGATAGCTGTCCGGAGTATACTCACAATGCAAATGTACCTGAGGATTTTGCAGAAACTTTTACTGAGGCTGAAACTCCTTTATATCCAAAGTGTACAAAGTATACAAAGTTATCAGCAACAATAGCTTTATACAAACTTAAAGCTAAAAACGGTATCGCCGACAACGCTTTTACTGAGATGATGGAACTTTTTCATGATATGCTACCAGTTGATAATACTCTTCCTGATTCATTATACAGTCAAAAAGTTTCTAAAGGAGTTTAACTTGGGGTATGAAAAAATAGATGCTTGCATAAATGACTGTTGCTTATTCAGAAAGGAGTACGAGCACTTGGACAACTGTCCCAAATGTGGTGCTTCACGCTGAAAGATTAATTCACGTACCAATGAACCGGAAAAGTGTTGAAGAATGATTCAAAAGTAGTGGGTCCACGTTTTGTGTCAATAAGTCCTAGTATCTAGGAAGTTTGTTTATTATTTCTATCTGATTTGTTAAGTGGGCATCTTTTTTATTATTTAGTGGTTATAGGAAGTTGTTCACGTGCCTACTTTATCGCTATGTAGTTGAGATAGTGGAGTAAAGTTAGTTTATTTTGTAAGCCTATATATAGGCCCCCTGTTGAAGTTAGTAAAGTACGAGAGCAATTCAGAATAAAGTTATAACTATTTTTCTCTTTTTTCTGTTTTTTATTAGTTTCAAAACAAAACTTTATCCTCTTCCCAACAAAAAGGGGGTGCCTGCAAAAGTATTGCGCTATTTACCAATAAAACCAAGATTTCAGAGAATGTTCATTTCACCCGGAAAGTCTGAGCAATTGAGGTGGCATTACACTCGCATTAGTCAAGATGGCAAAATGCGCCATCCGGTTGATTCATTTGCATGGGACATTATTAATCAGAAATGGCCAGATTTTGCTTCTGAAACAAGAAATCTCAAACCAAGAAATCTCATGCTTGGATTTGCAACGGATGGATTCAATTCTTCTAAAATATGGTAATAGAGAAAAGTAATAGAGTAATAGAGAAAACCATATTAATCATTTGTAACATAAAACCAAAACCTTCCTATACAGTAATAGGGAAAAGTAAATCTCCCAAGTCCAAATTCTTAAGGCATAGAAAATAAATGGATTTAATAATTTCGCAGTGAACTTGACGATGAGATGACACAAAAAGAGAAAGGAAAAAAGATGTAGGTTTAGGGCATAAATGGATGGCAGTGTGAGGGGCGTAAAGGAATTGATGTTCTATGGTTAGTGAACTATAAGGGGGGAAAAAGTTGTTATATTTGAGGGTTTTATATATTTGTAGAAAAGAAATTAATTTTCATATCTAAAAACATGTCCCAAAAACAAAACCCCCCAAAAGACACATTAAAAAGTATTTAACATATATGATTTTTTTTTTAATTATAGTCTTCGATTATTTCAATACCGATAAATTTCACCTATGATGTTCTACTTAAAATTTATGATCTTGTAATGGGACTCAATGGACACTGATTAGATGAGATGCATTAACAACAACTTTTTTTCTATTTAATTACTAAACTTCTTAATTATTACACAAAGATATGAAGCTAACTATTGATTATATCTTGTCATGAAAGCTTTTAACTATTACTTTGTATATCTGTTACCGTTTTGTGATACACCCATAAAATATTCATTATCGACTCTAGGATAAGTTCCGCCATTCTTATTGTTTTATTCCTTTAAGCTTCTCATTAATTTACCTTTACCAATCTAATAGATAAATCTTTCTAAATCAAAAAAAATTTAGTTGTTTCTTTACTAAATGACTGATGCCTCTAATATTTTACAATCGAAAAATGTGTTTTAAGAAGATATCATTTACTTTAATTTTAGACACACAAAAAAAACTACAAAATTCACATCGATTAATTAATTATGAATCATACACTAAACACACCTGTACGACAACTGCAATCGTTGGAGTTTTACATTTAATTAACTAAGAGATAAAATCCATACAGATGAAGTCAATTATTCGTTCAAGATTAAGATAGTCTCATAGATGACAATCAAAGTGTTTAGTTAATAGAAGAAAATAATAACAAAACCAATTTTACTTACGTCTTGTCTAATATATGCCACATTTATATACTTAAGATTTAAAAATCAATCTACTTGAAAAATGGTATTTTAATGGTCTAAATAAATCGAACATGTAATGGGATTATATGAAGAACAAAGTGTTCAATTTTATTTTATTATTTGTGGATTTTAATTTATTGACTTGAAATTATATCTTCTAGCATATGCCTCCTCATGTGCATACTTTAATTTTTTATTTTATTTGATACGTGGATTGAGTTTGTATGAGAAATTTCATAGTCAAATCCATGATAGTAAATTTAATAGTCAACAAATAAAAACCTTATTATATTAAAAACATTATGGGTACATAAATGTATTTTATTTAGGATACCAATCCTATCATGTCATATCTTAGGGTTGGAATGAAAAAGTTAGTAACTACATATATCCTGGGTCAAACTTGTGACCTCCGCCACCTGCGCTTGGCCCTGCTGCCAAAGGTATAACCTCTTGTGTTCCCAACTTGTGACTTGTGAATCCAAGGGACGACCTGTGACCTGAACCACCAGCAGATGGTCCATCATCTGCCAAAGGTATAATTTCTTGTGTTTCCAACTTTTGACTTGTGAATCCGGGGGGAGACCCATGACCTGAACCACCGGCCGATGGTCCGCTTCCCAAAGGTATAATCTCTTGTGTTCCCAACTTATGACTTGTGAACCCATGACTTGAACCACCGTCTGATGGTTCGTCTGCCAAAGGTGTAATCATCTGTGATGCAAAATTGATCTTGTTTATTGGCCGAGCTTGGACTTCAAAGAGAACAATGCTCAAAATGAGGAGCAGAACAAAGCTACGCGATATTTTGGATACTTCAACCATGGTTGCTTTTTTTTGGATGATTTAAATATTCTTATGGCAAACAATAGACAAGAAGGAAAATATATATATATGTAATCTGAACCGTTTTCAAACGAAAATATTTAGCTCTGCATTGGTGAATGAATTTTGAGGGTAATTTATAGGCACTTGTCAGTTTTAGTACTTAGTAACGTATGTAAAAAACCGATTCTTCTTATGAAGGTGATTAGAATGTTAGTTTTTATTTGGTATAATCAGATAACGGATATCTAAACTTTTATGTGGTTTATAAAATCAGATTGTCAATAAATTATGCATATACTGAGACAATAAATAATTATTATAATTTAAATACTCGAATATTTTCATATCAATACAATAGTTGTGAGAATAAAGATAGTATGGTAACATATAAAATTGGTTGATTTTGTTTTATTTATTTCAAATAATTTCATTACGTACTTATCTATATATGGTATAACAAGATATTAAAAGCTATAGTTTGTTGTTAAAATATGAAGGATTTGGGAATGTAATCTATTTATTTCATATTAGTATATTAATGAAAAAGATGTGGCAGGATGTGTGAAATTGGTACATTTTCTTTCTTTTTTCTAACAAAGCGTTCCTTTAGGTACTAGCCTATATTTGTCATAACTAGATATTGAAATCAATATTTTGTTCCTTAAAAAAATGTGATATTATGTTATTATATTATGGAGGATATGTTTGTTAAAAAGAATCTCTATATACCTCAAAAGAAATTTTTTATTGTCCAACATGACATGATTCAAAATATTATGTTTATGTAATCTTACTTTTATTGTTTCGTTTAAAACGCGAACATTGTATTGTTAATAGAATATAAATTACGATAACAAAAACATTTGTAACGACAGTAACAGTTGTATGGAAATTCAAAAACTTTAATAAGTAAACTAAATGATTGTTGCACCCAAATTTTTATAATTATTTATCAAACATGAACGTGTCGATTTGTAAACAACATTTCATGAAGTGCCAATAACACCGACATTGCCTCTTCCCACCTACGATCCCATAGCTGCTCATGTCCTAGTAACATTTGAGAATATTTTACTTGCGGGTGTGCATAGTATTGAAACTAATTTTTTTTAGTATCGTTCTATCTGATCATGAAAAAACCTTTTTAAATGCAAAAAATTCAGTCCAATTCATTTTATTAATCAATCATATTTGTTGGATTGGATTGTACTTGATTATTTAGAATACTTATCAAAACAAGTTAAATTGCAACAAACTTTAAAATGACAGATCACATTGTCATGATACTAGTTTTGTCATTTTTTGCCAATTAATCATTTGTAACATAAAACCAAAACCTTCCTATATAGTAATAGAGAAAAGTAAATCTCCCAAGTCCAAATTCTTAAGGCATAGAAAATAAATGGATTTAATCATTTCGCAGTGAACTTGACGATGAGATGACACAAAAAGAGAAAGGAAAAAAGATGTAGGTTAAGGCATAAATGGATGGCAGTGTGAGGGGCGTAAAGGAATTGATGTTCTATGGTTAGTAAACTATGAGGGGGAAAAAAGTTGTTATATTTGAGGGTTTTATAAATTTGTAGAAAAGAAATTGATTTTCATATCTAAAAACATGTCCCAAAAACAAAACCCCCCAAAAGACACATTAAAAAGTATTTAACATATATGATTTTTTTTTTAATAATAGTCTTCAATTATTTCAATACCGATAAATTTCACATTTGATGTTCTACTTAAAATTTATGATCTTGTAATGGGACTCAATGGACACTGATTAGATGAGATGCATTAACAACAACTATTTTTCTATTTAATTACTAAACTTCTTAATTATTACACAAAGATATGAAGCTAACTATTGATTATATCTTGTCATGAAAGCTTTTAACTATTACTTTGTATATCTGTTACCGTTTTTTGATACACCCATAAAATATTCATTATCGACTCTAGGATAAGTTCCGCCATTCTTATTGTTTTATTCCTTTAAGCTTCTCATTAATTTACCTTTAACAATCTAATAGCTAAATCTTTCTAAATCAAAAAAAATTTAGTTGTTTCTTTACGAAATGACTGATGCCTCTAATATGTTACAATCGAAAAATGTGTTTTAAGAAGATATCATTTACTTTAATTTTAGACAAAACAAAAACTACAAAATTCACATCGATTAATTAATTATGAATCATATACTCAACACGCCTGTACGACAACTGCAATCGTTGGAGTTTCACATTTGATTAACTAAGAGATTAAATCCATACAGATGAAGTCAATTATTCGTTCAAGATTAAGATAGTCTCATAGATGACAATCAAAGTGTTTAATTAATAGAAGAAAATAATAAAAAAAAACCAATTTTACTTACGTCTTGTCTAATATATGCCACATTTATATACTTAAGATTTAAAAATCAATCTACTTGAAAAATGGTATTTTAATGGTCTAAATAAATCGAACATGTAATGGGATTATATGAAGAACAAAGTGTTCAATTTTATTTTATTATTTGTGGATTTTAATTTCTTGACTTGAAATTATATCTTCTAGCATATGCCTCGTCATGTGCATACTTTAATTTTTTATTTTTGTATGAGAAATTTCATAGTCAAATCCATGATAGTAAATTTAATAGTCAACAAATAAAAACCTTATTATATTAAAAACATGATGGGTACATAAATGTAATTTATTTAGGATACCAATCCTATATCATGTCATATCTTAGGGTTGGAATGAAAAAGATAAAAACTACATGTATCCTGGGTCAAACTTGTAACCTCCGCCACCTGCGTTTGGTCCTTCCGCCAAAGGTATAACCACTTGTGTTCCCAACTTGTGACTTGTGAATCCGAGCGAAGACCTGTGACCTGAACCACCGGTGGATGGTCCGTCTGCCAAAGGTATAATTTCTTGTGTTCCCAACTTGTGACTTGTGAATCTAAAGGAAGACCCGGGACCTAAACCACTGGCGGATGGTCCATCTGCCAAAGGTATAATTTCTTGTGTTCACAAATTGTGACTTGTGAAATCGGGGAAAGGCCCGTGACATGAACCACCAGCCAATGTTCTGTCTGCCAAAGGTATAATCCCTTGTGTTCCCAACTTATGACTTATGAATCCGGCGGAAGACCCATGACCTAAACCATCGGCGAATGGTCCGTCTGCCAATGGTCTAAGTGTCTGTGATGCAAATTTGATCTTGTTTATCAACCTAGCTTGGCTTTTAAAGAGAACAATGCTCAAAATGAGGAGCAGAACAAAACTACGCAATATTCTCGATACTTCAACCATGGTTATTTTTTTATTTTTATTTTTTTGTCTGATTTAAATCTTCTTATGGCAGCTGATAGCGAAGAAGAAAAAAAATATATGTAATCTGAACCGTTTTCAAACAAATATATTTATCTCTGCATTGGTGAATGAATTTTAAGGGTAATTAATCAGAACTTAACAAATATAATACATAGTGATGTATGTAAAAAACCGATTCTTGTTTTGAAGATGGTTTAATTGTCAGTTTATATTTATATTAATACAAAAGTAGTGAAAATAAAGATGGCATGGTAACATATAAATTTGGTTGATTTTATTTTATTTATTTCAAATATTTGCATAACGTACTTGTCTATATATGGTATAACTAGATATTGAAAGCTCTATTTGGTGGTTAAAATAGGAATGATTTGGGAATATGATCTATTTATTTAATATTACTATAATAACGAAAAAGATGTGGCAGTATATATAAAATTGGTACATTTTCTTTCTTTTTTCTAACATAGCATTATTTTAGAAACTAGCCTATATTTGTTGTTACTAGTTATATTTTGTAAAAGTAATTATCCGTTTAGTTCCCGAATTATGAATATCATGTCATTTTGGTCCTTAAACTTTTGTTTTTGGCAAATTAGTCCTTGAATTTTTTATTTTTGACCATTTTGGTCCCTCACACTAAAATTGACAGATGATTTCTGAAATTTCACATAGATAATCGTATTCCTATCACATAATAACTAAAAATGTAAAAGAAATTATTACATTACGTTCAAAAGATTTTAGTTGTAAAGGGTTTTAAGAAGAATAAGGTGGAATTTAATTTCATACTTGGTGTAATTGTTTATTACAATTTCATGTTAACATGGAGTTAGAACATGATTATATACACTAAATTTAAAAATTATTTCATCAATTTCAATGTTAGGGACCAAAATGGTTAAAAATCAAATGTTCATGGATTAATTTACCAAAATCAAAAGTTTAGGGACTAAAGTGATAAGATACTCATAATTGAGAGATTAGACAGAAAAATTACCCATTCTGTTATTAAATTATGGAGGATATGTTTGTTAAAAAAAAAAACTCCATACCCCAAAAATAATTTTTTTAATGTTTAACATGACATGATTCAAAATATTGTGTTTATGTAGTCTTATTTCTATTGTTTCGTTTAAAATACGAACAAGTTGTTATTAATAAAATATAATTTAAGATAACAATGACATTTGTAATGACAATAACACTTGCATGAAAATTAAAAAAATTTCATAAATAAACCAAATGATTGATGCACCCAAATTATTATAGTTGTTTATCAAATATAAATGTGACGATTTGTAAACAACAATTCGCACTACTACAAATATGGGATTCCACGACGGTACTTCGACGACCGTTTTTTAAAAAACCGTCGTGTAAAATTTGCAAAAACACGGAGCGGAAAAATTTTTACGAAAACCGTCGTGGAAAGGCTTGCTTCCACGACGGTCTTTTAAAACCGTCGTGGAAGAGGCCGATTCCACGACGGTTTTAAGAAACCGTCGTGGAATCGGCCTCTTCCACGACGGTTTATGTAAACCGTCGTGGAAGCAACGGCTTCCACGACGGTTTCTCAAAAAAAAAAAATTTCAAAAAATTTTTTTTTCAAAAAAAAAAAAAAAAAAAATTGACCTACCACGACGGTTTTTCCAAAAAACCGTGGTGGTAGGTCAAAAAAAAATTTTTTTGAACTACCACGACGGTTTTTCGGAAAAACCGTCGTGGTAGATCTACCACCACGGTTTTTCCAAAAAACCGTCGTGGTAGGTCAAAAAAATTTTTTTTACCTATCACGACGGTTTTTCGAAAAAACCATCGTGGTAGTGACCTACCACGACGGTTTTTTGAAAAAACCGTAGTGGTAGGTCAAATTTTTTTTTTTGAAAATTTCAACCTACCACGACGGTTTTTTCCAAAAACCGTCGTGGTAGGTATGAATGCGGGAATTTTGAAAATTTTTGAAGTTGTTTAACTTTTTGGAACGTATATTAAAACCCAAAAAAATACCCTCTTTCCTACCCCATTACACTCCGAGCCTCTTTCACTCTCTAATACAAACTCTAACTCCAAACCCAAAGCCGCCCATATCCTCCCTCCATTTATCGCTCTCCACTCCCTCTCTACATTCTCGTCGCCATTCCTCTCTCTCTCTCTAACCCCGAGCCTTTTTCCCTCTATCTCTAGCCGTCATTCCTCCCTCTCTCTCTAACTCCGAGTCCTTTTCCCTCTCCCCTCGCAGCCATTCCTCCATCCCCTACATTCTCTACCACTCCACCCGTACCCACGCTCGACAATCCGGTAAGTTAAAATGTATCTTGCTTGGGTAAGCCACGGATTTGTGAAATTTCCGTCCAAAATGTCAAAAATCCACAATGTTCCTTCCAAAATGTTGATTTGGTTGATTGTTGATTTGGGAATTTTCAGTAGAAAATTGTCCAAAATCCGTCCTTTCGGTGATTGTTAATTGTCGGTGTGATTTAGATTGCTTTAAAATTGATTGGGTAAGACATGGATTTGGGAATTTTTCAGAAAAAAATGTTGATTTTGTGAGTTAAATTTTCCGGATTTGCCACCTGTGGGAAATGAAATCAATTCAAAAATTTTTTTTTTTTTTCGGCGGAACCTACCACGACGGTTTTTTTTAAAAAAAACCATCGTGATAGGTAGACCTACCACGACGGTTTTCTTGAAAAACCGTCGTGGTAGGTCCGCCTATCACGACGGTTTTTTACGTGAAACCGTCGTGGTATGTTCCTAAATGTCCACATTTAGGTCATATTTTTTGCCTATTCCACGACGGGTAAAAAACCGTCGTGAAATCTGAAAAGATTCCACGACCCTGGATTCCACGACGGTTAGAAAACCGTCGTGAAAATATTACCACGACGGTTAAAAACCGTCGTGGTATCCATATTTTGTACTAGTGTCGTGAAGTGCCAACAACACTTATGAGATTTACATATCCATCATTCATAAATCATCATCCAAACATGTGAAAGTATATTCACAAACACTTGGTGAGCACCTAACTTAAAACTCATTCTATAGCAAAAAAAATCAACCCATGCTTAGATCTAACAACCAAGTTAACCTAAGCATAGATCTAGGCATAACCAATCAAATAAAAACCATAATGTAGGGTAAAAATAAAAAATTATGAGCTTATGCTCTTACAACCCAAACTTGAAATACACATAAATCCTTAATCAAAAGGTTAATGAAATTCTTAGAAGGTCAAGAGGAATACCTCTAAAGTTGGAATGGTTGCTCTAGACCTTAGGATGAGAAAGATTTTTCCTCTACACTTCACTACCCCAACTCTAAGGGCTAGAGGGAGAAGTTGGAAGAGAACTAAAAATAAGGAGGTTTAACTAAATGGTTCAAGTTCAACCTCACAACACCTATTTATAGGTGAAAAATCCATAATTTCTAACAATTATTTTTTTCTTAAAATTACATATTTGACCCTAAAAATAAAATATTTGCCCTTTATTCCCATAAGGTGGCCGGCCAAGTGGAGCCTAATCCACTAAAAAAAATCTTCTCTTAATTATTCACTTAATTCTTTCCAATTTTTCAAAAAATCCTAAAATTCACATACTTATCTTTGATGAGGTGTCCACCAATTATGGCCTCGTTTGGCACTCCCTTCTAATATGCAGTTCACTTTCTTAATGATCCAGATATTATTAATATTGTTTTAACTATTAACAATACAGTAATACTGGACTACAGTCCATAATTCATCTACACTTAACTGAACCACATATAGTTTTTTCTTGGGACTTGGAGCTATGTAGCCCTCATTGCTCCAAATATTATTCCTGATTATTTTAGAGGGATCCCATACCTTATTTTTAACTCTGCATCCGTAATGACGGTCGGTCATAGTATAATTTCAATACTGTTTAGTATACTGCAATACCGTCTTATACCGATCATGAGTTATCCTGGTCATACTTAAGCCAGAATAAAAACATAAATCATGATTCTGTCTTTTCACCATAAGGCCTTATACCCGACCTAAAAAGACAGTCATTGAGTCTCAAGGTTGATAAGAACTCAACTCAAACAGATTTATGATAAATTAGATCATGCATTTCATATTGACATATATAGCACAGACTTAGATTTCCTTTGTATCTAAGGAATTCATGAGTCCGTAAAAGTTTGGTCGTCACAATGTCACTTCTGAACTTTTTGTGGATTAACATGTTCGGTTTTCAATTTCTTTTATATTTTGGTAATTTCCATAAATTTGCAAAACAGTAGCAATTTTCTCCATGCACAATGGTCGATTTAGAAACTACATTAATGGAATAAAATTTTGTGTTTGGATGTTTTATTCTTAAATTGTATTCAAATGTAAAGTGTATTGGAGTTGTTGGTAAGAAAGAATACGTGATATAATTAGTAAAAGTAGACTAAAAAAATATATAATTGATGAATAGTAATTTTATTGAATTCATATTTTTAAAATATTTGTATTTAAATAGATTATATGAGATACCTTAACATACTTTGCATTGCATTCAGATATAATATAGAAAGGAGGATATTTACCATCATAAGATTTTAATTTTTTTTTTACATGTGCAACCTAAATTTCTCATGTTGTGGCACTTTTTTTTTTTTTTTTTTTTGGGACAATTTAGTTCTCGAATAAGTCCCACAATTTCCTAAAACTTGTCCCATATCTAGTTGTTACTCCCAACGGTTTAAGGACTAGAATTGTCAAAAAAAAAAAAAAAAAAAAAAAATCAAGGGTGAAAATTACAGACACAAGAAGTTCAATAAGCACAATGCTAAAAAATTTGATCACAAAATAAAATACAAAATACAAAGAGTCCTACCAAGGACCTAATAAACATATCACTTTATCTTTGGGGGAAAAAAAACTATATCACATCCGTTAGCATTATGTATTGAACACATGGTCACAAATATCCACGATATTTTTTTAATTTCCGTCGAAATTTCCGTGTTTGAGTGCCGAAATATCTTTTAGGCGTAATATTTTTTCCGTCAAAATATTGAGGATATATCAAAAAAAATCTGGAAACATCAGTAAAAATCTTGATATCGGTAAAAGTCGTGCAATTTTTACAAAACATTGAGAAATATCGAGGAAATATCAGAAATTTCGATGGAAATATCAAAAATTTCGAATGAAAATTGTAGTTTGAAAATTTTCAGAATCTCATATTTCTATCCTTTATTATCTTTTTTAGCATGCTATAATCATCTTCTATTTTTCTAAATAAACGGTGACATAAAGCAACTAGCACTAACATGTTATATAAAGATAAAGATAAAATAAAAACTAATGCATAAAAGTTAAGAGAATACATTCTCCTAGGCTTTTACAAACTTTGCACAATTTCTTATTTATGAAAAGAGAGAGAGATCAACAAATCTACATATTAATATATTTACAACTATATTCAACTCTATATTCAAATAACATATCATGACATCAATTTTGTTTGAATCAGGATGTCATCTCAATCATATTTGAACCTCATATGACTTCCTTTTTGTATTAGGATATATATAATAAAATATGTTTCTTATGTGAAATTTGTCTATTTATGTATTTTTTTAGTATTTGTGTTATCCTAAAGCATTATGAATATTTTATAGCATATTTCAGTAACTTTCATAATTTTTCTGATATTTCCATCGATATCAATAATATCTCCGAAATTTCTGTAAAATTGAACTACCGATATTTCAATCGATATTGATATTTTCATCCTTGATCAGACATATACAACTTGGGTATACAACCAACTTTACGTTACTTTCAGTTCATGGATTGAGATTCAATAGCTACAAGATATACATGCTCATATATATTTTTACATATAAAGATACAAAAAAGAGTACATATAAATATATATATATATATATATATATCTATATAAGACGTCATTTGTTAATTTGGTTATTTACACAAATAACCTTGTTGTTCCAAGAACCAGAGCGCCCCTTCTGCAGCATGTTCTGCCGCCACCTTTTTTTTAGGATGTGGTGAACTAAAGCACTCCAAAATCATATCCGGAGCTTCTTCTATTTCGACCAGAACCTTGTAAGTAAATCTGCAAAAAGAAGACGGTATTTTTGGATTCAAACCTAAACGTCGGAGAAGTGCATGTTTCAAAGCAATGATAAAATACTACGCTTACAACTTCAAGTGGCCAGGTCCCTCCTCATTGCAGCATTCAAATGAAGGAGGCTTCCAACAGTTAGCGGTGCAAACTTCATACAGGCGGGATCTCGCTGTTGGGGTATCTGGTTGTGGGATATCTGAAAGATGAGTTTTGACGGTAAAAGATACAGCGAATACTTAAAACATGACACCATGATGAACAGAAGCAGCTAGAGACAAGTAAAAACAGTACCTGTGGTCTGTATTTCGATGTCAGAATCAATATTTCTAATGATCTCACGATTAGATTGGGGCTGTCTTCTTGTTTCCGGTTTGCATGAGCCATTCATCGGTTTGTTTGTGGAACGAACTTTGGTGACAAACTTTGAGACTGAGGGTTCTTCTAAAGTCAGATTCTTGAATTCAACGTGATTGGGAGGTGGGGCTACATCTATTGGTCCTTCGTCATATCCAATAAGTTTGGCCTCCATCTTGCTGCTTGTTTTCAAGGCTTTCTCCAAAGAATTAGATTTGAGCACAACGCCTTGAGCCTGACCAACCAGTAAATTACCCAAGAAGCTTACAGTAAATTAAAAAAATCTCATTAAAGTCGAGAAACAAAAAAGACAGGTAATTAATATTAATGAGACTTTTAAGCTAATTAATATTATGCCCAATATTATTCAAACAAGCAAAAGGACAATAGCTACAGCATTGAAAGAAGAAAAGAGCATATAGATTTTACCTTCAACTGTTCAAACACTCGTTCTGCAGCAATTTTCTTCGCCTCCTTTATGCTCGAGTTGGTTGCAGATGCAGTTGCCGAAACATTGTCGCCTTTCACTTTTGCTTCAACCAAGTACATTGAACCCTTCTCCGATACAGAAAAAGGATGGCCGCAAGAATGATATTGGCAAAGTTCCGTTAGCTCCCTGATTGGACTAAGCTGCAAAGTCGAAAAGCTTATGATTGGATCCAGAAAGGATAGCATTATCTCCCACACACGGTTCAAATTGAAACCTGTGTCAAGCAGAATTGAACCGACACAGGACTCAACCAAGTCGCCGAGAGCCTGAAAGGAACAAATATGAATTCAGAATTAATGAAGAAATTTTCCTAATTAAGAAAGCACTATTTTCAGCTTATATAGGGGATAGCTAACTCTAAAAGCCCCGCAATAAATGGATCCATCATAGAAAATTAATTTCCTTATGCATAGCAAACCATTTGAAGGAGAAGATATTACGCTACAAATTCTATAATTCAAATATTTTCCGAGGGCTTATGGTAGTGTTAGGAACCCATTAGGTAGATAGAACTCTCTTTTACAAATCCGGCTTGCAAGGGGAGGGGACCCAAGGGCTTATAAACCCACTATTTATCTTATAATCTTTCCATGTGGGCTAATTGAATCTTTCCTTGAACGGTAATGATGGCTAATAACATAAATTTGAAGTGAGTGAAGTATTCAAAAATTCTTAGATTTAAACGCTTCAAAAACCATGGCTAATCACAAGTTTTAAAATGTGCAAATGATTGGAATGAACGATATGCTAACTCTATCTCAGATATGGTGCTTGTGGTTGAAGTTTAGGAATATCTAGCAGACGGCATTTAGTGATTACAAGATCAGTTCAAATTTAAAAGACCGGATATGTTAGAGAAGGAAAAGAGGACAGAGAGATCACAAAATAAGAAAATCATTTTCTCATAAAGGCAAAAGCAAAAGTTCATAGACGGTTTACCTTTGGACACTTTGGCCAATTATCCTCATCGCATTCTGATGCAGGCGCTTGGGTAAAGTCAACATATTTGTTTATGGCTTTAGAAAGGCCACTGGAATCAGAGATAAGAAACTTTTGAAGGGATCGATCTACAGCGACATTTGCAAAGGCTTGATTACTCACGAACATTGATCTCAAATCCGTCAACTGACCGGGCTTTAATTTTGGATAGACTGAATACAGGTATGAGGTAATTAAATAATCCAAGACAGCATCTCCTAAGAACTCCAGCCTCTGGTCAAAAGATCAATGTTTAAGTTTGTTAATGCAAAATTCTCTGACTTCTCGTAAGCAAAGCACATTAAGGAGAGAATTCACACCTAACATTTAGGGCATGTATGCATATTGTCCAGAGAAAGAGACTGAGAGGAGTGTTTTCTCTTTCCTTTCATGTGTTACTTACTAAATTAGAAATGGACTTCAAATTCCTATTTTGGTAAGAGCATCTCCAATGCAATGCCGACTTTTGAGTCAATGCCAAATTTTGGCATTTGGGTAAGAAAACCATTCTCCAATGCAATGCTGTACTTAATGTCAAATTTGGCATTTAGTTGCTATTGGTTGATGTGTTTACTTTTTAACTCGATAATTACAACATTCCATTTCCAATCATTTAGGGGGAGTTTGGGGTTTCTTTTAAACCCAAATATTTTCACTCAGTTTTTGTCTTTTTCTGAAAAAGTTTTTTATCTTTTCTGAAAAAGTTTTTTGTCTTTTCTAAAAATTCAAAAAAAGTTACTATTGAAACTAAAAAATTTCAACTCAAACTCATACACCAAACAAACCCTAAATATTTTAAAATTTCCTTCTTAGAAGTTCAAAGCTCATTACGATAAAAGGTAGATATAGCATTTAAAACAGCATTAGGTGCAGGAACATAAAATAGAATACACATCAAATATGCTATTTTCATACGCTTGATGCCAATTTTAGCAGAGACATTAGCATTTAAACTGGAAATGGTCCAAGTATAGACTTGAATCATATGCTTGATTCCTTTCCCTATTTCTCTTCTTTCCTATCCAAACGCATTCCCTTTCCAATTGCAATCCATTACGAAAATTAGAATAAACAACCTTAAAATTAAACCAAGTGCTAGGTGCATACCTGGTAGCAGCCTCCTCCATGCTTGTTGTAAGAAGGATGAACAAATGCCTGTGTAAGCAGACCCCTATGGAGAAACTGGTAACCTAAAGAAGCCTCAAGAGCTCCAACGTTGATTTGAGCAGCAAGTGGGACGTGCCTAGTGCTTGCTGTGCAAACATCAGTGACTTGTGAGGCTTCAAAGCCAACTTGTATACCAATCCATCTGAGGAACGCAGTTGCAGCTTTAAAGCCGCTGTCAACAATAAATGCTCCAACAAGAGCTTCAAGAACATCAGCAACTGTTTTCTTATGCAACCAGTGGTGACCTTTGCTGCATCTGACTTCACTAGGATTTGTCCTATTTACCCCATCGTTCAAAGATTCGGCATGGATATTTTTCTCTGTTTCGCCATTGCAGACTACTGGGCATGAACGGCCCAGAGCAAAAAACTGACTGGGATCAAATATTTGATCGCGTATGTATACCTTACAGAAGAAAACAAAAAAAATGCATTACTATTATAAACCCTAAAAGTAACATATATGCAAAGAACATTAATTTCCCTTGCTGAATCTTTTTCTTGAATGGAACTATAGATAGATGAAGGGAAACATGTTTGCCTAGAATTGTCATATATGCAAAGCAAGAGAGTTGCTCAAGATACAAAAAGCTATATATGAGTGTGATGGATGAAAAATGATAATTGGCAATATCCAACTCTGTTAACTCGGCCGACCACCATCAGTTCCATGTGTTTATCACTTTATAATAATAATATTTCGGCGTTGGGCATGTTAGACACCTTGTATCCATGTTGGATGAGACCTCTGACACAAATTTAGAACTGAACTCGCTGATTGGATAATAAGTTTAGTAGTTACATCAGATCTGACATAGAGACAAGACCTTCATAATCCAGGAAACAAAAAACCATAACCTGAAAGCTTAATCATACCTGTAAGTTCCTCTTGCATGCTAGCTTGAATAAATTCAAATTGTTGACTACGTTAGAGCGTTTCTTCGTAAGTTGACCTTCGTCAAGTGTACCATGCAAAAGAAAAAGATGTCTTGCAACGGCATATTTGAGAAAAGCATCACCAAGTATCTCAAGCCTTTCAAGAGAAAAACCCTCCTGGCACCTCTCAGTGGTAAGTGCTTCTAGAACCTAAAATGAAGATTTACAGCGATTAGTATGACCCAAGGTTTATGTCTAGCTACACAATAACAAAAGTAAGTACAAGACAAGTAATTATTTGCACAATCAGAAAATAATAGTAAAATTTTGTCTGAGGATGTCTGTCCATTCTCTGGTATTTACTTAAGTAAATCACCATTTTACTCCTAAGAAATCAGGTAAATCATTGCTTTACCCTAATTAAGTCATCAGTTTACCGTTAAAAAATGGACATAAAAAATAGGAAAAGAGAATTAAGACGTTTATAAAGTTGAAGGTGTAGAAAATGGATATCCATACCCATTTCACTAACACAAATTTTTATTATTCATTGCAAAGTATAGCCAACAATTAATTGTGATATCTTGCAGTAATATCTTACTCTAAAAGCAGTAACTTCAGACCCCTCTGGGAATGAAACAGATAGTTCATTCCTCAGTTCGATGGCAACAAGCAAGTTCTCCAAACGCTGCATAAGTGATGGTAACAAAGAAATTGAACTCCCAATTTCCTTTGAAAACCCTATTATCTTCAGCTGACAAAGCTCAGGAGGCAAACAGATGAAGTACTCATCTAGGTGATTTGATGCTGTCAGAAACAAATGAATCACAAAAATAAATTGGAGTAAAGGAGTGAGGAGAAGAAAGATGCATTAAATATTGATAAGCATCAAGAACAAAGAAAGCTCGGTATTCTTACAAGATATTCTCAAAGAAGTGAAAAAAAAGAAAATAAGAAAGTTGTCACTTTAATGAAAGTATGTAAGCATGCTTAAGATGATGGATAACTTCTTCTTTCTACTTCTCCACATGGTTAATAATGAAGAAGCAACCTTATGTGCAGCACATTGTCTATAATATACGAAAAATTAGCTCAATCCTTACAGTTGTGTTTCGTCTGCACTCCTTAGCATAGCCCGAAGTTTTTTTTTTTTTTTTTTTTGGGTAATTTATTATTATACTCTTGGAATCTAAAATGAGAGACTACAGCTCGTTAAAGATAGGAGCAATACTTGTTTTGATTAAGCTTGGTGTAGATATGGTATCTCTTTGTACCCCTCTAAATCAGAAACAGTTTTCCCATTCTTCCATCTTTTTCAGTTTTCAAAAACATATAAACAGCATTTGATTAAAGGGAAAAATATATATATACATGTATGTATGTATGTATGTATGAAGCAACCTCAGTTTTGTATCCCTTTCTCACTCTTCATCGGACTAACTTAGGTTTGACTTGAACTACAATCAAAGTTTGGTTCATTTCTTCATTTTTTTCAATAGCAGTAAAAGCTGCTTTTAGCTTAATGGATGAGTACCAACACTACTTAAAGAACACATTCAGCATTGCAAAACACCATGCATCTTTGTTCTTCGCAAGCTAGTACTTAAGATATTGAATAATCAAGCATGCATTTATGAACATGACAATCGACGCGAAAAAAGAAAAAAAAAAAAAAAATATATATATATATATATGCAGTGTTGCAGTTAATCACGAAGTGATATGCTAATTATATTAATATATTCTCCAACGTAATTAGGATGCCCAATAAGTATTCAACAGAAAAAGAACTTAGATATGAGAATGCATTATGCTAACTATTTTGAGGTAAAACTGACTATGTTATAGTTAAAATATTTGTCTATATACAAGGTGGCAGCAAGCATTTTCCACCTCACTAGCTTCAGAAAACTACGATAGATTCAATGAGCTAGTTTTTGGAGATTCCTAGGTGAAGGAGCTCCCATAAATACTAGCTTACTCAGTCACTTTCGGGGATGCAGACAATAAACGAGCAAGAGGAAATTCAGTCATCTCCTATTTCTCCCACAACTCGCTTCTTTCTCTTTCTTTTCTTCTCTAAATAGTAACCAAAACTCTCTTATTCAAAACTTCACTTCAAATACTCTCTAAATCTTGACACTTTCTTTCACTTCAAAGGCTATTGAGCTAGCAAGAAACCCCAAACTTCAAGTTATGTTTGTGGCATAAAAGTTCCCAATTAAAATTACTCTTAATCCTATTACTGTTTCTCTTCTTTAATTCTTAGTTCTTTATTTCTTTTCGCCCTTTACATTACAGCAACTTATTTTTTTGTCATTTTCCAGTTTTATAACTGGTCCATAGTAATTTTAGTTATTAAGCTTCAGTTGATTAATCCAGTTACTTGGTCCTGTTATTTATTTTTCCGATTCTAACTGGTCCTATCATTTATTTTCCGATAATAACTGGTCCTGACAGTTATTATTGGTCCATTACTTTATTTTTTATGCACTTTGCAGTTTTGTTAATCTAACACTCTTAATATTTTGTCCTTATTACGATATTACGATCTAACCTAATATTGTTTTTCAAAAAAATACCATGAAAAAAAAAAAAAACCCCATGTATAATTCTCCAACCTATTTAGGATGCATAGTAAGTACTCAGCAGATAAGGCACTCTGATATTAGAACCAAATCCAAGAAAGATTACCATACTCATCTTGCCTCCGGTTGTGCAGCAAGTTGTGCAAAGAGAAAAGCGGTTTTGCTTGCAAAAGAGGTTGTTCGGGGTATTTAAGTTGGATGCCAAACCTGACCCCCAAAATTTAAACAATGAATCACTCAACACAATAATGCCAAACTTCTATAACCATTTCTGAAACAAGTTTCGAGGAAATGAACTTTAATTTGGGATAAATTAATAGAGGATATGCTAAGAGAAATTGATGCCATGTTGCTTACTTTTCATTTAAATGTTCCATGTAGCTTAAAGTCCTTGATTCTTCATATTGGCTGTGCCCGTTCTTTTCGTTGACAACATTGGCAATGAAGTAAAAGCCCTTCTTATGAGGAGCATAAACCAAACTATTCTCAATATCACGTATTCTTCTGCAGCCATCAGCAAGCTGCAAGGTATCCTTCGACACGAGAAATTTCTTTTCTACTGTATTTTCTTGAATCGTGAAAAGTGGAGATGATATGCATCTTCTGATAGTCTTCCAGTCTATGCTCAACGTATTTTCATGGTGATGAAAATTCACAGGGAGCAACAGGTAGAAGGTTGATGAGCTTGATTCAGAATATTCATTCTTTCCCAACGGGACATATTCTGGGACAAATTCCATCCTATCAAGGATGACCTTGAGAAACATTTCTTGAAATTTTTCTGCCAGAGTAATCTGTAAATACATTATTAAAAACAAAAAAGAGGAAATACTTAGAAAAGATTTGGGCATAAAAATTTTAAAAAAATAATAATAATTATCTACCTCGTCTTCATAAAATTCTGTAACACCCGATGGGACTAGCTTTGTCATCACTGATCTACCACGAGCCAAATGAAGCTCAAGTTCCAGTTTCTCAGCCTCTACTGGGAGATTTCCCTTGAGAAACAGACCAAACTGTTTATAGATTCTGTCCGCAGGATGGGGCATAAATTCTATATGGTAAGAGTAAAGATAAATTGGATTATCTAAACTTTTCCATGGCTCGTTTAGCAAAGCAGGAACTAGCATCTCATGCAATTCTACTCGAGTACTCTCATCTGCTGCAAAAAAAAAAAAAAAAAATCAACGGTACTTGGTAGGGAAAAAAAACACGCAAAAAAAAAGAGGAAAAAAAGTGTCGATAGTCGTCGTGACCAAACCTTCACTGTTGTCAGAATCAGAAGAGTTGAGCATTGACCTTTCCAGATGTGAATTATCTTGCATTGGCAAGAGATAGTCATTAAACACACCAAGATTATGTAACTCTTCAATTGCCTTGAGACAAGCAACTTTTTTAGCAGCTTCTGATGATGATTGGGGTGTGCCGACAATTAGATGAATTGGAGCATTGGAGGGTAAAATTATATGGCATACAGTTCCCTCCAGATCATCAAGAAAGAAGAATTTTGGTTTCGGGTCGAAATACCTGCAAGAACAGATAGATGTTCGAACATGAGTAATGCTATTAGACACCACTACTCAAAATGGATGGGTGGGTCCTACACTTGTGGGGCCACCTAAGGGACCTACCACTCATGAATTTGGTGTCGGACACCATTGATGTAATCGAAAACATAGTCATACAGTATTCAAAATATGTCGTGTGATTGGAATGATCAAGTATGATTGGACAAAAAGAAAAGGCTGCATTTGGCATAGGAACATACTCATCATGTGGAAGTTTTGAACAGTACTGGTGAAGCAAAGATATGCTATACGCAGAACTTATGGAAGCACCAGATGAATCAACTTTGTATACTCTTTCTTCAGAGCCAATAAACATCTCATTGGATGTTCTGTGCGCAATTTCAAAGTTCATCTGATATTCATCTCTTCGAAAGTTTTCTATCAGATCCAGATCTTTCTGATTGCCCCTACAGCAATAAGAAGATCAACAATTACTTCCAAGACGGAGAAAAAAAGAACTAAATTACTGTACTCAGAATATGTTCTTTGGAAAGCACCTGTCCACCAAAAATGCATATTCAGACTGAGGCATGCGCGCTCGACCTCTTGATTGTATAAAGCTAGCAACAGTTTCCGGGAGATCAAACCGTATCACTAGGCAGCATGTCTGAATATCAAGTCCTTCTTCGCCTACTTTAGTTGCAATCAACAGATTCAACTGCCAAAGTAATTAGCCACAAGATTTAATTTCACACTCTATCAATAGGAAGTCGCAGAAAACAAACTTTTTACTTGTTTATTGCCAAGTGCCAACCATTAAGAGATAGTAGAATTTTCCATTGCACAAAAAACTAGCTTAAAACATAAGAGACGAAATGTTATTTTTGCACATTGTCGGGTACCATTGATTTTTGGAATACCATAGTGGGGAAGATGACTAAAATGCTTGATGCATGAACAAAGTATATATTCATAATGATGGGAAGATGACTTTACGATGCATTACTACAAAATAATTAGTTAACGAGAAGATATAAAGCATTACCTCTCCAGATCGGAACTTTTCGAGAATGATTTTCAAGGCCTTGCGAGACATATTCTTCAGTCCAGAGTTTATACCTACAAGAAAATTACATTTCCAAGATGCCAGAAATTCGAGGCCTTGTAGTATGCATGACAAGGATCTTGCAGTGACAAGCCTATTAACAAAAACTATACATTTCGCGTTTGGTTGTAACCTGAAAAGGAGGGGCAAACCTTATTAGAACAGCAGCCACAAAACATAATTAAGCATACCATTTTTCTTAACTAACCACTAAAAATAATTAGTGACTTTAACAGCAACCTGAACATTAGAATACAATGTCAAATCAATTGTAATATGAATATTGGAAAAGAAAATAAATAGCATAGAATCCACAATAACAGGAAATTTTGCATTTTTGGTTTCTATCATACCAATTTTTAAGCCCACCTAATTGAAAATTCTAATACACATTGCAGTCCTTTTAGAACAATTGTCTTCTTCTTCCATTTGACTACCAATCAGCATTTATATGATCTATCTAACCACCGTCTCCTTTGAGCGTAAAATCAAAACATAATTACCCATAAATGTAACGAAATACTAGCCAAGGCATTCCATATGGATTCTTTGTAAACTTTTTGTTAAGAGGGTTCAAAACTGCATCAAAAACAGGATTTTAAGAAAATAGGTCTCCTAATAAAAAAAAACGATAATAAAAACAACTATACCAATGCAACAATCCCAAAATATCACTCTTCGGTCAATTAACCTTACATAATAGTCAAATTCTACATCGTACATTAAAATAAATAAATAAAATCGATGCCAACCTGGAGGAGGAAAGAATTCCAATTAGTGTCAAAAGCTTGCTTGAGAAAAATGGCTCTTTTAATACCTCAGATCCAACAGCATCTACAATAGTTACAAAACAAAATCAACATCAGCAATAGTACCAGATATAAAAGTAATACCTGTGTTTTTCACATCAAGTTTTTCTTCCACTCATTATTTCACCGGTTTTTTTTTTTTTTTTTTTAATTTTTACGATAAAGTTCAATAGTTACCATTTGAATCAAGAAATGCCTAGAAGAGAATACGACAAATAGATTTTAGTACCTGCTGTACAGTCAGCAGCAAGGACGTCAGCAGCCTGAGCAAGATATCTATCACATAAAGAATCATTACTACAATCTCCCTCTGCCTCCATTAGTTCATTACGTTCAGAGCGGTTCAAAAGAAGACGAATTGCCTTGGGAATGGGGAAAACAGAAATGACAAAATTAAACATGCCAGAAACGAATCAAAATACACACAGGTAAAGAGAGATGAAGAAAGCATAAAGTTATTTTCTCCTGCAAAATCATCCCTACGTAGTTAAAACTAAAATCATTCCATAAAACTAAAATCATCCCAAGATATGTTCTGGTTAATTTTCATAGGATGAATCGATAACATGGAACAAAAAAAAAAAAATTTATAAGAAAAACCCTTTTCATTGATGAAATAATCAATTAAAAAGAAAAAAGAGGATGAGATGTCCTCAAAGAAAAGAACAAAAAAAAAAAAGCAAGACAAATGACAAAAAGAAGATAAAAATCAACAGCAACAAACCCAGCCTATCATCCTCTAATAACATATAACATCCTTCCAATTAATAATAATCAAGGAAAATGGGATAAAATAATAAATACCATGAAATAAAATAAAATAAATAATAACCAATCCTTTAGTAATCAACACCTGAAACACTCAGAGATACCTAGGCATTTGTTTTCCCCTTAAGTAGAATGTGAATACCGAAGATAATAACAAAGTATTACGAGAACTAACAAATATTAGAAGAAGTTGGGAAGTGCTAACTTGTAATGCTCCCCAAACACCAAGATTGTCCAAGCAGAATATGATATTGTCATGTAGTCTGTTTAGCTGTTTCTTTAAGCTCCTTAGACTTTGCAAGTCATCTTTCTTCGAACTAAGTTCTGATACACACTGTGCTAACCACCGAGAAATCACAAGTCACAACTGAAAATTAAATCCTCTTCGTAAACACGATGAGTAAAATTACACTGTTCAGAACCAAGAAAAAATATACGATCAACACACCTCACGTTTCAGGTCCCCAAGTTTACTGGAATAAACCGTGTAAGGACTGGATGTATTGTATACCACAGGACCATAATGATATATTCTAACCGTTGCAGATGTTACAAAACTCTCCAACTCATTTTTGTCTTCAACTGTATAAACCTATGAAGTGAGGATGAAAAGTGGAGTTTAGAAACAGAGATGGGGAACTGATTAGAAACTGTCGGCTAATGTTCAAAATCATAGAAATTGACAAAAATATAGGGCATAGATATTTTAAGTCAGGTAGTCACATATTTTGATGAGTGATGTTTACGGAGAGACCTCATATATACAAAGAAATGAGAATGGTGAATTTGGAAGGTCCAAAAGTGATTGAAGGTACATCACCAATGTCAAACCCCAACATATGTAGTGCAGACACAAATATTACTTGTAGTCCGGATAGTTAAAAGCAAAAGGAAAATAGGAACCTTGTGGACTTGAATTTAACATCAAATTGACAACCTCAACAACCCACCTTAGCATCAAGTAAACTCTCAAGACTATTGATGCTTTTTGCTAAATTCCCTTCACTAGAAGCACCTGAAAAAATAATGACGTCAAACCGGGATAAGTTACAATTTAGCATGAGGAAACAGACTTAGAACAATTACAATAAAAAAAAAATGATGGATTCATCCAACACAATTGTTCTAGATACATTTATACAAAGACAAGATGAAATTTATGAATGCCTTGTTTAGTATCAATGCCAGCTAAGACTCAAATGAGATCTCCCAACAAGTATAAATACTATTGAACCATATACAACGTGTGATAAAACCTATATTCAGATGTGGGAATGAATATATACACGTGTATCCTAACAGCCCTGCCCAATTCTTTTTGTTTTGAATTCCCACATCAAACATGTTCCAACAATCATTCCTCACTAAAAAGAGGATGAGTTCCAAATAGTATCATGACTAAAGTAACAATTTCAGTGTCAATGGTCATGATTCCAACAATCATTACCTTTCCCTATAACTGGAGATGCTGTCATGCCGAATATGCGAGGACGCTTTATTGCATCCGTTGTATAGAAGACCTATAAAGTTTCATATCACCTAACATCAACAAATCAAACTAAGGACCAAAAACCAGGAAAAATTAAATGTGTGCCAGATGAGGTACATAAGCGCATAAAAGAGCTAATTACTCGCATGATTTCGGCATAAGGATGGTTGCTTTTGACTTGAGCATGGTGGCATTCATCAAAAATCAGCAGTGCAATGGAATCCATCTTGATTAGACAATGACACAAGCAGTGCACTAGAATTTGAGGAGTCATAACAAGAACCTGTAGCAAAACAAAAAGTCAGCACAAAGGTTTAAGGAGGATTTGGCACTTTGACAGCGGTAAGGAAAGATGTATATCAGCATAAGAGGGCCGGTCTGCAAACTCCTTCAAATCAGCATTTCTTTTACGTGAATTGATAACACTAGAGTTGCAAAAGTGAAATAAAAATAAATTAAAATCTTGAGTAGATGTTGAATGGACATTGAAGATGCTACATAGGTTCTTACCAGTTAAAAGAAAGAAAACTAAAGAGTATAATTTCAAAATAATGTAAGCTATATATTAAATAACAATGAAACATTCCTACCTCATACTGTTTCATCTCTTTTTCCCAATACTCATGGCTCTTCAAGCGCTTAGAGTTCCCACTGCAGATCCCAACCTTGAAATCAATCGAGTCTTCTATAACTTTTGCTTGCTACAAAAGATATCAGATTTGACTTAAAACCATGCATTACGAAAAATAAAGAGCATGTTTCAGATTTTATTTTATTTTATTTTTCTTTATAAGAAACAAAAAAATTCATTAATAGCAAAAAAGTATAGTAAACAGAGGAAAAGGAGTCGTCCAATAACAAAAAAGAAAGAAATCTAAAACCAACAAACAAAGATATCTTAAAAATTATCAGATGACGAAATACAACAAAAAAAAAGAGACTGGAATTAGAAGAATAATACTATGGGTTCCAACAGCTTAAATACCAAGAGACATAGCAGTTGATTTTGTTAGAAGATAATTGGAAATGGCATTATGCATATCCTGCCAACTAGAAATGATAAGTCACCGGAAAAACATTTTAAATACCAAATAAGAATTGTAAGAATTATCACTAAAACTCAATAGACCCAAATGACCCAAGTCCTTCCATGTGAACCTAGAGCAAAGTACCAACACAATACAATTTAACTCGATCTACAACAAAGAGAGTCACCCAACTTTGCACAAAAGCCTAAATCATAACCATGTTTCTATTCAATGAAAAGCTATCTCTATTTACTTTCTTTCTTTTTTTTTTTAATTTTTCTAGTTCCATGGCTTCCGCCACTGAATGTCACATAATAGAGAGCACTTAACCTGTTGAACCAAAGCCACCGTGGGCGCGAGAAAAACACATATGCTTTTCTGGGGTTTCTTTATCAGGTGGCCTAGCTCATAGATAAGCAGCACAGCTATGTGAGTCTTCCCACAACCAGTCCCCAAATAGACGATTATGTTCTCCTCCACTGCTTTCTTGCAAAGCTCCAACTGGTACCTTAAGAACACAAAATAAAACAAAAGACAAACAAGTCTATCTCAATACATTTTTAGTATGTAAAAAACTGAATCAAATAACAAAACAAATCCCATCATTCTATTCCCCTCATTTGTTCCTAAACTGCATTACATGAAATAGTAGAATTCTATACAGGACATAGGCCCGTTTGGAACGCCAGTGTGTTCCAACGGGAATTTTGCCATTCAACTTCAAAACTCCCAAATTAACATCTCACATTCTTTCTTAAATTTTCATGAAAATCAAACTTCAAAAGTGTATAACTTTCTTATTCAAGTCGAAATGAAATCATTCTTATGTCTAAATACTCATAACAAGGAGAAGAACGAAAAAAGATCCATATTGTATATTTTTTCCTTCAAAATTTTTACACTATTCCTTCACACTTTAATGAAACAAACATTTAAATTCCAACCTACAAAACTCAACTCCAACCATTGTTCCAAAGAGTTTTTAACCGTTAACAGAACTTGATGTCTGATTAAAAAATTCACACCCAACCAAACAATTCTCTTGATAAACAACATTTCACAAATCGCTTTGCACATGACGTAACACTTTCATGCACTGCCGTTTTTCTTTTCTTTTCTTTTCTTTTCTTTTCTTTTCCCTCTGTTTTCTCAGAGGCCAAACAGTGAGCATTTCACGTGCACACCAACAAAAGAACAGTTTCTGAGAAAAACCCAAATGGCAAACCTTGTAAGCCCGCAAAAATAATTGAAAAAGGGTAAAAGAAAAATAGAGGGAAACGTACGTTCTAGCAATTTTTCTCGGATCTTTTTCCGTCGTCTGAGCTCTGGAACTCGACTCGGCCCGATCATCGTCAACCCCACCGGGGAGACTCGGCGAGGGTTCCGGGAACGACGACGTACTGGGACGGGAGTTCACGGGACCGGCTTCGCCGTCGGACATTGTCGAAAGACTTGAATCTCTCTGTCACTCTCTTCCTAGAAGTGAAGAAAGCAGGAGAGAGAGGGAATTTTTAAGATAATTTTTGGTTGGAGTAGGACAAGGACAATGAATGAATATATATACACACATATACATATGTATATATATGGAATATAGGATGGAAAGTGGGAAAATGTAGGATCGACCGTTCGTACGGTATATATATGGAATATAGGATGGAAAGTGGGAGAGTGTAGGTTCGACCATTCGTATGAGAATCGTGTGATGGCGTGAGATAACTTGCAGAGGTGGGTTTTTGCTTTTTGAACTCACACGAGTCAATCCAAGAGTCAATGGTTTTTTTTTTTTTTTTTTTTTTTTTTTTTTTTTTTGTGGGTAATCTCCTTTTCTTTCTCTCTCTGTCTTTTTTTATTTTTAAATTAGTCCCCTTTTTTCTTAATTTGTTAGCTTTCCTACATTAAATTTTCGTTAGGATCATATGTACATTTTTGAAAAGAAAATTTATAATTTTAAATAAAAAATATTTTCTTTTGAGAATAATAAGGTATTTAGTAGTGTAAAAAGTTTTTTTTTTTTAACAAAAAGTTATTTGAAATGAGAAAAAATAGTATTAGAAATAGTATATTCTGAGAAGAGTAAAAAATTATTTTTCTTTTTCCAAAAAAATATTATACAAAGTAAGTTTGAAAATTAAATAGTTTTCTTTTTTTTCAAAAAAAAGATAATGAAGAAAAAAAAATTGGGACAAACATTTTTTTGAAAAAATTTTCTAATTTTAGAAATTGGATATGTCATTCAAACATATGGTAAATTTTTCATATCAGTTTTTGTCTTTTCCTAAAAAGTCAATTATAACTAGTTTTTGAAAAGTCAACCAATTTGAATTTAAAAATTTTTATTTTCAGCCGATGAACCAAATGAACTCATAGTTCTAAAACATTCTACATTCATCTATTTTCATTGTAACATAGTTCTAAAACACTCTACATTCGTCTATTTCCGTTGTAACTTTTAATTGAGAGAATGAAGAATATAAGCCAAAAATGAAAGGAAACAAAAATTATTAACATAAAAGTTTTAGGCCTCGTTTCGAGACGTGTTTTCAAAAGTTTTTTCCAAATATTTTTTTGTCTTTATCCTCTAATTTTACTATTCACTTTTCCAAATATTTTCAAAAAAAGCTTTTTTGTATTCATACACCCTAAACTTATTATAAAGTTTCAATTTACACACTGAATTTTTAATTTTGATAATTTACACCCTAAACTTGTAAATCTGTAACAATTTGCACTAAATTGATAAATAATGTTGATTTTTTTTATGAAAATTGATAATTCACTTGCATATATATTGTTAATTAAGAGCATGAAATTTCCTTTTTAATCAATGTTAACCCAAATTTATATTTACAACAAAGTTAATTCAAACTTTTATATTTTGATAAAACTTATTTAAATATCTTAACTACAATAAATTGGAGTTAACATAAATAAAAATGATTACTTGTCTCATGAATTAACAACTTATGTACAATCACATACCAATTTTCTTCAAAAAGATTAATATTATTGCCAATAGGGTACAAATTGCAATATCTTTGTAAGTTCAGGATGCAAATTATCAAAATAAAAGCTTATGGTACAAATTGTAACTCTACGATAAATTTAGGGTGTACTAATGAAAAAAAAAACTTTCAAAAAACTCAAACTTTAAAAGCCCATAACGTTATCGTTTTAAGTCAAAATGAGATGATTTTTTTTTCAAATTGCATAAAATTTCGGGAGCAACAAAACAAAATCTATATTGCTAATTTTTCTCCAAATACATTTTAAATTTTTACACTTTTTCACTCCAAATAATTTATTTTCGTCAAACACATATTTTCAAAACTCAAATCATCTCTAACCTCCAAAACATCGTCTTCAAACGTGACCCCAAACGGATCCTTAGTCTAATGGTTGGAATTCACACACATTCTACAGTGCAAAAATACCCCGCCACTATTCTCAGATCTGGACTCACAAAAATTAAGCCCATTTCCAAAATCATTTTCCTCTCCAAAACCCCATGATAAGTGCACAAAAATACACTTTTGTTCATATTATTTATTAAATAATTAAATTTTAATTAAGTATTTTCATGATTTTAATTCAAAAGATTTTACTTTAAAAATATTTGATTTTAATCCATTTTATTTAATATTCTGTTTTTTTTTTTCCTTTATTTTCCCTTTCCTTTCCTTTTCTTTTCCTTTTCTTTTTCCTATTTTTCTTCCTTTTCTTTTCACTTCTTTCTTTCCGCAGGAGAGTGTTTCCTCACGTCCCGCCACGTGGCCCCAACAGCTTCTTCCTCCCGCGTGCGTGAAAGTAGAAAACCAGCCAGCCAACTCATGCTTTTGGGCCACGATTTCCTCCCTCCAGCTCGCGTGATCTCAGGCCCGCATGACCTCTTGGCTGCACCTCTCAAGCCCGTGCTTCCAGCCTCTCTCCAGCAAGGCATGCGCACGAATCTCCCTCCAACTGGCTGCGGGTATCCAGCTGATTTACCAGCTGTAGGGGCGGATTTTTGGGCTGAAATTCTCACTTCAGCAAGTTGGACATGAAGCCTATTAAAGCAAGCAAGAGGACGGTTTTTCCCTCAGCATTTTTGACTGAGTTTGGAGTATTTCGAGTATTTTTTTCTTGTGCGTTTTTCTTCTTCTTGCATTTTCATCTCATGTTTTTTTTTTTTTTTTAGAATTTTATGAGATAAATTGCAAGTTAGACTAGACGTCTTACCTCATTTACTATTGAATTTTCCTCTTCTTAAATCTTCTCCTTTTATATTTTATTTAATTTTTTTACTACAAAAATCCACCAAAAATATCTTCACTTTTTATTATTTTAATTTATTTTCTTTTTAACATTTATCTCTAATATTATTATTTGTTTTTGTTGTCTTGTTGGGAATGCCTTAAGAGTGAAAGATATTTTAGTTGTATTTCATTTATTTTGAACTGATTAATAATTTATTTGAGATTTTTTAATTACATCTTTGCTATATTATCCTCATCTAGATTTACATATTAAAATAAATGTAAGCAAATATGGCTCATTAACTACTTGGTGTTTAAGCTTTAGAATATTGCATGTAATGGATTTTTGTATGCGAGAAGAGAAAAATCTATAATTCATAGTCTATTGGGTTTGAGTGAGCGTCTAACTCGTATGAAGAGGATTATGTTGTTTAAAGTCAATTTGGGATATGGTTTGTCTTGGCCATCTGCAGTGAGCCAACTCCCAAGTAAAGACATATATATATTGCCTAATGGTGGTGATATATTGGATTGAACCAAAGTGTAATTAATCTATAAGTCCACTTTATTACATTAATTCATTTTTAACGTTCATTATACAATAACCTTAATCCTAAGTAAGTAAATGACTTCATATTTATGGCTTGTGTACTTTGATGTTCCAAAGGCTAAAGCGTCTCGGAGTAGTAAGCTATTAGACCGATTCGTTGGGGACATGACTTATATTCGATGTGAGCTTTGATTATAGATATGGAAACATAACTCCCATAAAGAGTAAATGTTATCCTCTTAAACAACATTATACAGGATGTGAAAATGGATGGACGAGACCTCGGGTCATTTGCTGGGCCAATGACTAACTATTCACTTTGGGTGAATAATCATTTTCCTATTGGATGTATAATGGATCTTTAAGCTAGAGTGATCAAAAGATTGAACGGATTTTGACTTTAAATTGATCATATATATTGTATGAGGGTGTAGCATATATAACAAGGTCATTGGACTGCGGCTACACACAGACTTATGCAATACGGTATATAATTGAGAGTGCAGTTTCAAATATATGTGGTTGTAATCTATGAAACTAATACTTGTGTAATTAAATTTATTTGGTATAAAATAATTAATTACATAAACTATTAGAGCCCATATTATATATCTCCAATTGGTCCATTTATTAGCTCAATATAATTCCTTAATAGATAGTAATCAATTGAAATATTTATTATGGCTTTAATTCTTGGACTTAGTGAAGAGAAAAATCTGGAACACCTCCCACAAGGTGTAGGCATTTTTTCTGCTAAGGGTAGAATGAGAATTTTGTTTTATTTAATTAATTGGATAAATATTTAGTATGGATAAATATTTATTTGAAGATAAGATTTGAAATTTGAATTAATTATATTAATCTTTTGTGATAAATATGAGATTAATTTAAGTTAAGAGATATGGATAAATTAATTATTTAGATAATTAATTAAATATCTAGATAATCTTATTTAACTAAATATTTTTAAATTAAAATGGTTATTATCTATTTGGATTTGAAATTGAAACAAAATATTTTCCTAGTCTACCTTGTGTAGGCATTTTTTTAAGAGGATAAGGGAAGGAAAATATTTTCTCCTTATTGAATTTAAAATGGAGTTATGGACATTATCCATGATTTTATTTTGAATTTAAAATGGAGTTATGGACATTATCTATGGAGATAAAATCATAAGATAATTGGAGATAAAAAATTTGAATCTCCTAGTCTTATTCGAATTCAAAATCTACTCAGTCCATTCACTATAAATATGACCATAGGGGCTCCTCTTTTATATAGACCACAGTCTCTAAGGTGAGCGAGCTTATTATTATTCTCTCATTATAGTAATAATAAGCTGTAAGAATTCTTGGTGGTTAAAAGAAGAAAGCCGCGCATGAATACCAATCGAGAGACCGAGTGCCCACACATTCTACCATTCAAGAATTGGAGAATGGTAAAGAAAGGTAGTTCGTTGAAGCTCGCTTTAATCATATCCTCCAACATTCCTTTTGTCTTCTCTCAAGATACGTAAATTGTAAAATAATTTATTATATACAACATGAGTTAGTACGATCTTGTTTTGACAAGAAAAAAACTGACCGTCAACCGAAAATTGCCGGTGAAAACCACAGACGAAGGAGTCTGACTTGATTGAAAGGCAAATGCACATCTCTCAAGGATTTATCACTGCATATACTATTAAATTTTCTTGTATCTTTCATTTTCGTGTTCTATTCGATTAATTTCCAAAAGAAAAGAAAACCCCTTGGGGTGATAATAAAGTAATTCAGCCTTCTTCTATGTGTAAATAAAGAATTTACATTGAGAAAATGTCATTCACAAACCTCGAGATTGTACTGGGTATTGTACATTATACTGGCTATTGAAATGGTACAATTAGAATTTAAAGTGTAAATTTTGAGTTTACCTCACATAACATAAATCTTTTGTACATTGTAATTTCAGAATTTTCAGTGCAAATTATACTCTCGAATATAAGACAAATTTTGTTTTATAATGTAAATTCTTCATTTACACTGTAAATTTTAAATTTACAGTAAACATATCTCTAAGCCCGGGGTCAAAATTTATAGTGTATATTTCAAAATTACAAAAGAGAATATATATAATATATTATATTTGGTAAACTTTTAATTTACAATGCAAATCCAAAATTCATAAAGTTATTCCAAAATCAGCCCCAAAATTTTAACCTAACTCTTATCCCAAATCTACGTTTCCTAGCATACATGCCACGGGGATCGTGAGCTCTCGTAGAGGCTAAGACCTCCTCTGGCCACTGCATTTGATGTCTATTGACAGATCGTGTTCACACGACGTTGCTTTCCAGCCACTAAAGCCTTTATTTCATCATCCGTCGAGGAGATTGTGACGGCAGCTGAGAAATCATGATGAGACGTGCGTGGAGCTTGTCGTCACTGAAAAAGACACCAGCAAAGGCGGAGAAGTGAAGAGAGAAAGAGTGAGGGAGAGAGATGGAAAGAGAAAGACATTGAAAATAACTAAAATGAAAATCATAGATATGAAAAAACATTCGATCCATGGTAAAAGTGGAAAATTACATATACCTAAACTTGATTATGCTATTAGTTTTCAATGTTTTCAAATTATACTTTTAATTGACTAACTAATAATTGGCCTAGATTGTGCAATTTTTTCTTTTAATTTTACTAATTTAATTTCTGAATTTGAGATTTTTATTAGTTTTGGTTTCTGAAATTAAAATTAATAAAATATTTTAAAATTTAATGGAGATGATTGCATGTCAATTCTATAATAATGTGAAATTCTACATAATTAATAAAATTATCTTCTTAATTTTAGATATCACCTAATATTTGGGTTCAAATAATAATTTCCCACAGACCAGTACCATTTAGGAATTTAGTTAATTACCAAAAGATTATTCTAATCGACTCTGTTTAATTTAAGATTATCCCACAAATCTTCAATTAATTTAACAAATCCTGTAATCAATTATTTGGCTCGTTACACAATATTACAAGTGAAATAGAAATTGTAACAATGTTTTTAGAATGTGTTTTCATCTATAAATAGAAAATGTAATCAGCTTGTAAATTAGTTTGTAAATTTTTGTTTTTACCAAAATCCGAAGGTGTACTCCACTACTGTACAGAGGATTTAAGAATTCCCTTTATTACTTGGTAAACCACTTTTGAGGAGTTGTCATCAAACATATAAAATTTTAAATGTGTAGGAGACTCAAATATGTAATGACATAGGTAAATGATATTTTTACGTGATGAAAATACTAATATCCAAACAGAGATCAGAGTTAAGTCTTATGAGAAATACTCTTTTGTGTAGTAAATTTTGCAATTACAAGTGAAAAAAGAATCAGTCTAGCTTGCATAAAATTATTTAATATTGCAAACTTTTTTTTTTTTCTCCAAATTCAAATACGTGTTTCAAATTAGATAGGAAATTAATAAATGTAAAAGTATGGTAAACCACATACCTACATAGTAAATAGAAAATGTCTCTCTTGCATCAAGATAATTTACTTCATTTACACGTTAAATTATAAAATATATAGCTTGCATAAAATAAAATTTTAAATTAAAATCACAAGCAAGGCCGGCTCAACAAATACTGGGGCCTTAAATGAAGTTTTTTTATTTTTTTATTTTTTTTTAAAGGGCCTCTTCAAATGAAAAAAAAAAAAAAAATTAATAAAGAAAAATGAAAGTGAAGTTTTACCTAGGAAAAACACAATATTAAAAGCTCGTTAATAGTTTCTCCATAAAAAAATAAGTGTAAGATCATTTAGAATTAATCATGTTTAATTAAGCTAAATTGGATTAATTAGTGTGCTAATTTTTTTTTGAAGAGTAATTAATATTCATATTAAGTTTCACAAATTTAATTTGAAATTTTCGGAATTTGTATTTTTACCCCTTAACTTTTTCCTATTTATATTTTAACCCCTAAACTTTTAATTAATTACATTAATGCCCCTGCATTATTTCAGACAGCTTTGGTAGATTCCCTCTCTGCACAGCTTGAGAAAGGTAATTCACAACTACAAGGATTAATTGATTACACACATACATATACATATATATTGAATATAATATATTGTACTTGGTGTACTTTCTTCAACACCACCTTACACACTATTCTCTCTCTCCCTCTCTAACGTCTCCTCCCTCTCTCTCTCTCTCTCTGATTTTCTTTTACAGAAAACCACCAAAATCCTAATCCTAATCCTAATATGTATAAAAGAGCCAATGTTGTTTGTCTCCTCTTTTTACACTTGTCAATCCAAGGTCCTTTCCAAATTTTTTCCATTTTTTGCCCTTCCTTTTTTTGTTTTTTTTTCTTTAAACCTTTCTATCTATTGGTTACATTTGTTCTTTTATTTTATTTTGTTTTATTTTACATTTTTGATGTGCAAGATTTTCTTTCTCTCATTTACTTCAGACGTGCTAAAATTGTTTTTTTAATTATATGGATGTTTGACCGAGAAAAATGAATGTAATATTAATTTTTCAAAAAAATTGGATTCGGATTTTAAATCCCAACATATATATATATATAAAAAAAAAGTTAATGTTGTTGGTCTCCTCTTCTTACCCTTGTCAAACCAAGGTTCTTTCCAAACTTTTTCTATTTTTTGTCCTTGTTTTTTTTTTAAACCCTTTCTATTTATTGGTTACATTTGTTATTTTATTTTATTTTACGTTTTTGATGTGCAAGATTTTCTTTCTCTCATTTATTTCAGACATGCTAAAATTGTTTTTTTTTTAAATGGAATGGATGTTTGAGAGAGAAAAATGAATATAATACTAATTTTAAAAAAAAAAGTGGATTTGGATTTTAAATGAAATGAATATTTTGGATTTAAAATGTTATGAAAAATGCATCATAATTTGATTAATACAAATTATAAATATTATAGTTCATTTTTTACGATAATTTAACAACGTTTATGCTCCCACTTTCTCTCTCTTTCTTGAATATCCTCATAAAAATTTAATTTCACTTTTCATAATCTTTTAATCCAATACATCATTCACAAAATACTTTTTTATTACCCTATCAAAATTACTGGGTTATTTAAACAACTTTCTCATATATTCACGTCAAGATATTAAAAAAAAAACGTATATATTTTTATATATGTTTTAACAATAGTATGTTCTATTATCTTAAATTGAGTAGCTGTTTGATATCTTATCTTCAAATAAAATTTTTTTTTATTTGACATAATAATTCAAAATGAATCAATGTTTGGAATGAAGAAAAATAAGTGTAATGTAGAGTTCAAGATTTGGTTTATAATTAAAGGATTTTTTTAGTTTGAAATAATTTATCAAAATAAATCATTGAGCATTACAAGTGCGGAGCACGTATTTCAATTAATTTTAAGATATATAAAAATGTCAAAAACTACTCCATTCTTTCACCACGTGTCACTCCCTCATTTTTTTTCCTTTTTTCCTTTCAATTTTGGCTTTTTTTTAATTAACTTTCTTTCATTTCCCTTTTTCCTTTCCTTCTCTCTCTGTTTTTTTTTTTGTGCTATTTTTTTCTTTTTATTTATCCTATTCAAGAAATCCCCTATCTAAAAAATTATCTTAAATATATGATATTCAACTTTTGTTTTATGACTCTCAATTCTCAAATACTTTTTTTTTTTTTTTTCATGGTATTTGTCTTAAAAAAAATAATAAAAAAAAATTCATGACTCCATTTTTCATCATGTGTCACTCCCACTTTTTTTTCTTTTTAAATTTGGCTTTCTTTCATATTGGTTTAAAAAAATTTCTTTTTACTTCTTTAAAATGATATTGGTTTTCACTTATGTCTGACATATCAATCTCTTTTTTTTTTCTTTTTTTTTTTTTACTTTCTTTTATTATTATTTTATTTTATTTTTCATTTAAAATAATTTATATTAGATGTATCCTTATTCAAACTTTTTTTGTGATATTCTCAACTATTATTTTTTTATAGCACCGAATAATTAATTTTTTATGCGATTTACTAACTTCTTTGCAATTTGTTACTTCTTAAATATTTTTTAAAAATTTTATTCTCTAACATAAAATTATTCTTAAAATGTAGTCATATATTTTCCTCCTTAATGTTTTCTCAACTGTTATTTTTTCATAATACCTCGTAATTAATTTTTTATTTCATAAATTAATTAAACACGTCTGTGACATATGTTCACAATTAATCTTAATCTTATCTTATCTTAATCTTAACATTTGTAAAAGCCTCAAAGTGCATTTCCCCTCCTTCTTACATGTGGCATGTGATTTCCTCTTTTTTTTTTTTTTTTTTTTTATTTGATTTGACCCCCTGCCGCCCCCCTCCCCCCACCCGTCCCTCTTGCCTCGTGATTTTTCCCCTTTTATAACTTCTTATTACATTTTTTTCCCTCTTTTTCTTCAAAATCCAAAACTTTTAATATATAACAGCAAATACATTTTTCTTCTTTCTTATTATACTTGTATTGTGTGATAACTTTTTTAAAATATACCTTCATTTAAATAATTTTCTTTCATCTCTTAAAATATTATTTTAAGAATGTGACTTTCGTAATTACTTTTTTTTTTTTATATTTTTTTTATTGAAACTTTTTTCTCAAAAGTATCTCCATTTAAACATTTTTGTTTCTTTCTAATATATGCCTCGTTAAGTTTCTATATAATAATTTCACTTAGTTGCTATTTAAACATTTTTCCAATTTATTTTAGTGTTATCATCTTTCCTTTCCATTTGTCCCCTTTAAGATAAATTTTTTTACCTATATCCTCATTTTTTTTTCTTTTGGTTTATCTATTTCTTACAACTTACTTATTTTAATTACCTTATAGCTTTTTTCTTTTCCTTTTTTATTCTTCTCTATTTAAACATTTGTTTCTTATTTAAATGTATGGTAATTAATTTTTCTATAAAATAATTTAATTTTATTATTGTTTAAACATTTCTCATTTATTTTGATCTTACCCTTCTTTTTTTTAATTTGTGCTTATTAAAAAATTTTCTCAAATAAATCCTCACTTTTTTCCTTTTTATTATTTATTATTTATTTATTTTCTTTAAATTTGGGTGGAAGAATTGAAACTCTGAATTTTTATGTAGAGTAAGGTGTGGTTTTCCTTAAGTTTAATTAAATATATATTTTTTTAATTTGGTGATAGGAAAATCAAACTTAAAACCTTGTACATTATTAAGAGTGACAATCACGCTTCTAAGAATTGTTTTGGTTTTTTTTTTGCCCTTTCTTTACTTTTTTTTTTTTTTTTGTTTCTTTGTTCTTATTAAAACAATTCTTTTCAAATACATCCCCTTTAAACATTTTCTTCTCTCAATTCTCTCATTTATGATTTAGTGGTTGTTTGGTGAATCAGTTGGGATTCATAAATTTGAGTTCAAACTGAACTAAATTCATTTGTTGAGCCATTTAATTCTCAACCCATCTTTGCCCCATTGCATATTAAACAAATCTAAGTTTACTATGCATCATCCTCTTTCCCATGTGTTGCTTCAGTGGCTTTGTTTACTGTGCATCATCCTCTCTCGCACGTGCTGCTTCAGTGGCTTCGATCCCCTTCTTCCCTTCTGTACTCCAGGGCTTCGAATCGAATATATTCGATTCCATGAGACCACCAGCTTCGACTGTGTGTAGCAGAGATTTTCCCCTTGTCGAATTCCTGTATAAGCTCCATTCTTCAACCCTATTCACCTCTTTATCTTCCCTTCGCTCGATTCTAGGGTGTATATATTTTGGGGTTTTTGCTTCCCTCTATCTAATATCACACCAAATCCGAATTCATCCCCTTTCTCTCACCCATTGGAACCCACCGGACTTTAACTCACCCATTTCTAAAACCTAAAATCCCTAATTTCGTTTCTTGGGTTTCTCTGCTTTGGGCTTTTACTTTAATAACAACAGGAAATTTGCTAGACCATCGGGTCTATTCAACCAAAACATGGAGTAGGTCTCACCGGTGGCAGATGCGGCGTCGACTAGGGTCTGCGAAGCACACTCAAACTAGAGGGCTCATTACCCATTATTTCTAGGTTCGGAAATCAACTCCCCGAGCCATTGCTTCTTACCTTAATCCGCTGTCAACCACTATATACTCATCCTCCGGATCAAACTCGGTAACCCTAGTATAACTTCTTAACTTTTTTTCTCAAATAATTTCGTTACAATCTCATTTGTGTTTGTTTGTTTGAAACCTGATTTGTGTGGAGTTGTTTGTTTGTTTTTTTTTTTTTTTTTTTTTTTTTTGTATTGGTTTATTTGAAAAAGAAAAATTACTGTAGAGGCAGTACATTAGCAATATTTTTCACTCCTACTTTGCATCAGTTTGTTTGAGTTTAGCATACTGGTTGGCCGTGTGTTGTATTGTTGGTCTTCACATTTAGGGTGATATGTTTGAATGCTCTAGTTCTATGTCTTTGCAACTATGTGGTGAATGTAAGCCATCGATGTTTTTTCTTCTTCTTTTGTCCTTTAATAGTCTGCCAAAAACGGATTATAAATGGAATTCTTGGTTGGAATGCTACTAATCTCTCTCTATCTATTCATCCTTTATTTTTACTAACAACCCTGTAACTAACATGAAAATTTCCTGTGTTGTTTTACTTAAGGGAAAATTGGGGTTGCTTTGGAATTACGACCGATTTTGGTAAATTTTGCCGAGTTCCCTACCTACCCCATTGATAGATCATTCCATTTGTAGTTCAAAATTGGAGTCTTGTATTTGGATAATTTCCTGGTATACAATCTTAAGAAAAATTGAAAAGACTGTTTTTAAATTTGATTTGGCATCTCAAATTTCAAATTTCTAACTGCCCTTAGTTTTTGTGAGTAGGTTGCATATCCAAAAAATAATCAAGTCTTCGAACTTCTTAGATTTTGAGTTTTGTATTTAGATACATAATTGTCTGGCGTGCAATGTTATGAAGAATTATAAGGACATTCTTGGAATTTGATTTGGAATTTGTAACTACATCTAATTTCTGTAACTAGGTTACCTCTCGCAGTTCTTAAGTTTTTGAGTTTGACTTGATGTCTTTGTTCCTCTGAAACGAGAGTTAGTTTTGTTACTATATTTATACTAACAACCCTCTAACTAACAATTCCATCCCTTCACTAACTACCTCAGTACCTGAATATCTCAATTAACTAAACTAACCGCCTTAACCCCTGATCCTATCCGTGTCAAATTTATGTTCCTACAGTCTTTAAACGTTTTGTTTTTTAGACTTCGTTTAGGGAGTTTTTTTTTAGTCAAATTTTGTTCCTTCTGTTGCTGTATGTGACAAAACCCGTGTTTCATTAATTTTTTCGGTTTGGTATGATAAAAACGGACCCCTAGCTGGTGTTGTTGTTGTTAGTTTCGGATTGCAAATTTTCATCGTTTAATATCACTAGGCGACAACCCTTTTTTATTTATAATTTTTCCCCCGCTTGATTTGGTATAATTCTATTTGTTGCAACCGATAGATTTGGGGGATGTGTTTTTACAGGTTTTGGACATTTTATAAACTCTATGTTGTTGTTGATGTGCACTTTTCTTGTCCATCTGACTATGATGTAAAAAGCCCATCAACGTAATTATAATTTTATCTGACTGGTGAGTCATGATTCCGATATATATTGTCAGTTACCGGTATATGACCCCATTTTAGTTAAGGGGCTGACTTGTTGGTTCTAGTTGCCATGAACTTGTTTAACCCCTAACCCATGGTTTATATGTAGTTGTAGCTGCTTTTGTATCAGGTCTTTGACATGCTTCAGATGAAATCTGTCAATCAATTTATACTGAGCCTAATTATCCTCTTTATGTTACAATTATAAAGTCTGTTTTTCTTGTTTTGCTTTTCGATTTCTTAAGGAAATGCCTCGCAAATCATTGGGTGAGACGTACTTTTGGGATAACGCTAAGGGAAAAAAATTCCTTCAAAAATTGGATGAGTATTTGTCTTATAGTGGCTGTAAACATCCCTCAATTCAAATTCTTGAACAATGGGCCTCTCAATTTAATTTTGAATACGGTGGAGTACCCGCCTATGGATTAACATTACATTAAAAAAAAAAAAGAGGATGAAGAAAATATATAGGGGATGGAAGGCGTTGCAAGTACGGACTGGGCTTGGATATGATCCGTCGACCTATAGAGTCATTTGCTCGGATGATGCTTGGCAGAGCTTTATCCAAGTAATTACATTGTCTAACTGTCCTGATCGTTTAATTTTTTAAGCACACGACTAGTAGATAAGGATGTTGATATTATTGCATTTGCAGGTTCACAAGGAGTGCAACCATCTCCGCCACGAGGGACTTCGCCACAAGGAGTTGTATTACAATATTTTCGAAAAAAATCATGCAGCAGGTGCCTCGGGAATTGGGTCTGTTACTATGCGAGAAGCCAGTAATCCATACGTCGAGGCTGAAATATCTATGGACAACTCTGAAACCCAACCGGTTTTAGGTGAGGAACCTATTCCGACTAACGATGGTTGGAAAGGCGTCCATAGAAGAGCGAGCGACGAAACTGGTCCGTCACAGTCTAGGGGTAGTTCTGGTAAGAGAAAGCAAAGAGAGGCAATGGACGAGATGACTTACTCGGCTAAGCATGAAATAGTCAATCATTTCCGTAGTCACTCGCAATCGGGTACCAATAACGAACAATCAAGCCGACCGGATCACTTGCTGATATGCATGAATATGTTGACCGAGATGGGTATTCTGCTTAAAAAGCGGACGATTATGTGGCTCTACTTCGAGGCTCATCCACAGGTGTAACGTACTTTTCCTTACCTTCCTGATGAAGATAGGCGGGACATTATTGCGTCTGTTGTGAAATCTCAGTTCCCATTTGATGATTGAGTTTTTCCTGTATTATTTTTCTTATGCTAATATATATATATATATATATATATATATTACATAACATTGCTTCGGTTCAATTTTTATTGGATTATGTTTTTATTTATTTATTTCATCATGTTGGGTGCGTAGATGTTGGGTGTATTTGTTGCTAAACTTGCACTTACTTGTGTTGTTGGTTATGTGATTTTACCAGTTGGCTGATGAATATTTGTTTTGCTAATGATTAATTGGATCATTTGTAAAAACAAAATTAGTTTATCTTTTGTTAGAAAGGATTATTTTGACGTTCAGTTTAATTTTAATTGAATTAATTAAACATGGTGTGGAAATAATTGATCTTAAACAGGTACACAATTTTATTTGGTTTGTCAGTCAATTCTCAATATGAATCATTATAGTTCGGCATGCGAACATGAAGAAGATGACCGATCCTCAGAAAATGAGCCAAGCGACAATGATGATTATCTTACTATGGCAGTCGTTGTCGTGGCTGCTAGTAGGCATAATAGACAAAGAGAGACACAACAAATGCATAATTCAAGACTAACTGGCAGCATGCGTGGGGAAGAGATAATATATGGCCATGAAGAAATTATTCAAGATTTGATAAGTATGAAAGCATATACATTCAAAGCACTAAGTCACGCAGTAGGTAGTAAGGAATTAGTAAGGCCAACTAGTAACATGAATGTCGACGAGCAGTTGTTCAATTTTTTGTCCATTTGTTCCCAAGGTGCAATGAACATGCACATTTCTTATTTGTTCCAACATTCTAGAGAAACAACTTCTCATTGGTTCTTTTAAGTGTTGATGGCTATTTGTGGTTTGAAAGACGAGTTCATAATACCGCCCGATTATAATGAGGTTCAACCTTTGATTGATGAGCATTCCTACAAATATAGGCCCTAGTTTGTGTAAGTTATCGATGTCGTCGCATCTAATGGTCATATTCATGGTTCAATGATTAGGCAAATTAATTTTTTTTCTTTTACACATATTATTAATGCATTATTCACCATAATCTACATTTTTCCTTTCTTATGCAGAACTGTATTGGCGCTATAGATGGAACACACATACCATGTGTACCATGCGAGGATAATCTTAAAGCATGGATTAATCGAAAGGTGTGAACTCGCATAATGTCTTGGCCACCTGCTCATTTGATATGAAGTTTACTTATATGTTGGTAGGCTATGAGGCATCTTGTCATGATGCAAGAATGCTGGAAGAGGCAATAACATTTCATGGATTCCCAATACCGCCGCCTGGTAAGATCCTCGCAAACATTATATGAATGTTATATTATATCAAGTAATTATAAAATCCATTTGATAACGCGATGATTACTTTGTAGGCAAATTTTACGTAGCCGATTCGGGATATGCGAGTAAGAATTGTTTCATTAGTCTATTTCGAAGAAAGGCCTATCATTTACCCGAATATCAGAAACGTCAAGTCGGAATGGGCACCCGCAGGGAAGTATTTAACTACACGCACTCATCTCTACGGAATTGCATTGAGCGAACTTTTGGTGTTTGGAAGGCCAGATTTAAAACACTGAAAGGCATCAACAATTATCATATGGAAAAACAAGTAATGATCCAAGTAAGGATGGTACAGGTTGGAGATCCTTTTCTTGAAGAGTATGCGGCAGATAGTGTGCCTGCAGGTGGACATGTTGATGATAATGCAGATGCCGTGTTGGACGACGGGGCCGATGATGCAGGTCCAAGTACGAGAAGGCAGCAAGATGTATCGAGGAGGGGCGCAATGAATCAGCTGAGAGAAGTATTGGCCGATGATATATGAGACAGATATAAATGATTTCCATGGTATAAATCCACTTGAAATTAAGGTCATTTTTATCTGTTTAACGTAGATTAGGGGGAATGGTTCATGTTTTTTTATTAGCAGTTTTTGTTAGCAACTATGTAATTAACATTGTTGTATTTTACGGCTATGTAAAAAAGATTGTGATTAATTTGATGCTTGTTGTTCAAGTTTTTTTATTTTTATTTTTTTTAACATTTTTCCCTTCACAACCTACAATGACATGTTATTTGAGGGGGGTGAAATTATTAAAATGGGATAAAAATCTCATAAATTGCGAGCCATTTAAAAATAACCCAACTCAAATAATATTTTGTTTAAGTACAATAACAATTTTTCTACACATAGGAACCATATTAAGATGTAAAAAATTAAAAAATAAAAAACTAATTTCCAATACATAATACAATTATACTCAAGCACATTTCCCAATGTAACTCAATTTTAATATCTAAACACTCAACTCAAGTTAAACTTTTTCAACTCTAACTTTTTACCAAATGCTCAACTCTAGCTATCAACTTAACTTATCTTCAACTCAACTTAAAAATCTCAATTCCAACCGTAACACCAAATGAAAGCTTAGACAATATGTTATTTTACACGTGCGGAGCGCGTACTCTAACTAGTCTTTACATATATAAAAGAGCCAAAGGCTCTTATTTTTTTTTTGACACATATCATCCCCTCATTTTTTTTTCTTTTTCTTTTTCGTTTTTAATTCTCTTCCATTTTTGATTTCTTTCCCTTTCCCTTTCCCTTTTCTGTTTTTTTTTTTAATTGCTAAAACTTTTTCTCATTTACTTCATTCAAAAAAATCTCTCAATATACTTTTTTTTTTTTCATGACCATATCATATTCACAACTACTGTTTTTTTTAAGTAATGTTTGAGATATATATATATATATGTATTATTCATTATACTTTTTAAAATTATTCTTCACATTTGTCCACGTGCTAATCTCTTATTTGTATACTTTTCTTTAATCGTTTTAAATTTTTATTTTTCACTTTTTTTTTGCCCATACTAAAATAAATTTTTTTAAATGTATCACTCAAATATGTTGTGACCATCTCAACTATTATTTTCTCATAGCGCACCACCACTTAATTTTCTATGTGATTCACTAACTTCTCTCTAGTTTCTTATTACTTAAAATATTTTCTTCTCAATGTTCTTTAAACATCTATTTTCTCATAATACCTCATTATTAATTATTTTATTTAACAAATTGACTAAACACATGCAATATACTTTCTTTCATCATTTTAAATTTTTATTTTTCACTATTTTTTGCCTATACTGAAATAATTTTTTTTAAATATATCCTTACTCAAACATGGTGTGACCATCTCAACTATATTTTCTTATAGCACCACCCAATTAATTTTTTATGTGATTCACTAACTTCTCTCTAGTTTTTTACTACTTAAAATATTTTCTTCTCAATGTTTTCTAAACAGCTATTTTCTTATAATACTTAATTATTAATTATTTTATTTAACAAAATGATTAAACACGTGCATGTGTCTATAACTAATTTCTCTATATATAAAAGTGTCAAAGAGCAACTTCCCTATGCTTGACACGTGTTCGTCCTCGTCCTCCCTTTTTTTTTTTTTTTTTTGGTTGCCGTTTGCCACTTCTTCTTTTTCATCATTTTTTTTTTATTCTTCTTTGTTTTGTTCCTTCACCTTTTATTTATTTATTTATTTTTCTTTCACTTACTTTATCTTTTGATATCTTCTTATGCTTTTTTCTTCTTTGTTTTTTTTATTTTTTTTATTTTATATCACCGAGTACATTTTTCTTCTATTTTACCCTTATTGTGTAATTTGTTTTTTCAGATATATGTCCATTTAAATAATTTTCTTCCATCTACCGAAATATATATATAATATGATTTTTTGTGACTACTTTTTTATATATTTTTTTTATTGAAACTTATTTTCACAAATATGTCCCTATTTAACTTTTTTTTTTTCCCCTTTCTCATGTGTTCCTTAATTAATTTTCTATCTAATAGTTTAATTTAGTTTCTATTTAAACATTTATATCTCTATTAAAAATGATTTTCACAAATATATCCTCACTTTTTTCCTTTATATTTTGCTTTTCTGATTTCTTTGTTGACTATTATTATTTTTTTCGCTAAAGAGTTTTTGTTTAACTGTCTTGTGGAAATACTTTTTCTTTCTGATTTTTTTTGTTAAACTGATTTTTTTTCTTAATTACAATTTTATTTAAATAATTATTTTCTAATATGTCAAAAGAACAATAAAAACAACACGTGCTAATGACCTAGTACGAGAAAAGGGACAATAAACCCATTTCCTAAAGCTTTAGATATTAACTCACTTTTGTCTCTCACTCACACTCCCCTTCTTTTACTTGCTCTATCTTCTACAAAGGCCAAAAATAGAAAAACGAAGAACAAGCTCCCACCCACTCTCTCTCTCTCTCTCTTTCACTCTCTGTCTTTCTTTCTCTCTCTCTCTCTCGCTCTAAAACTCTCCATTCTCACCCAAAGTTCAACAAAATCTTGTGGAAAGCCAGCTTGGATGACAGATTTTCCAACTTTTTAGCACTCTCTGAAACTCATCAATTTCGGGTAAAAACTTAGTTCCATTTGCATGTATTTTAAGCATTATTTCGGAATAAGTTCAAATTTTGTATATATATATATATATATGTGTGTGTGTATATATATATATATTAAATTCTGTTGAAACATGAGTATAAATCCAATCCTTGCATGCATTTTGGGAATTTTTGAGAAATAAATTTCGATCTTGGTTATGTGTTGGATTTTGATAAAAATCCGGATTTGCATGTGGATTTAGAGGGGTTTTGTGAATTTTGCTTAAACACCCGTTTGCATGTGTGGGATTTAAGGAGCTTGAGACCTATTGTATTATAAAATTTCTAGGCTTTGATTAGGACAGAATGCATGAGCCATTGAGGAAAGGAATTTTGAGATTTTGGGTATGTGATTTTGAATGTGTGTGTGTTTTCCCAAATCTGAACAAGGCTAGTGATGAAAGTGTTTCATTTTGCATTTTCGGACTTCTCTGTGCTTTTTGGTGAATTCTGTCTGCAAACCTTGATTTTTCCACTCGGGTTCGAACATACTAGAACCCAGAAAACTGGGTTCTGTAAGCGTCCAGTTGACCGGACGCTGGTGTCCGGTCAACCGGAGCCGCCGTGGCACGGTTGCCACGTGGACAAGTCCGGTCAACAGGACAGGGCAGAGACCCTGCATGGGCCTCGTTTGGACCTCCCGAGCCTCTGATTTTGGTTTTAAACACTGTTTTAAGGTTCGTTTTGCCGTTTGCATGCTTTGGGGGTAAAATGGTAATTTTAGGAAAAATGTGAAAACAATATTATTTTAATGCAGTATTAGAGAGCACAATAATTATACCTGATTTGTAGCTTAGTTAGATTCTGTGACAGGTAATGAAATTATCTGTGATTGCTTAAATTTTAGGATTTTGAGACCGGAGTGGTGTCTCGTTTCGCGGGTCGAAGTTATCGATAGATGTTTTGCCAAGAGGAAGATACGTCGATATCCCTTTCTTGATAGCCTTGTTCAAATGTATTTTTTTGGCCATAAATGTTGTTCTGTGAATTATGTGGGAATTTAATGGTTTTAAGGAAAATATTTGAAAAAGTATATTGTACGGTATTTTGTAAAAATGTATAGTATATGTATATTGTTATGAAACTTTAATACGTGGATGTCTTCAACAAGTCTCAAAATACTAAAGTTTCAAAATACTAACTATTAAATAATACAAAAATTCTCTAGCAAGACTATTATATTTACAAAGCTAATGTTGAGAGCTTCTCGGAAGTTTCATGAAACTTACTCAATAAGCTAAATATTGCCTATAAATAGGATTTGTAATTGATGTTGGAACACACGAGCAAAAGAAGAGAGAATCGAGAAAGAAAGAAAAGAAAGAAATTACTAAATAGAAGAATAAGTATTAGTTTGTTCATTTCTTGTCTCTTATAATGTTATATAATTCTTTGCTTTATTATTATTATTTCTTATAATATCATAACACATTATTAGCACAAGTCTCTATTAGGCTTTGGTCTTTTTGGTAAGTTAAATTCTGAAATTAACGATTCTAATAGAGCTTGTCTTAATACAATCTTTGATATGTATTTAATCTCTTAATTATCTTGATGTCCGTAGGTTCTCACCATCAGATCATGCACCCACACAATTCCTTCAAAGGTCACTTATTATTATTTCTTATTTTAATATTTGTGTTTGACTTATCGGTATATAAATATATATACATGAACATTATTTAATTGTGTCTACTAACAATAACATGAAAATATTTCATGAATTCTCCATCACATTTACAATCAAATCAACATACATTTCCCTACCACATAAAATTATTGGAACATGATGTATCCAATAATCAGACAACAAAATTTCCCTAGAAGGTAAGGTAGTTCTAAATGTTCTTCCAATTCTATCGCTTCCTCTACCTAGTTCCTTAGCAAACCTAGGTGATATAAATGAATGCGTAGCTCCGGAATCAATTAACGCATAGGCATTTTGTTGGACAAAAGGAAGCTGACATGTCACCACCGTGGACGGTCCAGCTTGAACATCTTCCTTAGTATAAGCATAAATACGTCCCTGAGGTTCTGGAGCTTCAAGTCTGTCTTGAGAGATTGCAGGTCCTTCAAGCTTCACCTGTGCTGCATTAAGTTGATATCCCTGACCTTTCTGATGGTTCTGTGGATTATGGAAATTAGAATTGCAGTTCTTAGCATAGTGGCATTCCTTGCCACACAAAAAACAGCGATTGGTTCCAGCACAGCAATCTCCCAAATGCTTCCTTCCTCATTTCTGACAAGTGGGATCAAAGACCACATATTCACTAATTATATAGGAAACCTAACTATAGTATAATAACAGTATGTAAATTATATTGTGAAAAACCGTCATTACGGATGAATAAGCAAGAATAAGGAACGAGACCACTTTAGAAAAATCAAGCACAATATTTAGGACAATAAGGGCTAAGTAGCTTTAAGTCATAAGAGAAATCTATATGCAGTTCAGTTAAGTGCAGATAAATTATAGACAGTAATCTAGTACAATAATACTGTTTTTAGTTGAAAACAGTTTTTGTAATATCTGTATTAGTATGAAATTTGGACTGCATTTAGGAAGGAAGCCAAACGGAGCCTAAGGGGATGACACCTCATCCTAAGATAGAAATGGATAATCATTACTTGGCCACTAAGCACCCCTTATGGCCGGCCACCTCACAGGGGCTAAATTGCAAACATTTTTGTCTTTAGAGGCCAATATGCAATTTTAAGAAAAGTAAACAATTATGGATTTTTAGAAAATTAAGAAAGTATTAAGTGGATGACTAAGCAAGAATTGGAAGCCAAATGCCTCCACCATAGCCGGCCACCTCACAAAGACTAAAGTGCAAATATTTTGTCTTCAAGGGTCAATGTGCAATTTTAAGAAAAAGGAGTGATTGCAGATAAGTATGTAAATTTTTGAATGATGGACTTTCCTAACTAAGCCTTCAAATCCAACTAGGCTAATGATCGGTTACAAGCTTGGTTACCATAGTTACATTGGAAACCAAGGAGAATAAGTTAGGGATAGGCTTGAAAAATTTCTTTTCTTCTCAAGCCTCCACATGGCTCTATATGGCCGGCCATCTCAGTGGGTCAATGAGCAAATATTGTGCTCTTGAGGACCCATATGCAATTGTGGAAATAAGAGTTTCATTAAGAATTGGAGAATTTGACATGTCATGCTTCTAGGTTTGGTGAATAAGCACATTAGCCTTGCTTTCTTGGCTAAGTTTTGAGCATGAGCTAGCATGTCCTTCCACTTTTCCCTATATGGCCGGCCACCTTAATAAGTCTATGAGCAAATATTTTGCTCTTGGGGACCATTATGCAACTCTAGAGATAAAAATAATTCTAGAAATGAATTTAATTTTCACCTATAAATAGGTGGAGGTAGGTTCATTTTGTGAACTTTTAGTGAAACCTAAATTTTGCAGCTTATTCTCTAGTTCCTTCTTCCTTAGGAGCCGAGCCAAAAGAAAAGAAAAAGAGAGAGAGAGAGAGAGGTCGGATTTGGTGATAAGGGAGTGTAAAGAAAATTTCTCAACCATACTCTAGATCTACTCTCTTGGATCTTGAGGTAATCCTTTCCACCCTCTAGTTCTTCAATTAAGTTTTGGTTCAAGATTTAAGTGTATTTCCATGTTGGAAATGTAAGACCATAAGCTCATTTTTTAGTTTCATGCACTAGGGTTTATGGTGATTGCTTGATTATGCTTGATTAGGGTTTGGTGGTCTCTAATTGTGGTTTGGTGTATGTTTATGATAATTTAAGTTAGAGGTTAGTTGGCTGTGTGAATGCCTACTATATGTTTTCTATATGTCCTCACATGCTCAAAGATGATGTTTTATGATTAAGTATGGAAAAGGTGATATATGTTGCAATTAGGGTTCAAGAAAACCCTAAAAACCCTAATTTGGTATAGATTACCATTTGGATTTGTAAGAAAGTTGTATGGATAAGAAATAAGTATATGATAATGAAAATGTTATGTAACGCGCTGCATGCTTATTATAGGCTCACGGTTTTAACCGTTCGAGGTAGTGTGTGTGTAATTTTAAGTAAGAACTCACCTAAATGAAAACTGCCATTTTCGGATTTAACTAGACAGTTTTCTGGAAACAGGATTTTGAGGCCTTTAGAGGCAGAACTTGGAAAAAGTCAAAACTGCAAAGTTGTAGGAAATGGAAAATCCTAGGGAGCAATGTAGACAGTTTTTAAAAATAAGTCTTCAAAGGCCTCCGTTTTATCAAAATCCGAGACCAATCTATATAGTTAGTGAATATAGTCAAAAATTTTCAAAGGAAGAAACAACCAAGTTAAAGACAGATTTAGGTTTTTGACCAAAAATTAAAGTTATAGATTTCGATGAAATCTACAACTTTCATAAAGGAAACATTTTCAAATTCAAAACAAATTTTTAAAGAAGAACTGCATTTCCAAAACCGTACAGGGCACAGAAAATTCCTGCACAGGATTTCAAAACAGTGCATAACAGGCAATTCCTGTACATGCACTAACAACCAAATTTATTGGACCAAGTTATTTAGAAACAAATGTTATTTGTTGAGTTTTGGATCCAAGGTTACTTATAGTAACCAAATGGGATACCAATGTAACATAAGCTTGTAACTGAGGTTATTTATGGATGTTGGTTTGAATACTAACATTAAATGATATGATTCATAACAAGATAGGATGATTCTTATCTTATGACTTTTTCTGGAAACAGGAAGGTAACCTGTTACTGTGATTTAGTGGAACACAAAACTCAGGACTTAACATAACTTGTAAGTACAAACCTTACATACAGTATGAAAAATAGTAAAGTATGACATGTTTACATGTATGCCATGATATGTCATGTTTATGTATATGACCTGTTTTTACTATTGTGCCATGAGTATGTACATGCTATGTTTTATGATAATACCATGTTATAAAATAGTGCCATATTTTATAAAACATGTCACAAGTTGTTTTATGCCATTGATGTAATAACTAGCCTTTTTACAATTCATGATTTCCTTTTTAAGGAAATAAAGTTCATAATGTATATGTTTATGTGAACTACTTGATATGATTTTATTAGAATGCTATTGAGTTCTTATAGTACTATAAGACTCGATAATAGTCTATCTATAAGACCTTTTTGTTGAAAAAGGTAAGATTAGGGTTTATGATCTTATGTTGATCATGTTTGATCAATTTGACCTAGACGGTATTACGAGCATAATAACCAGTGTAGAAAATTATACTATGAAATCCGTCATTACGTATGAATAAGCAAGAATAGGGTATGAGACCACTGTAGGAATATCAAGCATGATATTTCGAACAATAAGAATTAAGTAGTCTCAAATTCTAAGAAAAATCGAAATGTGGTCCAGTTAAGAGTAGAAATTTGGACTGCATTAAGAAAGAGAGCTAAATGGAGTTAAGGGCATGAGATCTCATCCTATGGTAAAATGGATGAATATTGAAAAATTTCTTGGCCATTAAGCGCTCCTTATGACCGGCTACCTCATAGGGACTAAAGTGTAAATATTTTATGATTAAGGGTCAATATGCAATTTTAAGAAAAGTTCATGATTATTAATTTTTAGAAATTAAGAAAGTCTTTAAAAGGATGATTAAGCAAGAATAGAATGTCTAGTAGCTTCATCTTAGCCGGTCACCTCATAAGGACTAAAGTGCAAAAAATTTATTCTTAGGGGGCCAATGTGCAATTTTGAGAAAATTATGGGATTATAGATAAATATGTAAATTTTTGGAACTATGAATTTTTCTAGTTAAGTCTCCAAGTGTAACTAAGCCAATGCTCAAATACAAAGTTTAGTTAACCTAGTTGGAAACCAAGAAAAGAAGTTAGGGTTGGATGACTCAAATTTGACCAACCATGTTCTTCCACATGGACTTACTAGAACCGGCCACCTCATGGTTTTATGAACAAGTATTTTTGCTCTTAAGGATGTATTTGCAATTTATGAAAATTTGAGTGTCATTAAAATTTGACACATCATGCCATAGGTTTAATGACTAAGCACTTTAATCTTGTCTTGTTGGCTTTGTTTGTGATTCAACTAATAAGTCCTTCACTTGGCACTTCATGGCCGGCCACCTCATGTAGTATACAAGTAAATTTTGTACTCTTATGGACTTGTAGGCAAATATGGAAATAGGTGTTGCTTTGAGAACTTGATACTCATAACCTAGCTTTGCTAAGTAAGCAAAGTAGCTTTGCTTACTTGGCTATGTGTGATGCATCATCAAGCAAAAGTTTGTCAATTGGTATCACTTAGGGCCGGCCACCATGGGGGTAAGACACCTTATGAACTAGCTTGGATGAGCAAACTCCTAGCCTTGTTTATTTGGCTAGCTAGAACTCCCACAACTCAACACCTAGGCCGGTCATCATAAGGAGAAGACACATCATGCTCCTAGCCTTGGTAAGTAAGCCTTAACCTTGCTTACTTGGCTAGCTAAGGCTTGTACAACACACCACCTAAGGACCGGCCACCACGAGGATTGAACACCTCATGTCCTAGCTTTGATGAGTCAATCATCTAGCCTTGTTCACTTGGTTAGCTAGAACACTCACCACTCACCACCTCATGGCCGGCCATCACAAGGAATGGACACCTCATGTCCTAGCCTTGGTGAGCAAGCCTTAGCCTTGCTTACTACGCTAATTAGAACAAACACCATTCCTCAACACATGGCCGGCCACCACATAAGGGTTATGAGCAAATAATTGCTCTTGAGGATTACTAAACAATTCTAAAAGTAAATTGATTTCACCTATAAATAGGTGGAAGTAAGATTACTTCAAGAACTTTTAGTGAAACCTAAAAAGCTAGCAACTCATTCTCTAAGTCCATCTTTCATTAGGAGCCGAACTAAAGGAGAGAGAAAAAAAGAAAAAGAGAGGAAGGTTGGTTTAGTGTAAGAAAGTGTGAAGAAAATTTCCAATCCTAGTCTAGAACCACTTCTGTGGAACTTGAGGTAAATCTTTTAATCCTCTAGTTCTTCATTTAAGTTTTGGTTAAGATTTAAGTATATATTTCTATGTTTGAAATGTAAGAGCAGTAGCTCACTTTTTAGCTTTATGCACTAGGGTTTATGGTAAGTGCTTGACTATGTTTGATTGAGGGATTGGTGATCTCTAATTATGAGTTGAAGCAAGTTTATGATTAATTGAGTTTAAGGATAGTTGGCTGTATGTATGCTTACTACATGGTTGCTATATGTTTTCATTTACTCAAAGATGAGAATTTATAAATGGTTATGGTACAAGCTATGTATGAGAAATTTTTAATCATTAAAGCTACCATACTTACTTACTTACTTATAACATAACATACGAAATTAGGGACTAAAATTTTTAACCATGTACATGGACCCTGCTTGTGGTTATGGTTACTATAAGACCTTTTAGTTGAGAAAGGTGAGATTAGAGTTTATGATTTTATGTTGATCATGTTTGATCAGTTTGATCTAGACGGAATTACAAGTATGAAAGCCAGTATGGGTAATTATACTATGAAATCTGTCATTATGTATGAATAAGCAAGAATAGGGTATGAGACCACTGTAGGAAAATCAAGCACGATATTTCGAGCAAGTTTTAAGAAAAATCGAAACGTAGTCTAATTAAGAGTAGAAATTTGGACTGCAGTAAGAAAGAGAGCCAAATGGAGTTTAAGGGTATGAGATCTCATCCTATGGTAAAATGGATGAATATTGAAAGACTGTTTTTTGGCCACAAAGCACTTCTTATGATCGGCCACATCATAGTGACCAAAGTGCAAATATTTATATTTCTAGGGGCCAATATGCAATTTTAAGAAAAGTGAATGGTTATGAATTTTAGAAAAATTAAGAAGGTATTAGGTGGTTACCATACTTATTTACTTATAACATAACATATGAAATTAGGGACTAAATATTTTTTTTTTTAAATAAACTTGAAACTGAAATTCATCTTAATATCTACACACATATTTATATACTTATACTTATTTACTTGCTTATTACAGTACTGAAACATTGTACTTAAAAACAACACTTTTAAGTAATTAACATCATAATATAACCAAAACGCGTAGCAGCTCCCAGCCCATAGTTTCACAGTTTCGCACTGCCACGCTCCATAGTCTTGTATCACATATTGCTCATAGGTTACTCACCTACAGCATAAATGTAAGTTATGAGTTTTCGCTCAGCAAGTACAACTATTAATCCGCAAAAGTCTTCATAAAACATAATGCATGATCCACTTATTCTTTCATTATGTTTTCTTATGTTAACATACTTTTTGGGCCCTTACATAACATAGGTGTACATACCGTGGCGTGCAGCCATGGAGTGATTAGGGCAGCCAACCCTGTCCAACTCAAACAATGGACCAAACCTGACCTAGTGCAGGTCGGTACGACACAAGGTATCTTGCTTATCATTGTACGTAAAAAAACTTGTTCTTACTTTAAACATATTTGAAGAACAATATCATACTTAAAAACATTTCATACTTATAAACAGTTTCTTACTTGAAACTGGGATTTTCATTCTTACCAAATGATTTATCATTAGTGAACATGCCTCATGATGTCACAAAAATAAAACATAGAATCATATGCATCTCAACATGTATGCATGAGCTTAAAATCATACAAACAGTAAATACATTTCTCGTTTATACTGTAAGCGGAGTTGTACTTACCAGTTATGCTAATTTCCTGAATACAAAGTTCCACCCAATCTTAATAACAGGTTATCTTCCTGTTTCAGAGAAAATCATAACATAAGAATCGTCCTTTCTTACTAGGAACTATAATATTTAATGTTGGTATCTAGCCAACATTACTAAGTAACCCTAGTTATAACTTATCACATTGTAATGGTATCTTATTAGGTTACTATAAATAACCTTGAATCCGAGATTCAACATGTAACCTTTAATTCTAAACAACTTACTTCAATAAAATCTTATGGTTAGTACATGTGTAAAAATAGCTTGTTTATGCACTATTTTGAAAATTCGGTGTTGGAATTATCCAAACCCTACACGATCTTGAAAATCCAATTTTTTCTTTAAAAAAAATCCTTTTTGAATTCGACAAAGTTCCCTTCATAAAAGTTGTAGATTTCATCAAAAACTATAACTTTTGTTTTTGGTCAAAACTCCAAATCTGACTTTATCTTGCTTGTTTCTTCTTTTGAAAATTTTTGACCATAATCACCACTTACAAAATTTGGTCTCGGGTTTTGATAAAAACAGGGGTCTTGGGGACCTTATTTTTAAAAAATGTCTGTGTAGTCCCCTAGGATTTTCCATTTCCTACAACTTTGCAGTTTTGACTTTTTCGAAATTCGGCCTCTAAAGGCCTCAAAATCCTGTTTTCAGAAAACTATCCACCAAAATCCGAGGATCGGCAGTTTTCATTTTGGTTTGTTTTTACATAAAATTACGCGCACACTACCTCAAACGGTTAAAACCGTGAGCCTAAGTCAGGCATGCAGGGCATTAACTAATGTTTCCATAATCAATCATTCATTTTTCGTTCATAAAATCTTTGTGCCAACCCAAATGGCGAACCAGTACCAAAATAGGGTTTTAAGGGTTTTTCTTAAACCCTAAATGCACATATTACATCATTTTGCATACTTAATGATTAAACATTATCTTTAAACATGTGCAGGGTATAAAGCAAACATACAGTAAGCATTTACATAATCACACACTTACTAGCACAATTAAACATAAACATGCATCAAATCTTAATTAGAGACCACTAAAGCCCTAACCATACATATTCAAGCACTTACTAAAATCCTAATACATGAAACCATTAGGTGAGCTTATGCTCTTACATTTTCCAACATGAAATACACTTGAATCGTGAATCATAGCTTAATTGAAAAACTAGAGAGTGAGGGGATTACCTCAAAATCCGAAGGAGTGGTTCTAGACTAGGATTTCAGAAAATTTTCTTTCACACTCTCTTGGTAAAACCGACCTCTACTTCTCTCTTTTTCTCTCTCACAAAGTTTGGCTCTTAGGAAAATGAAAGACCAGAGAATGAGCTGCCAATCTAAGGTTTTCCAAAGGCTTACCAATGTTCACATCACCACCTATTTATAGGTGAGTGAAAATTACATTTAGAATTTCTTTTATTTCTAGAATTGCTTATTAGCAACTCTGTAACAACCCACCTTACGTAGGCCGTTACCATACTTACATAACATAATAACTTAACATGTAAAAATAAGGACTATTTTTTATTTATTTTTTAAACATCTTGAAAATAGAATCCATCTCTGTATAAACTTATATATATATATATATATACCATACTCTCATTTACTTATTTACTTACTTTCATCAGTACTGTATCATTAACTTAAATACAACATATTTTAACAACTTTAAAATAACAAAACACGTAGCGGTCTCCATTCCACTGTTTCACAGTAAGCTCTGCCCCGCTCCACCGTCTTGCATCAAATATTAACACTTGCGTGCTTACCTACAGCATAGAGATACATTATGAGCTTTCGCTCAGCAAGTACAACTACTAATCCGCAAAACATTTCATAAAACATAATGCATGAACCATTTATGCTTCTTTTATGCTTTCTTAGCTTAACATAATTTTTGGTCCCTTACATAACATAAGTGCATGTACCGTGACGCGCAGCCATGGAGTGGTTGGGGCGGCCAGCCCTGTCCAACTCAAACCATAGACCAAACTCGACCTAATGCGAGTCGGTATGACACAAGCAACATACTTAACATCATACTTGAAAACATTTTCATACTTGAAATAATTTCTTAAAAACAGTTTCTTACTTGAAACCAAAACTCATACTTATCATGTGAATATCATTAGTGAGCATGCTTCATGATGTCACAACAACATAGCATAAACCATTAACAACTCAACATGTATGCATGAGCTTGAAAACATACAAGCAGTCAAAACAATTCTTTTATCTATGCCGTAGGCGGAGTTGTACTTACCGGTTATGCTAATTTCCTGAGTGCAAAGTTCCATCCAATCTTAATAACATGTTATCTTCCTGTTTCAGAGAAAGTCATAACATAAGAATCATCCTCTCTTACTAGGAACTATAATATTTAATGTTGGTATCTAACCAACATTACTAAGTAACCCTAGTTACTAACTTATTTCGTTAAAATGGTATTCCCATTTGGTAACCTTGAATCCGAGATTCAACATATAACCTTTGTTTCTAATATTCTTAATTCAATAAATTCCGTTGTTGGTGCATGTGTAAAAATAGCTTGTTATGCACTACCTTGGAAATTCGGTACAGGAATTATCCAAACGCTACACAATCTTGGGAATCCAGTTTCTCTTTAAAAATCCTTTTTGAATTTGGCAAAGTTCCCATCATGAAAGTTTTAGATTTCATCAAAAACTATAACTTTTGTTTTTGGTCAAAACTCCAAATCTGAGTTTATCTTGCTTGTTTCTTCTTTTGAAATTTTTTTACCATAATCACCACTTACAAAATTTGGTCTCGGGTTTTGATAAAAACAGGGGTCTTGGGGACCTTATTTTTAAAAACTATTTTGTTGTCCCCTAGGATTTTCCATTTCCTACAATTTTGCAGTTTTGACTTTTTCCAAATTCGGCCTTTAAAGGCCTCAAAATCCTGTTTTCAGAAAACTGTCCACCAAAATCTGAGAATCGGCAGTTTTCATTTCGGTTTGTTTTTACGTAAAATTACGCGCACACTACCTCAAACGGTTAAAACTGTAAGCCTACGTCAAGCATGCAGGGCGTTAACTAACATTTCCATTATCAATCATTCATTTTTGTTCATAAAATCTTTGTGCCAACCCAAATGGTGAACCAAACCAAAATAGGGTTTTTAGGGTTTTTCTTAAACCCTAAATGCACATATCACACCATTTTGCTTACTTAATCATAAAACATCATCTTAGAGCATGTGTAGGTCATATAGCAACCATATAGTAAGCATTCATATAGTCATACACTTACTAGCACAATTTAACATAAACATGCATCCAATCTTACTTAGAGACCACTAAAACCCTAACCATGCATAATCAAGCACTTACTAAAAGCCTAATGCATAAAACCATAAGGTGAGCTTATGCTCTTACATTTTCAAGATAAAATACACTTAAATCTTGAATCATAACTCAATTGAAGAACTAGGGAGTGAAAAGATTACCTCAAGATCTGAAGGAGTGGTTCTAGACTAGGATTTCAGAAATTTTTCTTACACACTCTCTCACCAAAATCCGACCTCACCCTTTCTTTTTTTTTTTTTTTTTTTCTCTCTCACTAGGTTCGGCTCTTAGGGAAATGAAAGACCAGAGAATGAGTTGCCAATCTAAGGTTTTCCAAAGGCTTACCAATGTTCACACCACCACCTATTTATAGGTGAGTGAAAATTACATTTATAATTTCTTTTATTTCTAGAATTGCTTATTAGCTCCCCTAGAAAACTTATTTGCTTCCAAGTCCCATGAGGTGGCCGGCCTTGGTTGCTCTAGATGGCCAAGTGAGCAAAGTTAGGGGTTGGCTCATCAAGGCTAGAAGCATGAGGTGTCTCTCCCTTGTGATGGCTGGCCATGAGGTGGTGAACCAAGCTTGATCTAGCTAGCCAAGCAAGCAAGGCTATGTGCTTGCTCACCATGGCTACTAGCATGACATGTCTTCATCTTAAAAATTGGGAGATATTTTTTTTGTAAATTGCTTGTAGATCCTTAGGAGAAAAATATTCACTCATTTAGCCTTAAGGTGGCCGGCCATGGAGTGAACAAATGGAAGGAAATGATTGGACCAAACCAAGTCATCAAATCCTAACTTGATTCCTTGGTTTTCAATGTAACTAGGGTGACTAAACTTGTAACCAATCCTTGACCTACTTGTATTGGAAGGCTTGGTTAGAAAAATCCTTCATAAATTTTACATACTTATTTGCAAATATTTTATTTTTCTTAAATTTGCACATTGGCCCCTAAAGATAAAAATATTTACATTTAGGTCCTTGTGAGGTGGACGGTTATGGTGATGGCATTTGGCCTCCAACTCTTGCTTAATCAACCACTTAATACTTTCTTAATTTCTTAAAATTCATAACCATACACTTTTCTTAAAATTACATATTGGCCCCTAAAGACAAAATATTTGCACTTTAGTCCCTATGAGGTGGCCGGTCATAAGGAGTGCTTAATGGACAAGAAATTTTTCAATATTCATCTATTTTACCATAGGATGAGATCTCATGCCCTTGAACTCCATTTAGCTCTCTTTCTTACTACAGTCCAAATTTCTACTCTTAACTGGACCACGTTTCGATTTTTCTTAGAACTTGAGACTACTTAATTCTTATTGTTCAAAATATCGTGCTTGATATTCCTACAGCGGTCTCATACCCTATTCTTGCTTATTCATACGTAATGACGGATTTCATAGTATAATTTTCCATACTGGTTATTATACTCGTAATACCGTCTAGGTCAAATTGATCAAACATGATCAACATAAAATCATAAACCCTAATCTTTCCTTTTTCAACAAAAAGGTCTTATACTTATATAGATAGGCTATTATCGAGTCTTATAGTACTATAAGAACTCAATAGCATTCTAATAAAATCATATCAAGTAGTTCACATAAACATATACATTATGAACTTTATTTCCTTAAAAAGGAAATCATGAATTGTAAGAAGGCTAGTTATTGCAATATACCCCCCTTAAAAATTTTTGCCCTCGAAAATTACAACAAGTCGGGATAGTTCTTCCTCATATCTTCTTCTACTTCCCACGTTGCTTCTTCAATGTTATGATTCCGCCATAACACTTTAACCATCGGAATCGTTTTGTTTTTAAGGACCTTTTCTTGCCGGTCCAGAATCTAGATTGGCTTTTCTTCATAAGTCAAATTCGTTTGTACTTCAACTGGTTCTTGACTTAGCACATGGGAAGGATCATGTACATATTTTTTCAACATCGAGACATGGAAAACATTATGTACAGAGGCTAATGCTGGCGGCAAAGCCAGCGTATAGGCTACCTTTCCAATCCTTTCTAGGATTTCAAATGGTCCTGTATACCTCGGACTAAGCTTCCCTTTTTTACCAAACCTCAAAATCCCCTTCATAGGAGCAATCTTAAGAAAAACAGAATCTCCAACTTGGAATTCTAAAGGTCTTCGGCATTTATCAGCATAACTTTTCTGACGACTGAAAGCTATGTTGAGCCTTTGTTTAATCATCTTAATATCTTCTGAGGTTTTTCTGATAAAATCCGTAGTTTGGAGATGCTTTTGTCCAACTTCTTGCCAATGAATGGGAGATTGACATTTTCTTCTATATAACGCTTCAAATGTTGCCATACCAATCGAGGCATGATAACTATTATTGTAAGAAAATTCAATCAAAGGTAGCTTTTGATCCCAGCTTCCTTTGAAATCCATGACACATGACCTTAACATATCTTCCAGTGTCTGGATAGTTCGTTCCGATTGTCCATCAGTCTGAGGGTGAAAAGCTGTACTAAATTTCAACTTTGACCCCATAGCTGTGTGAACACTCTTCCAAAATCGAGAGGTGAAACGCCCATCCTGATTTGAGATGATAGATCTCGGCACTCCATGCAGCCTTACAATCTGGGATACGTAAATTTCAGCCAACTTCTCAACTGAAAAAGTAGCTTTAATGGCAATGAAGTGGGCTGATTTGGTTAATCTATCCACAATCACCCAAATCATGTCATTTCCACTTGCGGTCCTGGGTAATCCAACTACAAAATCCATCGTAGTTTGTTTCCATTTCCATTCTGGGATCTCTATTTTTTGAAGATCTCCACCAGGTTGCCGATGTTCAGCCTTAACTTTCTGACAAGTTAGGCATTTTGACACAAAATCAGCAATTTCATTCTTCATATTTGACCACCGATAACTTTCTTTGAGATCCTTGTACATCTTAGAAGCTCCTGGATGTACTGAATAGGGCATCTCATGTGCTTCAGATATGATATGTTTCTTAAGAAATTCAAAGTTAGGAACATAGATTTTTCCTTTGAAACAGATTAGCCCATTCGTAGAGATCTTAAATTCCTTATTCTTTCCAACAAAAATTTGCTCTTTTAGCAAAAAGGAATCCTTCCCTTGATAAAGCTTAATGGATTCTAGGAGGTTGGACTGAAGAGTCAAAACAACCAATTTCCCAGTTAACATCTCCATCTTGAAATCGGAAATCTCCTTTTGAATAGGCTTTGGCAACAATCTAATAGACATTAGCATGCCAGATGATTTCCTACTTAATGCATCCGCTACCCGGTTCGCTTTTCCAGGGAGATAGAGGATCTCACAATCGTAATCCTTTACGAGCTCTAGCCATTTACGCTGCCTCATATTGAGCTCCTTTTGGGTAAAGATGTATTTGAGACTTTGATGATCGGTAAAAATCTCACATCTATTCCCATACAAGTAGTGCCTCTAGATTTTCAACGCGAAAACCACCGCTGCAAGCTCCAAATCGTGCGTAGGGTAGTTCCGTTCGTGATCCTTTAGTTGGCGTGAGGCATAGGGAACCACATTTCCATTTTACATTAGGACAGCCCCTAGTCCGGTTTTAGAAGCGTCGCTATAAATAACGAAATTTCCTGCATCAACATCAGGAATTACTAATACCGGTGCACTAGTAAGCTTCCTCTTAAGTTCTTGGAAGTTTTCCTCGCACTTCTGTGTCCATTCGAACTTTCTCCCTTTTTTAGTAAGGGCTGTAAGTGGCGCCATAATCTTGGAGAATCCTTCAACGAAGCGTCGGTAATAGCCGGCCAAACCAAGAAAGCTTCGTACCTCCGTAACGCTTTTGGGTACTGGCCATGTGCTGATAGCCTCCACTTTAGTAGAATCTACGGAAATTCCTTCCTTTAGAACTACGTGACCCAAGAAGTGCACTTTCTCCAACCAAAATTCACATTTTGTGAACTTGGCATAGAGCTGATTCCGTCTTAACGTCTCCAAGACTGTCCTGAGATGCTGCTCATGTTCCTTCATGTACTTTGAGTAGATCAAAATATCGTCAATGAAGACGATAACAAACTTATCCAGATACTCTTTGAACACCCGGTTCATAAGATCCATAAAGGTAGCTGGTGCATTGGTTAGTCCAAATGGCATGACCAGAAACTCATAATGCCCATAGCGTGTTCGAAACGCCGTCTTAGAAATATCCATCCACCTCCTTGATTCGGGGTTGATAGTATCCCGATCGCAAGTCAATCTTAGAAAATACTACTGCTCCCCTGAGTTGATCAAAAAGGTCATCAATTCTAGGGAGAGGGCATTTATTCTTAATCGTAATCTTATTCAACTCGCGATAGTCGATGCACATCCGCAGCGATCCATATTTCTTCTTGACAAACAAGACTGGTGCTCCCCACGGAGAATAGCTTTGACGAATGAATCCCTTGTCCAGTAGTTCTTGCAACTGCACTTGGAGTTCCCTGAGCTCGGCTGGGGCCATACGATACGGTGCTTTTGATATTGGTGCAGCTCCCGAAAATAACTCTATCTCGAAAGCAATTTCCCGCTCAGGAGGGAGTCCTGGTAGGTCTTTTGGAAAGACATCCACATAATCCTTGATAATAGGAACATCCTCCGGCTTTAACTCCATTTTTTGCTCTTTATCTACCGTGTTAGCTAAGTATCCTTGACATCCATTAGCTAACATCTTCCAAGCCTTTATTGCCGATACTAACCTATTTAAGGAATTTCAGGTCTGACCATAGAAGTTAAATTCTTCCTCATCATGAAGACTAAACTTAACACAACGCTTTTGACAATCAATCTTAGCGTTATACTTACTTAGGAAATCCATTCCTAAAATAACATCATAATCCTGGAGTCTAATCGCAATGGGATCGACATATAGCTCTCTATCACAAATGACTACTGGAATATTTTGTATCTAAAAGTTGGACAACAAAATTTCCCCCGACGGAAGGGAAGTTCTGAAAGGCCAAAACTATGAATTGGTTCCTAAAAGGCCAAAAATATTTCTATTTCTAGGGGCCAATATGCAATTTCAAGAAAAGTGAATGGTTATGGATTTTAGAAAAATTAAAAAGGTATTAGGTGGTTGAATAAGAAAGAATTAGAGGCCAAATGCCATTATTATAGTCGGCCACCTCACAGGGATCTAAGTGTAAATATTTTTATTTTTGGGGCCAATGTGCAATATTATGAAAAATAAAATATTTGCAAATAAGTATGTAAACTTTATGAAGGGTTTCTCTAACTAAGCTCTCAAATCCAATTAAGCCAATGATTGGTTACAAGTTTAGTTACCCTAGCTACATTGAAAACCAAGGAATCAAGTTAGGATTTGATGACTTGGTTTGGACCAATCATTTTCCTCCATTTGTTCACTCTATGGCCGGCCACCTCTTGGTTAAATGAGTGAATATTTTTCTTCTAAGGATCAGCAAGCTATTTAAATATATATATATATATATATCTCCTAAATTTTTTAGATGGAGACATGTCATGCTAAGTAGCCATGGTGAGCAAGCACATAGCCTTGCTTGCTTGGTTAGCTAGATTAAGCTTGGTTCACCACCTCATGGCCGGCCATCACAACGGAGAGACACTCATGCTTCTAGCCTTGATGAGCCAACCCCTAGCTTTGCTCACTTGGCCATCTAGAGCAACCAAGGCCGGCCACCTCATGGGACATTGAAGCAAATAAGTTTTCTAGAGGAGCTTATAAGCAATTCTAGAAATTTTCACTCACCTATAAATAGGGGGTGGTATGAACATTTGTTAGCTTTTGGAAAACCTTAACTTGACAACTCTTTCTCTGGTCTTTCATTTCCCTAAGAGCCGAACTTAGTGAGAGAGAAAAAGAGAAAAGGTGAGGTCGATTTTGGTGAGGGAGTGTAAGAAAAATTTCTGAAATCCTAGTCTAGAACCACTCCTTTGGATTTTGAGGTAATCCCTTCACTCTCTAGTTTTTCAATTAAGCTATGATTCAAGATTCAAGTGTATTTCATGTTGGAAAATGTAAGAGCATAAGCTCACCTAATGGTTTCATGTATATGTTTATAAGCTCCCCTAGAAAACTTATTTGCTTCAATGTCCCATGAGGTGGCCGGCCTTGGTTGCTCTAGATGGCCAAGTGAGCAAAGCTAGGGGTTGGCTCGTCAAGGCTAGAAGCATAAGGTGTCTCTCCCTTGTGATGGCCGGCCATGAGGTGGTGAACCAAGCTTAATCTAGCTAACCAAGCAAGCAAGGCTATGTGCTTGCTCACCATGGCTACTTAGCATGATATGTCTCCATCTAAAAAATTTAGGAGATATATATATATATATATATACATATTTTTAAATAGCTTGCTGATCCTTAGAAGAAAAATATTCACTCATTTAACCAAGAGGTGGCCGGCCATAGAGTGAACAAATGGAGGAAAATGATTGGTCCAAACCAAGTCATCAAATCCTAACTTGATTCCTTGGTTTTCAATGTAGCTAGGGTAACTAAACTTGTAACCAATCATTGGCTTAGTTGGATTTGAGAGCTTAGTTAGAGAAACCCTTCATAAATTTTACATACTTATTTGCAAATATTTTATTTTTCATAATATTGCACATTGGCCCCAAAAATAAAAATATTTTTACTTAGATCCCTGTGAGGTGGCCGACTATAATAATGGCATTTGGCATCTAATTCTTTCTTATTCAACCACCTAATACCTTTTTAATTTTTCTAAAATTCATAACCATTCACTTTTCTTAAAATTGCATATTGGCCCCTAGGAATAGAAATATTTACACTTTAGTCCCTATGAGGTGGCCGATCATAAGGAGTGCTTAATGGCCAAGAAATTTTTCAATATTCATCCATTTTACCATAGGATGAGATCTCATGTCCTTAAACTCCATTTAGCTCTCTTTCGTAATGCAGTCCAAATTTCTACTCTTAACTGGACCACGTTTCGATTTTTCTTAGAACTTGAGACTACTTAATTCTTATTGTTCAAAATATCATGCTTGATATTCCTACAGTGGTCTCACCTTCCTATATACTAAGTCAAGAACCAATTGAAGTATAAACGGATTTGACTTATGAAGAAAAGCCAATCCGGATTCTGGACCGAGAAGAAAAGGTACTTAGGAACAAAACGATTCCGATGGTTAAAGTGTTATGGCGGAATCATAACATTGAAGAAGCAACGTGGGAAATAGAAGAAGATATAAGAAAGAACTATCCCGACTTGTTGTAATTTTCGAGGACGAAAATTTTTAAGGGGGGTAGATTGTAATAACTAGCCTTCTTACAATTCATGATTTCCTTTTTAAGGAAATAAAGTTCATAATGTATATGTTTATGTGAACTACTTGATATGATTTTATTAGAATGCTATTGAGTTCTTATAGTACTATAAGACTCGATAATAGCCTATCTATAAGACCTTTTTGTTGAAAAATGTAAGATTAGGGTTTATGATTTTATGTTGATCATGTTTGATCAATTTGACCTAGACGGTATTACGAGTATAATAACCAATATGGAAAATTATACTATGAAATCCGTCATTACGTATGAATAAGCAAAAATAGGGTATGAGACCGCTGTAGGAATATCAAGCACGATATTTTGAACAATAAGAATTAAGTAGTCTCAAGTTCTAAGAAAAATCGAAACGTGGTCTAGTTAAGAGTAGAAATTTGGACTGTAGTAAGAAAGAGAGCAAAATGGAGTTTAAGGGCATGAGATCTCATCCTATGGTAAAATAGATGAATATTGAAAAATTTCTTGGCCATTAAGCACTCCTTATGACTGGCTACCTCATAGGGACTAAAGTGTAAATATTTTATGATTAAGGGCAATTTTAAGAAAAGTTCATGATTATTAATTTTTAGAAATTAAGAAAGTCTTTAAAAGGATGATTAAGCAAGAATAGAATGTCTAGTAGCTTCATCTTAGCCGGTCACCTCATAAGGACTAAAGTGCAAAAAATTTTGTCTTAGGGGGGGGGGGGGGCAATGTAACGACCCGCCTAATGTAGGCCGTTACCATACATACTTACTTATAACATACGAAAATTTGGGCTAAATTTTTTTTAATTACAAACAATATATAACTTGAACTGGGAAATCCCCTTAGCCATTACTTATATATATATACATGTACATATACTTAATTACTTATCGTAGTACTAAAGTCTTGTACTCAAATACAACATATTTAAAGTAACATAAATTTAACAAAAAGAAACGTAGCAGTTCCCGACCCACAGTTTCACAGTTTTGCATCACCATGCTCCACTGTCTTGTATCAGGTACTGCCATAAGTTTGCTTACCTACAGCATAAACATGAGTTATGAGCTTTCGCTCAGCAAGCACAACTATTTAATCCGCAAAACATTTCATGATAACATAATGTATGAACCATTTATGCTTTCTTACAGTTTTCATAGGTTAGCATACTTTTTGGGCCCTTACATAACATAAATGTACGTACCGTGGCGCGCTGCCATGGAGTGGTTGGGGCGGCCAGCCCTGTCCAACTCAAACCATGAACTAAACCCGACCTAGTGCGGGTCGATACGACATATAGCATTCTGCTTATCATGATACTTTAATCTTGCTCTTACCTTATTACATACTTGAAAAACTATTTCATAATCATAAACAGTTTCTTAATTGAAACTGGGTTCTCATATCTTACCAAATGACTTATCATTAATGAACATGCTTCGTGATGTCATAATATCAAAATATTCATCATGTAAACATACATGCTATAACATACCTCATGTGCATATCAACATAAACTTGAAAACATACATCTCATAAACATTCATCATACCTTGAAAACATACATGCCATAAACATTTATCATACGCATATCAACATGAACTTGAAGGCATACAACAACCAACATTTTCGTTTATGCTGTAGGCGGAGTCATACTTACAAGTTTCTTTGCATCTTGAATTAAAATATTCCACTTAAACAGGTTGCTTTCCTGTTTTCAAGAAAATCATAGGATAAGCATCATCCTATCATGATATCATAACTAATTCTAGTTTGTAACTAATTACATTTACAAACCCTAAAATTAAACTTCATTTCGGATTTTAGTAAAACTCTAGAATTCTGAAAACTTTGTTTGAAACCAATTCATAGTGTTTGGTCCTTTTCTTACAAATCTATTTTAAATTTGAAAAAGTTTTCTTTATGAAAGTTGTAGATCTTGAAGTCTCCTACAACTTTTGTTTTTAACTTAAAACTCAAATCTGTACTTAACCTGCTTGTTGCTCCCTTTGAAAATTCTTCGACCATATTTACTAATCAAAACTTGGTCACGGATTTTTGCAAAAACAAAGGTCTTAGAGGCCTTATTTTGAAAAATATTGACGTATGCCGCTAGGATTATCCCTTCTCTACAACTTTACAGTTTTGACTTTTTCCAAATTCGGCCTCTAAAGGCCTCAAAATCTGGTTCCCAGAATAACTGTTCAATTTCGAACCCTAATCAAGCATACCAAAACCCTAGTACATATAACTTAACAAACTGAACTCATGCTCATACTTATTGAACATACACTTAAATCTTAACTGAAACTTGAATGAAGAACTAGAGGATAAAAAGATTTACCTCAAGTTCCACGGATGAAATTCTTAAACTAGGGTTTTGAAATTTTTCCTCACACCTCCTATACTAACCGAACACTCCTCTTTCTCTTGTTCTCTCCTCTTTCTTTTCTCTCCTCTCTTGGCTCGGCTCCTAAGGGCAGAAACTAGAGAGTATGCTGTTTGATTAAGTTAACTAACAAAATAAATTGAAAACACCTTCACCTATTTATAGGTGAACCACTACTTCTTGAAATTGCTCACTAGTCCTCACAAGAAAAACAATTGCTCCTTACTTCCTATGTGGTGGCCGGCCAAGCATGTCCCATTTTGCCAAGTAGCAAAGCTAGGAAAGCTTGCTCATCAAGGCTAGGAACCATGAGGTGTCCTCTTCCTAGGTTGGCCGGCCTTAGGTGGAGCCTTGAGCTTGCTCTTGCTAACCAATAAGCAAGGCTAGCATGCTTACTAAGCAAGGCTAGAGAGCATGAGGTGTCAAGTGCTAAAGAGGTTCATATTCTTGTAATTTACCTATTGGTCCTTAAGAGCAACATATTTACTCTTGATCCCTATGTGGTGACCGGCCCTTCTTGTCCCAATTTGCCAAGTAAGCAAGGCTAGAGGTCTTGCTCACCAAGGCTAGAAGCATGAGGTGGCTTCTCCTTGTGGTGGCCGGCCTTAGGGGGTGAGATGTGCAAGCCTTGGCTTGCCAAGGGAGCTAGGCTAAGGGAGGTTATTCATCAAAGCTAGGCCATGAGCTGTCTCTCCCTCATGGTGGCCGGTCATGATTAGTGATTTGGCAATGCTTGAGCTAGCCAAGAGAGCAAAGCTAGAAGAGTTGCTCACCAAAGCTAGGCCATGATGTGTTGTCTCCTTGTTATGGCCGGTCATGGTGATGAGTTGTGCAAGCCTTAGCTTGCCAAAAGGGCAAGGCTAGGAGGGTGGCTCATCCAAGCTAGAAGCATGAGGTGTCTTACCCTCATGATGGCCGGCCATTGAGTGCCAAATGGGACAACTTGCTAATTGAATCATAAAACATAATCAACCAAGCAAAATCAAAGTGCTTAGTCACTAAACTTAGGGTATGATTTGTCAATTTTTAATGATACTTAAATTTCTCCACTTTGCATAATATTCTTTAAAAACAAGATTTCTTGCTCATAAGACCATGAGGTGGCCGGTTCCTAGGCTATCCACATGGAAGAATAGGATTGGTCCAAATTAGAATTTGTTTTTTTTTTTTTTTTTCCAATCCAACTTATTTTCTTGTTTTTCCCACTAGGTTAACTAAACTTGAAATTGATCATTGGCTTAGTTGAACTAGGAAACTTAACTAGAAAAATCCATAGTTCCATAAATTTACATATTTGCTTATAAGTCCACAATTTTCTCAAAATTACACATTGACCCCTAAAGGCAAAAATATTTGCACTTTAGTCCCTCTAAGGTGGCCGGTTAAGGTGAAGTTTCTAAACATCCTATTTCTTGCTTAATCATTCCTTAAAAGACTTCCTAATTTCTAAAAATTCAAAATTATGAACTTTTCTTAAATTTGCATATTGACCCCTAAAAATAAAATATTTACATTTTGGTCCCTGTAAGGTGACCCATCATGATAATGACACTTGTCATCTGAGGTGTCATCCTGTAAGGCCCCGTATGGCTTATCTCCTAAATGCAGTCGATTTTCATACTAACATAGATACTTAGATACTGTTTTCAACTGTTAACAGTATAATCGTACTGGACCATCGTCCAAAATTTATCTGAATTGCATATAGGATTTTCTTAAACTATAAACTATCACATAGAGTCATAAATCATAAATTTACCCTTTTTATCAAAAGGTCTTAAACTGGCATAAATAAATTATCGAATCTTTTAGCAAAAGATTCAACAACCTTTCTTAGAAAACATATCATACATATCACATAAACAGACTTTGTTTCTTAACGAAAGAAATCATAAGTTTACAAACAGGTTGGTTATTACAATCTACCCTCCTTAAAAATTTTCGTCCCCGAAAATCACTATAAATTGGGATAGTTCTTTCTCATTTCTTCTTCTAACTCCCACGTTGCTTCTTCAATGTTATGATTCTGCCATAACACTTTAACCATTGGAATGGTTTTATTCCTTAAAACCTTTTCTTCCCGATCTAGAATCCGGATTGGCTTTTCCTCATAAGTCAAATCCGTTTGTACTTCAATTGGTTCTTGACTTAACACATGAGAAGGATCAGGTACATATTTTTTTAACATCGAAACATGGAAAACGTCATGGACAGAAGCCAAAACTGGCGGCAAAGTAAGCTTGTAGGCTACTTTTCCAATCCTTTCGAGAATTTCAAATGGATCTGTATATCTCGGACTAAGCTTTCCTTTCTTACCAAACCTCATAACTCCATTCATTGGAGCAATCTTAAGGAAAACAGAATCTCCAACTTGGAATTCTAAAGGCCTTCGACGTTTATCAGCATAATTCTTCTGCCGACTAAAAGCTATGTCGAGTCGTTGCTTGATCACCTTGATGTCTTCCGAAGTTTTTCTGACGAAGTCCGTAGTTTGAAGTTGCTTCTGTCCAACTTCTTACCAATGGATGAGAGATCGACATTTTCTTCCGTAAAGCGCTTCAAATGGAGCCATACCAATTGAGGCGTGATAATTGTTATTATACGAAAACTCGATCAAGGGTAGCTTCTGATCCCAGTTTCCCTTGAAATCCAAAACACAAGACCTCAACATACCAATTGAGGCGTGATAACTATTATTATACGAAAACTCGATCAATGGTAGCTTCTGAACCCAGTTTCCCTTGAAATCCAAAACACAAGACCTCAACATATCTTCCAATGTTTGGATAGTGCATTCCGATTGTCCATCAGTCTGAGGGTGGAAAGCGGTACTGAATTTCAAGCTTAATCCCATAGCTGCATGTACATTTTTCCAAAATCGAGAGATAAAATGCCTATCCCGATCTGAAATGATGGATTTTGGAACTCCATGAAACCTAACAATCTGAGATACATAAATTTCAGCCAATTTCTCGACCGAAAAGGTGGTTTTAATAGCAATGAAGTGAGCTGATTTGGTGAATCTATCCACAATCACCCAAATGATATCATTCCCACTTGCGGTCTTGGGTAATTGAACCATGAAATCCATGGTGATTTGCTCCCATTTCCACTCTGGGAGTTCGATCTTTTGAAGATCTCCGCCAGGTTGTCGGTGTTTGGCTTTAACTTTCTAACAAGTTAAGCATTTTGACACGAAATCAGCAATTTCTTTCTTCATGTTTGGCCACCAAAAATTCTCCTTGAGGTCCTTGTATATCTTAGTAGCTCCAGGGTGAACTGAGTATGGCGTTTCATGCGCTTCATACATGATCTGTTTCTTAAGGAATTCAAAGTTAGGAACACAAATCCTTCCTTTGAAGAGAATTAATCCATTCGTGGATGTCTTAAAGTCTTTATCTTCTCCACCAAGAAGTTGCGTCTTTAGCAGAAAGGAATCTTTCCCCTGATAACACTTAATGGATTCTAGGATATTGGACTGAAGAGTCAAAGCAGCCAATTTCCCTGTTATCAGTTCCAATTCGAAATCATAAATTTCCTTTTGGAGTGACTTAGACAATCTTTTAATCGACATGAGCACACCAGAAGACTTCCTGCTTAACGCGTCTGCCACTTTGTTTGCTTTTCCAGGGTGGTAAAGGATTTCACAATCGTAGTCCTTTACAAGCTCAAGCCATCTGCGCTGCCTCATATTGAGCTCCTTTTGGGTAAAGATGTATTTGGGACTTTGATGATCGGTGAAAATCTCACATCTATTTCCATACAGGTAATGTCTCCAGATCTTTAAGGCAAAAACCACCGCTGCAAGTTCCAAATCGTGCGTCGGATAGTTCCGTTCGTGGTCCTTCAGTTGACGTGAAGCATAGGCAACCACATTTCCTCTTTGCATAAGGACAGCCCCTAGTCCGGTCTTTGACGCATCGCTATAAATAACGAAATTTCCCGCATCAACGTCAGGAATTATTAATATTGGCGCACTTGTAATCTTCCTCTTGAGCTCTTGAAAGTTTTATTCACACTTCTGTGTCCATTCAAACTTTCTCCCTTTCTTGGTAAGGGCTGTTAATGGCACCGCTATCTTAGAGAATCCTTCAACGAACCGTCGGTAGTATCCGGCTAAACCAAGAAAACTCCGTATCTCCGTAACGTTTTTGGGTGCTGACCATGCACTGACGGCTTCTATCTTAGCAGGATCAACGGAAATTCCTTCCTTTGAAACTACGTGGCCCAAGAAATGCGCTTTTTCCAACCAAAATTCACATTTTGTGAATTTGGCATAGAGCTGATTCTGTCTTAATGTCTCCAACACTATTCTGAGATGCTGCTCATGTTCCTTTATGGACCTTGAGTAGATCAAAATATCGTCAATAAAGACGATAACAAACTTATCTAAATATTCTTTAAACACCCGATTCATGAGATCCATAAAAGCAGCTGGGGCATTAGTTAATCTGAATGGCATAACAAGAAACTCATAATGCCCATAGCGTGTTCGAAAAGCTGTCTTAGAAATATCTCCTTCCTTGATTCTAAGTTGATGATATCCCGATCGTAGGTCAATTTTCGAGAATACGTGTAATGACCAAGCTTTCTATAAGTTTATGATTTCTTTTGTTAAGAATCAAAGTTTGTTTATGTGATATGTTTTCTAAGAAAAGTTGTTGAATCTTTTGTTAAAAGATTCGATAATTTATTTAAGCAAGTTCAAGACCCTTTGTTAAAAGGGTAAATTATGATTTATGATTCTATGTGATAGTTTATAGTTTAAGAAAATCCTATAGGCAGTTCAGATAAATTTTGGACAATGGTCCAGTACGATTATACTGTTAACAGTTGAAAACAGTATTTAAGTATCTATGTTAGTATGAAAATGGACTGCGTTTAGGAGATAAGCCAAATAAGGCCTTTTAGAATGACACCTCAGATGGCAAGTGTCATTGCCATGATTGGTCACCTTACAGGGACCAAATTGTAAATATTTTATTTTTAGGGGTCAATATGCAAATTTAAGAAAAGTTCATGATTTTGAATTTTTAGAAGTTGAGAAGTCTTTTAAGAAATGTTTAAGCAAGAAATGGGATGTTTAGAAGCTTCACCACAACCGGTCACCTTAGAGGGACTAAAGTTCAAATATTTTGCCTTTAAGGGTCAATGTGCAATTTTAAGAAAATTATGGACTTATAAGCAAATATGTAAATTTATGGAACTATGGATTTTTCTAGTTAAGTTTCCTAGTTCAACTAAGCCAATGATCAATTTCAAGTTTGGTTAACCTAGTTGGAAAAACAAGAAAATAAGTTGGATTGGAAAAAAATTCTAATTTGAACCAATCCTATTCTTCCATGTGGACACTCTAGGAACCGGCCACATCATGGTCTTATGAGCAAGAAAATTTGTTTTTAAGGAGTATTATGCAAAGTGGAGAAATTTAAGTGTCATTAAAAATTGACAAATCATACCCTAAGTTTAGTGACTAAGCACTTTGATTTTGCTTGGTTGATTATGTTTTATGATTCAATTAGCAAAGTTGTCCCATTTGGCACTCAATGGCCGGCCACATGAGGGTGAGACACCTCATGCTTCTAGCTTGGATGAGCCACCCTCCTAGGCTTGCTCCTTTGGCAAGCCAAGGCTTGCACAACTCATCACCATGACCGGCCATAACAAGGAGACAACACATCAAGGCCTAGCTTTGGTGAGCAACTCTTCTAGCTTTGCTCTCTTGGCTAGCTCAAGCATTGCCAAATCATTAACCATGACCGGCCACCATGAGGGAGAGACAGCTTATGGCTTAGCTTTGATGAATAACCTCCCTTAGCCTAGCTTGGCAAGCCAAGGCTTACACATCTCACCCCTAAGGCCGGCCACCACAAGGAGAAGCCACCTCATGCTTCTAGCCTTGGTGAGCAAGACCTCTAGCCTTGCTTACTTGGCAAATTGGGACAAGAAGGGCCGGCCACCACATAGGGATCAAGAGTAAATATGTTGCTCTTAAGGACCAATAGGTAAATTACAAGAATATGAACCTCTTTAGCACTTGACACCTCATGCTCTCTAGCCTTGCTTAGTAAGCATGCTAGCCTTGCTTATTGGTTAGCAAGAGCAAGCTCAAGGCTCCACCTAAGGCCGGCCAACCTAGGAAGAGGACACCTCATGGTTCCTAGCCTTGATGAGCAAGCTTTCCTAGCTTTGCTACTTGGCAAAATGGGACATGCTTGGCCGGCCACCACATAGGAAGTAAGGAGCAATTGTTTTTCTTGTGAGGACTAGTGAACAATTTCAAGAAGTAGTGGTTCACCTATAAATAGGTGAAGGTGTTTTCAATTTATTTTGTTAGTTAACTTAATCAAACAGCATACTCTCTAGTTTCTGCCCTTAGGAGCCGAGCCAAGAGAGGAGAGAAAAGAAATAGGAGAGAACAATAGAAAGAGGAGTGTTCGGTTAGTATAGGAGGTGTGAGGAAAAATTTCAAAACCCTAGTTTAAGAATTTCATCCGTGGAACTTGAGGTAAATGTTTTTATCCTCTAGTTCTTCATTCAAGTTTCAGTTAAGATTTAAGTGTATGTTCAATAAGTATGAGCATGAGTTCAGTTTGTTAAGTTATATGCACTAGGATTTTGGTATGCTTGATTAGGATTCGAAATTGAACAGTTATTCTAGGAATCAGATTTTGAGGCCTTTAGAGACCGAATTTGGAAAAAGTCAAAACTGTAAAGTTGTAGAAAATGGAAAATCCTAGGGGCTATTAGGGACTGTTTTTTAAAATAAGGCCTCTAAGACCTTTGTTTTTGCAAAAACCTAAGACCAAGTTATGACTAGTAAATATGGCCGAAGAATTTTCAAAGGAAGAAACAAGCAGGTTAAGTGCAGATTTGAGTTTTGAGTTAAAAACAAAAGTTTTAGGAGACTTCAAGATCTACAACTTTAATGAAGAAAAGTTACTTTTTCAAATTTAAAATAGATTTGTAAGGAAAGGACCAAACACTATGAATTGGTTTCAAACCAAGTTTTCAGAATTCTATAGTTTTACTAAAATCCAAAATGAAGTTTAATTTTAGGGTTTGTAAATGTAATTAGTTACAAACTAGAATTAGTTATGATATCATGATAGGATGATGCTTATCCTATGATTTTCTTCAAAACAGGAAAGCAACCTGTTTAAGTGAAATATTTTAATTCAAGGTGCAAAGAAACTGTAAGTATGATTCCGCCTACAGCATAAACGAAAATGTTTGTTATTGTATGCCTTCAAGTTTATGATGATATATGTATGAAAAATGTTTATGGTTTGTATGATATTAAGTTCATGGTGATTTGTGTATGATGAATGTTTATGATATGTATGTTTTCGAGGAATGATGAATGTTTATGGCATGTATGCTTTCAAGTTCATGGTTTGTATGATATTAAGTTCATGATGATTTGTGTATGATGAATGTTTATGATATGTATGTTTTCAAGTAATGATGAATGTTTATGGCATGTATGCTTTCAAGTTCATGTTGATGAGAACATGATGAATATTTATGGCATGTATGCTTTCAAGTTCATGTTGATAAGAACATGATGAATGTTATAGCATGTATGTTCACATGATGAATATTTTGATATTATGGCATCACGAAGCATGCTCATTAATGATAAGTCATTTGGTAAGATATGAAATCCCAGTTTCAGTTAAGAAACTGTTTATGATCATGAAATAATGTTTCAAGTATGAAATAAGATAAGAACAAGATTTAAGTATCATGATAAGCATGATACTATATGTCGTATCGACCCGCACTAGGTCGGGTTTGGTTCATGGTTTGAGTTGGACAGGGCTGGCCACCCCAACCACTCTATGGCAGCGCGCCATGGTACGTACATTTATGTTATGTAAGGGCCCAAAAAGTATGCTAACCTATGAAAACAGTAAGAAAGCATAAATGGTTCATGCATTATGTTATCATGAAATGTTTTGCGGATTAAATAGTTGTGCCTGCTGAGCGAAAGCTCATAACTCATGTTTATGCTGTAGGTAAGCAAACTTATGGCAGTACTTGATACAAGATAGTGGAGCGTGGTGATGTAAAACTGTGAAACTGTGGGTCGGGAACTGCTACGTTTCTTTTTGTTAAAATTATGTTACTTTAAATATGTTGTATTTGAGTACAAGACTTTAGTACTATTATAAGTAATTAAGTATATGTACATGTATATATATAAGTAATGGTTAAGAGGATTTCTCAGTTCGAGTTATATATGGTTTGTAATAAAAAAAAAAATTAACCCAAATTTTCGTATGTTATAAGTAAGTATGTAAGGTAACGGCCTACGATAGGCGGGTCGTTACAGAGTTGGTATCAGAGAAAATGGTTCTGCCTTCCGGTTTCACAGTATGCTTGCCTGCGCCACTGTCATTGTAAGTTAAAAATATTTCGTATTTGTATAATTAATTTGTAAGAATTTGTATAATTTAGATTAAAAAATGATGGATGAAGACCGAGGTGCGGCTTACGCGTTTTTCATGATGTCCCCACTAATATTTGACGGGACTAGACGAATGGTGACACTAGCAGCATGGCTTCCTGATATGGAAGCTATATTTCGTATATGCCATATTCAGCCCCATCTCCAAGTATCGTTGGCTAGTCGTTGTTTAGCAGTAGATGCTAGACTATGGTGGAGGACTATAGGAGAAAACGAAGTCCAAGGAGGATTGTGGGAAGATTTCCGTAATGTCATCATTGCTCGTTTTGGACCTATACGGGAAGAAGACGCCGGCATGCATTATCGGGACCCAGACATTTATCGTGACATGAACCTTGTCCGATATCTGAACTACGTTTATGACTGGCATGCTTATCTAGGCGAATCTATGGGCCACTATTGTCGAAGGTTCCAATAGGCCATGTTACCCCATATTCCAGATTTGGGCGACCCTGAGATGCGTGCATTACAATTGCTTAGGGAGGGCCTACCTCCCGAAATTACGGAATACGTTCAGGCTCCAACACTGGGAATGACATTGGAGCATATGATTAATGATATCTTGGATGCCGAGTTAACAGCCCATATGATTCAGGCAGATGCTTTGGTGAATGACAATGGATAGGAGCCAGTCAACAATGTTGGTGGGGCAGAGCCACCCTTCCAATGGGGTCCAGTATTGCCAGAGGATCCTATCCCAGTTGTGCCACTTCAAGAAATTCCCCCGCAGGAGGCGGAAGTTGGTGCAGATGCTAACAATATGAACTTTGAAGATCCTCTCGTAATCAACATCGAGAGCGATAATGAGGAAGGAGGCATTGAAGAAAATATGGAAGAGGACCCAGAAGAGATCCTTTTCGGTGACAAAGAATGGGATGTATTCTCTGATGTAACGTCAGAGTAAATAAGTTAGGCATAGGAAAATATATATATATATATATATGTATGATAGAGAAGTAATAGACCCTTCTGTCTAATGTTTTGATTTGTATATAGAACAATGACAGAATATGTAAGGTATGTATGTAATAATCTGAATAAGATATGTTTATATAAGATGTGGTTTGATAATATGATCTATGATATGATTCATGTTATATAGTATTATGATATGATGATGTTATATTATTTTATGATAAGCTATGAATGAACGGATAGATATTTGAAGTATAATAATATCTTTATCGTGACTAGATAAGAAATAAAAGATGTCACACCCGCGTACACGAGATAACCCAAACCCGCAAGAGCCTGATCTTGCGGACATTATAGCCAATTTACAACGGCAAGTACAAGAACAACAGCAGGAGACGAACCAATTTCGGGAACAAGTAGCCCAACTAACTCAAGCCCCCCAAGCCAACGAAGTTCCACCGCAAAATAACCCCATACCCCCAGTAGCGCCTCAGGTACCGGAGGTTCATGAAGAAGTTCCGTTAGCACCCGCGGAACTGCAAAGGAATCCACCCTTAGTTAGGGAGGATTTATTGTATAAACGGTTTAGGCGGATGAAGGAACCAGAGTTCGAGGGAACCACAGACCCGATAGTAGCGGATAACTGGCTAATCGATATCCAAGTAATTTTGGATTTTATGGGACTTACAGAGCAGGAGAAAGTCCTTTGTGCCTCTTTTGCACTAAAGAAGAATGCGCGTCACTGGTGGATGACAGTTCAGATGCACAGAAACGTTGCAAACATGAGTTGGCAAGATTTCGTAACCGAGTTTAGATTAATGTATTATAATCGGGAAACTTTTGCGGCTCAACAAGACGAGTTCAACAGTTTTAAGCAAGGATCGATGTCGGTACTGGAAGCAGTCCAGAAGTTTGAACAGCTTGCCCGTTTATGTCCGGAGCTTGTGACGAATGAATCGGAGAAAGTAAGAAGAATGATGAAAATGTTTCGGACGGACATTTCTAAGCAAGTCAGTGCTGGAAGTAACCCTCATACCCTTGTAGCAGATTGCATAAGCCGGGCTTTGAGCGCCGAGTACTGGATTAACCAAGATAAGGAAGCTAGGGCTCAGATATTTAAGGCTAAAAGAGAAGAAAAGACTGGGGAGAAACAGTCACAGCCCAGACAAAATCAGGAATCAAACCCGAAAGGCCAGACTAGTAATTCTGGCCAAAATTCCAAGCAGTTTGGGAAGAATAAGAGGAAAGGGAATGCTATGGGCCAGGGCCAACAGAGAAATTATCCTCAAAAGAAGAACAACCGTGGGAATGAGGGTAATAACAACAACTATCCTGTGTGTTTTCAATGCGGAAAGAAACATCTAGGAGTGTGTAGGTTGGGAACGAACGCTTGCTATCTTTGTGGCAAGGAAGGCCATTATGTGAGGAATTGCACCTCTAACAGCCAGAACCAGAACCCACAGTACCAGAACAGAAATGCAAACCGACAATTACATGCAGTGCAAGCAAAGATTAAAGGCCCTTCAATTACACAAGGCAAGCTAGAAGCTCCGGAACCCCAAGCCAGGATTGCAATCAGGTCTATCCTGTTATATATGTTGAACCCCAACCGTGGGATTGAACCCCTGTTATATATGTTGTATTTGAGTACAAGACTTTAGTATTACAATAAGTAATTGCAATCAGGTCTACATACAATTCTCTATCACATATGACTATCGGAATATTCCGCATCCAGGAGTCAGACAATAAAATTTCTCCCGACGGAAGAGAGGTTCTAAAAGGTTGCCCTAGATTTTCTACATTTCTTTCTAATTTCTGGGCATACTCCATTGATACAAATGAATGTGTGGCACCAGAATCAAACAAGACAAATGCATCATAAGTGGCTATAGAGATTTGACCTATCACCACATGAGAGGTTCCAGCTTCAGCATCCCCTTTGGTGTATGCATAAATCCTGGCTTGGGGTTCGGGAACTTCTAGCATGCCTTGTGTAATTGAAGGGCCTTCAATCTTTGCTTGCATTGCATGTAATTGTCGGTTTGCATTTCTGTTCTGGTACTGTGGGTTCTGGTTCTGGCTGTTAGAGGTGCAATTCCTCACATAATGGCCTTCCTTGCCACAAAGGTAGCAAGCGTTCGTTCCCAACCTACACACTCCTAGATGTTTCTTTCCGCATTGAAAACACACAGGATAGTTGTTGTTATTACCCTCATTCCCACGGTTGTTCTTCTTTTGAGGATAATTTCTCTGTTGGCCCTGGCCCATAGCATTCCATTTCCTCTTATTCTTCCTAAACTGCTTGGAATTTTGGCCAGAATTACTAGTCTGGCTTTTCGGGTTTGATTCCTGATTTTGTCTGGGCTGCGACTGTTTCTCCCCAGTCTTTTCTTCTCTTTTAGCCTTAAATATCTGAGCCCTAGCTTCCTTATCTTGGTTAATCCAGTACTCGGCTCTCAAAGCCCGACTTATGCAATCTGCTACAAGGGTAGGAGGGTTACTTCCAGCACTGACTTGCTTAGAAATGTCCGTCCGGAACATTTTCATCATTCTTCTTACTTTCTCCGATTCGTTCGTCACAAGTTCCGGACATAAACGGGCAAGCTGTTCGAACTTCTGGACTACTTCCAGTACCGACATCGATCCTTGCTTAAAACTATTGAATTCGTCTTATTGAACTGCAAGAGTTTCCCGATTATAATACATTGATCTAAACTCGGTTACGAAATCTTGCCAACTCATGTTCGCAACTTTCTGCGCATCTGAACTGTCATCCACCAGTGACGCGCATTCTTCTTTAGTGCAAAGGAGGAACAAAGGACTTTCTCCTGCTCTGTAAGTCCCATAAAATCCAAAATTACTTGGATATCGATTAGCCAATTATCTGCTACTATCGGGTCTGTGGTTCCCTCGAACTTCGGCGCCTTCACCCGCCTAAACCGCTCATACAAGAGATCCTCCCTAACTAAGGGTGGATTCCTTTGTAGCCCCGCTGGTGCTAACGGAACTTCTTGATGAACCTCTGGTATTTGAGGCGCTGCTGGGGGTACAGGGTTATTTTGCGGTGGAACTTCGTTAGCTCTAGGTACTTGATTCAATTGGGCTACCCGTTCCCGAAGCTGGTTCATTTCTTGCTGCTGTTCTTGTAATTGCCGTTGCAACGTGGCTATAATGTTTGCAAGATCAGGCTCTTGCAGGTTTGGGTTTGCTCGTGTACGCGGGCGTGACATTTTTTATTTCTTATCTAGTCACGATAAAGATATTATTATACTTCAAATATCTTTTTGTTCATTCATAGCTTATCATAAAATAAATATAACATCATCATATCATAATACTATATAACATGAATCATATCATAGATCGTATTATCAAACCACATCTTACATAAACATATCTTATTCAGATTATTACATACATACCTTACATATTCTGTCCTTGTTCTATATACAAAATCAAAACATTAGACAGAAGGGTCTATCACTTATCTATCATACATATATATATATATATATATATATTTTCCTATGCCTAACTTATTTACTCTGACGTTACATCAGAGAATACATCCCATTCTTTGTCATCGAAAAGGATCTCTTCTGGGTCCTCATCCATATCTTCTTCAATGCCTCCTTCCTCATTATCGCTCTCGATGTTGATTACAATAGGATCTTCAAAGTTCATATTGTTAGCATCTGCACCAACTTCCGCCTCCTGCGGGGGAATTTCTTGAAGTGACACAGCTGGAATAGAATCCTCTGGCAATACTGGATCCCATTGGAAGGATGGCTTTTCCACACCAACTTCGTTGACTGGCTCCTGTCCATTGTCATTTATTAAAGCATCTGCTTGGACCATATGGGCCGTTAATTCAGCATCCAAGATATCATTAATCATATGCTTCAATGTCATTCCCAATGTTGGAGCCTGCACATGTTCCTTAATTTCGGGAGGTAGACCCTCCCTAAGCAATTGTAATGCACGCATCTCAGGCTCGCCCAAATCTAGAATATGGGGTAACATGGCCTCTTGAAACCTTCGACAATAATGGCCCATAGATTCGCCTGGATAAGCATGCCAGTCATAAACGTAGTTCAGATATCGGACAAGGTTCATGTCACGATAAATGTTTGGGTCCCGATAATGCATGCCGACGTCTTCTTCCCGTATAGGTCCAAAACGAGCAATGATGACATTATGGAAATCTTCCCACAATCCTCCTTGGACTTTGTTTTCTCCTAGAGTCCTCCATCATAGTCTAGCATCTACTGCCAAACAACGATTAGCCAACGATACTTGGAGATGGGGCTGAATGTGGCATATACGAAATATAGCTTCCATATCGTGAAGCCATGCTGCTAGTGTCACCGTTCGTCTAGTCCCGTCAAATATTAGTGGGGACATCATGAAAAACGCGTAAGCCACACCTCGGTCTTCATCCATCGTTTTTTAATCTAAATTATACAAATTCTTACAAATTAATTATACAAATACGAAATATTTTTAACTTACAATGACAATGGCGCAGGCAAGCATACTGTGAAACCGGAAGGCAGGACCCCTTTTGCTCTAATACCAACTCTGTAACGACCCGCCTAATGTAGGCCGTTACCATACATACTTACTTATAACATACGAAAATTTGGGCTAAATTTTTTTTAATTACAAACAATATATAACTTGAACTGGGAAATCCCCTTAGCCATTACTTATATATATACATGTACATATACTTAATTACTTATCGTAATACTAAAGTCTTGTACTCAAATACAACATATTTAAAGTAACATAAATTTAACAAAAAGAAACGTAGCAGTTCCCGACCCACAGTTTCACAGTTTTGCATCACCACGCTCCACTGTCTTGTATCAGGTACTGCCATAAGTTTGCTTACCTACAGCATAAACATAAGTTATGAGCTTTCGCTCAGCAAGCATAACTATTTAATCCGCAAAACATTTCATGATAACATAATGCATGAACCATTTATGCTTTCTTACTATTTTCATAGGTTAGCATACTTTTTGGGCCCTTACATAACATAAATGTACGTACCGTGGCGCGCTGCCATGGAGTGGTTAGGGCAGCCAGCCCTGTCCAACTCAAACCATGAACCAAACCCGACCTAGTGCGGGTCGATAGGACATATAGCATTCTGCTTATCATGATACTTAATGTGACTCCCTGACTTCCCAAGCCAGGTCGACACCATACATACTTGTTCTTTACTTGAAAATTTGAGAAATTTTTTTTTTTTAAAAACATATTCACATAAGTTATCTTGTAGAGAAAAACTTGTCATGCATACATACTATTCTGAAAGTATAATCTCAAATCTTCAAACTTCATACATACTACATAACATGATATACTTTTTGAAATATATATATTTTAACTCAAAAAGCGGTTGCGGAAAATTTTGCGTAGTGGTATCCCACACCGCCCTTCACCCGCCGCATCGTCCGCATAGCCCACCACTTAAGCTACAGGCTTCTTTCCTACAGTATGAAATATAAGAGTGAGCTTTCGTCCAGCAAGTACAAACATAATCTCACAAAACATTTCACTCATCATAAAACATGCCAATCATCATGTAACTTATGCATGAACCATTTATGATTGATTGAATATTTTATGCTTCATTATAGACTCAATCTTTAACTTATTATCTTATCTCAACATGTGGGCCCATAGTGTACGTACCAAAAGCGCGCAGCCTCCAGACAAAGCTAGGGTTTGCAAGGCCCTAACAGTTCTGGGAATTATAACTTGACCCTTCACGATCACGGAAGGTAAATATCACAACTGAAACATGTAGCCTCCATGATCACGGGAGGTTGGTACGACACCTTACTTGATTTATCTTACCATGTGGTTCAACATTAGTGAACATGCCTCATGATGTCACTATGTCATATCATACCTAACACTTGCCATAACATGACATTCTTGAAAACATGGTATTTTTGAAACCATGACATTTTTAAAACATAGCATTTTTGTCAACATGACATTCTTGTAACATGGCGTAACATGTCATAGCATATCTTAGCATATCATCGCATGGCATCACATATCATAATATAACATAGCGTGTACACTTGGAAATATGGTGTAAATAGCATAGCTTAACATAGCATATTTGAAAATAGTATTTACTATTTTCATACTGTAGGTGAGGTTTGATACTTGCCTGATATGCTATGTTCCGGGTTTTGTTGCTTCCACTCAGATCGCAACTGCAGGTTACTTCCTGCTATTAAAAAGAACATAGGATAAGGATCCTATAAAATGTTGGTGACCTATCCAACATTCATACACAATCTTAGTTATATGTCCCCCAATTATATACATGATAACTTATTGGGTTACATTGGGTAACCCTTGAGGTGGTCAAACTTAGTCAATCAAAGTCAACATTTTTGGTCAACTATGGTCAACCCTCTATGGGTCAAACTTGGGATTTGAGCTTGGCCCAGTAACTCGGGTATCCTTCCCGGTTACCATATGTTATTATTGTTTTTTCCAAACTTTGGCTTAAAAAATCATTTTCTTTGTCTTGGAAAAATTTGGTAGGTTTAAATCCAAAAATTTAACTTATAAAATTCATGGTTCTTAAGTGGGGTTTTATAAAAATTATTAAGGGTTGAAAACTGTCATTGGAACAGTTTTTCTCAGTCAAAATATTGGGTTCTGTGAAAATATAGTTTTTCTGCATTGTTCTTAAAAATTCCTGTGCAGGAATTTCTTGCTCTATGCACAGTTTTTATAGTTCAGGTTGTATTTAAAAATCCAGATTGAATTTGGAAAACTTGTCTTCACGAAATTTCTTGCTCTTGAAAATTATAAAACTTTCATGTTTTAAGAAAAACCCAGTTCTTCTTGGATTCTTGTCAGTTTTAATTTGAAACTTACTGGACGTGTAGACTAGGTTTGGACAGATCAACCTCGGATTTTTGTAAAAACGGAGGCTATTGGAGCCTCATTTTGAAAATCCGTTAGCACTACCCCCTAGGAAAAACTGTTCTGAGCAACTTTTATGTTTTAAGCTTTTCCAAATTCGGCCTCTAAAGGCCTCAAAATCGGCTTGCCGTAAAACTGGTCAGGATCCACCCGAACCTGGCAGTTTTTCGGTTTAGAGTTCGTTTTACGTCCTAGACGTAGAATCTAGCTCAACCAGCCACCGCGGGAGCTCTAATACACACATGCAGCAGTTTTCTAGCATAAATTTTCTTTAATCACAATTTCTAACATCACCATGCAAACCTAATTGATATTGAATCAACTAAGTTGCATGATTTCGGTTGCACAAAACCTAGCAAGCATACTAATTAAATTCTAGCAACCTAGCACAAAATTATCATTCACCAAGACTAGGGCAGATTGGGGACATATAATAAACTAGTATTTAGCATGCAAATTAAGAAAATTAAAGCAAGCATGCACATAAAAATCAAACCACCCCTAATTCTAGATCAAGCACAACCCTAGATTCCTAACTTTGGGCACAAAATAAATTGAGCTTATGCTCTTACAATTTCAACTTGAAATACATGTAAATTTCAAATTGAATGCTTAATTGAAAGAGATTAAGGTCTAGAATGGTTTACCTTGATTTATTGAAGAAATTGAGGCTAGGGTTTGGTCACAAAAATTTTCCTCCTAGGACACCACCCAAGGCCGGTTTTGTTGCACCAATTGGCACCAAAATTGGCTGATTCTTGGTGGCTTCTTGCACCTAAACTAAGCACTCTTAAATCCAAATTTTCTCACTCACTCACCCCCCCTTGGCAGCCGGCTGTTGGCCCCAAAATTGGGCACAAAAACTGCCAAAATTTTTGCTTGAACTTGCTAGGGAAACCGAAGACTACAAACATCAAAACCCCTAATTTTCTCAATTTTTTTCTTCACTCAATCACCCACTTGAGATTGCAGATTTTTGGAGAGAGAAAATGGGCAGAATTTGGCTGCTGATTTTCAAGAAGAAAATTGGCAAGAACCTCCCCAAATTTTTGAATAAAAGTGAATAGCAACCACCCCTATTTATAGAGGTTTGGGAACTCTTCAAAATTATAAAATGACCCCAAAAGAAGCAAAAATTTGCATAAATGTAGGTATAGGTGGCCGGCCATCCCTTGGAGAACAAGCACAAAAATCTAATTCTTTCCATATTTTCTTTTTAATGAAAGAAATGATGTCATAATGTTTGGATAAGGTGATGTCATCCTCTTTAAGGCTTGTTTGGCTCTTTTCTTCAATATGCAGTCCATTTTTGAGCTAACACAGATTTTTCCAATACTGTGCTCACTAATACACAGTACTGTTATACTATACTGCAGTCCAAAATTTATCTGAGTAAAAATGGACAGTATAAAATTTTTCTTATTTCCTTAAGCCCTTTTTACCCTTAATATCATACTTGGTGTGCTTGATTTTTCTATGGTGATTTTAAAACTTAATTATACTATCTTGCCTGTGAAGACGGTTTTCACAGTATATTTCTCATATTGCTTATCATAACACAGTACCGTCTTACTCTGGTCAACCTTTGACTTATTCTGGTCAAACTTTGACCATTATAAATTCATGAAATTCCGTTATGCCTTTTTTCCTTAAAAGGCCTATTATGGAGTCTCGTAATTAATTCACCGAGAACTCAACCCTATACTGATAAAATTATGAATTTTGTATTGGTATTCATAATTTTCATACAATTGCACATAAACACATAATACAAACTTTAGATTTCTTATATACAAGAAAATCATGAGTTCGTGAAAAGTTTTGGATATTACACTTAAATCTTGCTCTTACCTTATTACATACTTGAAAAACTATTTCATAATCATAAACAGTTTCTTAACTGAAACTGGGTTCTCATATCTTACCAAATGACTTATCATTAATGAGCATAATTCGTGATGTCATAATATCAAAATATTCATAATGTAAACATACATGCCATAACATACCTCATGTGCATATCAACATAAACTTGAAAACATACATCTCATAAACATTCATCATACCTTGAAAACATACATGCCATAAACATTTATCATACGCATATCAACATGAACTTGAAGGCATACAACAACCAACATTTTCGTTTATGCTGTAGGCGGAGTCATACTTACAAGTTTCTTTGCATCTTGAATTAAAATATTCCACTTAAACATGTTGTTTTCCCATTTTCAAGAAAATCATAGGATAAGCATCATCCTATCATGATATCATAACTAATTCTAGTTTGTAACTAATTACATTTACAAACCCTAAAATTAAAATTCATTTTGAATTTGAGTAAAACTCTAGAATTCTGAAAACTTGGTTTGAAACCAATTCATAGTGTTTGGTCCTTTTCTTACAAATCTATTTTAAATTTGAAAAAAATTTCTCTATGAAAGTTGTAGATCTTGAAGTCTCCTACAACTTTTGTTTTAAACTCAAAACTCAAATTTGTACTTAACCTGCTTGTTTCTTCCTTTGAAAATTCTTCGACCATATTTACTAATCATAACTTGGTCTCGGGTTTTTGCAAAAACAAAGGTCTTAGAGGCCTTATTTTGAAACACAGTCCACGTTGGCCCCTAGGATTATCCCTTCTCTACAACTTTACAGTTTTGACGTTTTCCAAATTCGGCCTCTAAAGGCCTCAAAATCTAGTTCCCAGAATAACTGTTCAATTTCGAACCCTAATCAAGCATACCAAAACCCTAGTGCATATAACTTAACAAACTGAACTCATGCTCATACTTATTGAACATACACTTAAATCTTAACTGAAACTTGAATGAAGAACTAGAGGATAAAAACATTTACCTCAAGTTCCACGGATGAAATTCTTAAACTAGGGTTTTGAAATTTTTCCTCACACCTCCTATACTAACCGAACACTCCTCTTTCTCTTGTTCTCTCCTATTTCTTTTCTCTCCTCTCTTGGCTCGGCTCCTAAGGGCAGAAACTAGAGAGTATGCTGTTTGATTAAGTTAACTAACAAAATAAATTGAAAACGCCTTCACCTATTTATCGGTGAACCACTACTTCTTGAAATTGCTCACTAGTCCTCACAAGAAAAACAATTGCTCCTTACTTCCTATGTGGTGGCCGGCCAAGCATGTCCCATTTTTCCAAGTAGCAAAGCTAGGAAAGCTTGCTCATCAAGGCTAGGAACCATGAGGTGTCCTCTTCCTAGGTTGGCCGGCCTTAGGTGGAGCCTTGAGCTTGCTCTTGCTAACCAATAAGCAAGGCTAGAGAGCATGAGGTGTCAAGTGCTAAAGAGGTTCATATTCTTGTAATTTACCTATTGGTCCTTAAGAGCAACATATTTACTCTTGATCCCTATGTGGTGGCCGGCCCTTCTTGTCCCAATTTGCCAAGTAAGCAAGGCTAGAGGTCTTGCTCACCAAGGCTAGAAGCATGAGGTGGCTTTTCCTTGTGGTGGCCGGTCTTAGGGGGTGAGATGTGTAAGCCTTGGCTTGCCAAGGGAGCTAGGCTAAGGGAGATTATTCATCAAAGCTAGGCCATGAGCTGTCTCTCCCTCATGGTGGCCGGTCATGATTAGTGATTTGGCAATGCTTGAGCTAGCCAAGAGAGCAAAGCTAGAAGAGTTGCTCACCAAAGCTAGGCCATGATGTGTTGTCTCCTTGTTATGGCCGGTCATGGTGATGAGTTGTGCAAGCCTTGGCTTGCCAAAGGGGCAAGGCTAGGAGGGTGGCTCATCCAAGCTAGAAGCATGAGGTGTCTTACCCTCATAATGGCCGGCCATTGAGTGCCAAATGGGACAACTTGGTAATTGAATCATGAAACATAATCAACCAAGCAAAACAAAGTGCTTAGTCACTAAACTTAGGGTATGATTTGTCAATTTTTAATGATACTTAAATTTCTCCACTTTGCATAATATTCTTTAAAAACAAGATTTCTTGCTCATAAGACCATGAGGTGGCCGGTTCCTAGGCTATCCACATGGAAGAATAGGAATGGTCCAAATTAGAATTTTTTATTTTTTTTCCAATCCAACTTATTTTCTTGTTTTTCCCACTAGGTTAACTAAACTTGAAATTGATCATTGGCTTAGTTGAACTAGGAAACTTAACTAGAAAAATCCATAGTTCCATAAATTTACATATTTGCTTATAAGTCCACAATTTTCTCAAAATTGCACATTGGCCCCTAAAGGCAAAAATATTTGCACTTTAGTCCCTCTAAGGTGGCCGGTTAAGGTGAAGTTTCTAAACATCCTATTTCTTGCTTAATCATTCCTTAAAAGACTTCCTAATTTCTAAAAATTCAAAATTATGAACTTTTCTTAAATTTGCATATTGACCCCTAAAAATAAAATATTTACGTTTTGGTCCCTGTAAGGTGACCAATCATGATAATGACACTTGTCATCTGAGGTGTCATCCTGTAAGGCCCCGTATGGCTTATCTCCTAAATGCAGTCGATTTTCATACTAACATAGATACTTACATACTGTTTTCAACTGTTAACAGTATAATCGTACTGGACCATTGTCCATAATTTATCTGAACTGCATATAGGATTTTCTTAAGCTATAAACTATCACATAGAGTCATAAATCATAAATTTACCATTTTTATCAAAAGGTCTTAAACTGGCGTAAATAAATTATCAAATCTTTTAGCAAAAGATTCAACAACCTTTCTTAGAAAACATATCATACATATCACATAAACAGACTTTGTTTCTTAACGAAAGAAATCATAAGTTTACAAACAGGTTGGTTATTACAGCCAATGTGCAATTTTGAGAAAATTGTGGGATTATAGATAAATATGTAAATTTTTGGAACTATGAATTTTTCTAGTTAAGTCTCCAAGTGTAACTAAGCCAATGATCAAGTACAAAGTTTAGTTAACCTAGTTGGAAACCAATAAAAGAAGTTAGGGTTGGATGACTCAAATTTGACCAACCATGTTCTTCCACATGGACTTACTAGAACCGGCCACCTCATGGTTTTATGAGCAAGTATTTTTGCTCTTAAGGATGTATTTGCAATTTATGAAAATTTGAGTGTCATTAAAATTTGACACATCATGCCATAGGTTTAATGACTAAGCACTTTAATCTTGTCTTGTTGGCTTTGTTTGTGATTCAACTAATAAGTCCTTCACTTGGAACTTCATGGCCGGCCACCTTTCTTCTTTGTGTTGTGCCTTTTCAAGTACTCTTTCATCATGTTTTTATCTCTGCCTGCATTTTGAACACAAAACAAACATATGAAAACACAAAATTGCAAAGGTGATGATTCTTGATTGACTTTCAGTTCATGATTCTTACAATAGATTAGAAATCAAGATGGTACTGCAGTGAGAAAATCGTGATGAATATCGAGGTGGCTTCTTCAACACGTGCTTATAAAATTCTTCGTAGAAGTGATTCCCCTTGTAATTCCTTTCATTCAGAGATTTAACATAATGATCCTTCAAAAAGCGGGAAGCACATCATCCAAATTGAGAGCAAGTGCAAAACATGTCAGATTAATCAACTCTACCACCTATAATATGTATTCGCTCCCTGTCAAATCATTAAATCTTTTATAGAAAGAGAAACCCGAAGGAACTGTCATTCAGAAAGAATATTCCTACCAGTTCATTGGCCAGCTGAAGTGCAAAAACTTGTTATGTTTCAGTGGAAGCAAAAACTAGTGACACATCACACCTGACCTAGTAGCTGGAATCTTCTCCCCAACATGCTTAACATGTTCTGATGCTTTGATACCATCACCCTCTTCTTTAGAATGTATCATACCAGTAACTTGAGTAGTTGGTAAATCTCATCGGCAATTTGAATGATCCACGATGCTGCAACTCCTAGAAGTGCCCTATTTGAGCAAAAAATACAGTAACATGGTAAGATTGAGAGCTGAAGCAAAAATAAAACGAACATTACACAAATAAAATTCTGACCTCTGAATGTTTGTTCTGCTGACTCTAAAGATGAAAAATGGGCATTCCTCTCACATCCTTGCATGTGGCTCATTTTGAAACATCTGCGGAGATTAATCACATTTGATTTTGAAATCCCAGTTGTAGTTACAACTGTAGTCTATGACAAGATGCATCATAAAAGTCAAGTCTGCTCAAGGTCCCGGTTTAGTTATAGATCTTATAGAGTAAACTTTAATGAATTAGAATTTCCACTTCTTGCTTTTTCTTGGAGAAATGAATGTCTATCATTTATAACATGATATGAACACTACTACAAAAAGTACATTACACGACGGAGATTACACGATGGGTCTTTGGAACTGTCGTGTAAAGTCGTACTTTACACGACGGTTCCTAGAAACCGTCGTGAAAAGTGCCACGCGAGGGACTATACACGACGGTTCCAAAGAACTGTCGTGTAAAGTCGGACTTTACACTACGGTTCCAAAGAACCGTCGTGTAAAGTGCCTCGCGGAGCAACTTTACACTACGGTTCCAAAGAACCGTCGCGTAAAGTCCGACTTTACACTACGGTTCCAAGGAACCGTCGTGTAATCTCCGACTTTACACTACGGTTCCAAAGAACCGTCGTGTAAAGTGCCTCGCGGAGCAACTTTACACTACGGTTCCAAAGAACCGTCGTGTAAAGTCCGACTTTATACTACGGTTCCAAAGAACCGTCGTGTAAAGTGCCTCACGGAGTAACTTTACACTACGGTTCCAAAGAACCGTCGTGTAAAGTTCGACTTTACACTACGGTTCCAAAGAACCGTCGTGTAAAGTGCCCCGCGGGGCCACTTTACACGACGGTTTATTGGAACCGTCGTGTAAAGTTAGACTTTACACGACGGGTTTTAATAACCCGTCGTGTATTCCTAACTTTTTTACCCTTGCAGTAGCCCTCATTTCATCTCATTACAGATCTATCGCGCAGCCGCGAAAAACATCACAGACACCTGCAAAACCACGTCTCCGCCATTACGAAACCAACACTCGCGTATATTGAATATTTGTAAGTATTGTGATTATTACTTACTCTTCTTTTTATTTATTTGATTTTTATGGACGATTTATTGTAGATGTCAAAAATGGTATATATATATATATTCTCTTTTTTCTTTTTCGGTATGATTAGTTGTTGACTATACGTTGTGTTTTTAAATGCAAAAACTTGATTATTGAATAATTTGTATGATAAATTTAATATCGATTTAGGTCGGGTTCTTGAAAATGGATCGAAAATGGATGTGGGCTAATAGATTGACTAGAAAATATCGAGATGGGATTGAAGAATTTTTGTCATTTGCGGAAACTCACATGAAGAATAATAAGATTCGATGTTCTTGTGTGGATTGTGGAAATCATAGATCTCATCCAGTTGATGAAGTTAGAAGACACTTGCTTGCGCGTGGGATTATTTGTTCGTACCAAACGTGGTATTTACACGGTGAAATGTGTTTTAATCCATCATCGAACAACAAAGCGAAAGAAGATGTTGTTGAGGAAGTTGTAGGAGATAATTTGTTTGATATGGTTAATGATTTGGAAGAACAGTTTGTGCATCGTCCGGAGTTATTTGAAGCAATGATGAATGATGTCGAGATGCCCTTGTATGAGGGGTGTAGTAAATATACGAAATTGTCCGCATTGGTCAAATTATGGAACATGAAGGCATCGGGAGGGTGGACAAATTCTAGTTTCACGGCTCTTTTAGAATTTCTAAGAGAGGTTCTACCGGTTGATAATAAAATACCCGCTAGTATGTACGAAGCTAAGAAGACGTTGAGCACTTTGGGAATGGAATATGAAAAAATTCATGCATGTCCAAATGATTGCGCCCTTTACCGAAATGCGTACGAGGATTTGGATGAATGTCCGGTTTGTAAGGAGTCAAGATGGAAGAAGGGCAAGAAGCCAACGGATGCCAGCAAAGGTGTGCCGGCAAAGGTGTTATGGTACATTCCTCCGGCACCGCGTCTACGGCGTTTATTCCGTAATGCCGAGCATGCCAAGAATTTGACTTGGCACCATGATAAACGTGTTGAAGATGGTATGCTTAGACATCCAGCCGATGCACCACAATGGAAGACCTTTGATGCCGATCATCCTGAATTTTGTGCGGAACCATGGAACCTACGTCTTGGCTTGTCGGCGGACGGAATTAACCCACATGGTAATATGAGTAGTAGGCATAGTACTTGGCCCGTCATACTTGTCAACTACAATCTCCCTCCGAAATTGAGCATGAAGCGAAAGTTCTTGATGTTGACCTTATTGATATCTGGTCCTCAACAACCAGGGAATGACATTGATGTGTACTTAGCACCACTAATCGATGATCTAAAGAGCTTATGGGAAAAGGGGATCGAAGTTAGAGATGCTTACCGACAAGAGACATTCACACTCCGTGCAATGTTGATGTGGACAATCAATGACTTTCATGCTTATGGAAATCTATCTGGTTATTCAGTCAAGAGTTCTATCGGTTGTCCCGTTTGTATGAAAGAAACATCCTCCATCCGATTGAAGAATGGTAAGAAAACCGTTTACCCTTGGTCATAGGAGATTCTTACCACAAAATCATCGATACCGCAAACAGAAAAAGGCTTTCGATGGCAAAACGGAAGAAAGAAACCCTCCCCGGGTTTTGACCGGTGAAGACGTTTATGAGATGGTTAAGGATTTGAAAGTGGTGCTCGGGAAAAGAAAACGGCGTAACAATGATCCCGTGGTAGACGGCCCTTGGAAAAAACGGTCAATCTTCTACGAACTTCCATATTGGAGGACACTTTTTGTTCGTCATTGCTTGGATGTGATGCATATTGAGAAAAATGTGTGTGAATCAATAGTGGGCACGTTGCTAGACATTCCCAATAAGAGCAAAGATGGTGAGAAGGCATGGTTGGATCTTAAGGAATTGAAGATTAGACTTAACTTGATCCCTACGAAGAAAGGGAATGCAACTTACTTACCTCCGGCGAAGTACACACTATCAAGACAAGAAAAAAGAAAGCTTTGTGAGTAGCTCGCTTCTGTAAAAGTGCCCAACGGGTATTCTTCCAACTTGAAAAGGGTGGTGTCTATGAAGGATCTGCGGCTGATTGGCATGAAATCACATGATTGTCATATCTTGATGCAACAGTTATTACCGCTGGCGTTGCGAGGAGTTTTAACGAAGGACGTGAGATTCGCAATTACCAAGTTATGCTCATTTTTCAACTCGATATGCTCTAAGGTAATAGATCCATTGACACTAGATTCGCTACAATTAGAGTTGGTTAAGACTTTGTGCTTGCTTGAAAAGTACTTTCCACCCTCATTTTTTGACATAATGATTCATCTAACGGTGCACTTAGTCCGAGAAGTGAAGCTATGTGGACCGGTATACTTGAGATGGATGTATCCTTTTGAAAGGTACATGAAGGTTTTGAAGGGTTATGTCAAGAACCGAAATCGGGCAGAAGGATGTATAGTAGAAAGTTACATTGCAGAGGAATCGGTTGAATTTTGCTCCGAGTATTTGTCCACCGCGGAGGCGATTGGGTTGCCGAAGACTACAAACTTTGACTGGAAAAGACTATCCGTCGGCGTTCCATCGCAGGTAAATCGATGTGAATGGGAGAAAGCTTGTCTCTATACTTTACATAATAGGGTTGAAGTTGAGCCTTTTATCGAGCTTCACCTACAGGAGGTAAGAGATAAATATCCAAGAAGAGGACGAAATGAAAAGTTGGTACACGATGACCACAATTGGACGTTTCGTCTGTGGCTACGAAGCCATGTTTTTCAGAAGGACGGCTGTTCGCAAAAGTTAATGAAGCTCGCTAGAGGTCCGTCGACGATTGTTACACGGTATACATCGTACTTCGTCAATGGTTATACATTCTACACTCGCGAAAGAGATGAGAAGCATCCCGTTCAAAATAGTGGTGTTAGTATCCGTGCTAAGGCAATGCATATTTCATCTGCAAAGGACAAGAATCCAGTTTATGGAACTATTAACTACTTCGGTTTCATTGAAGATATTTGGGAACTCGATTACTGTGGTTTACATGTAGCACTCTTTAAGTGCAAATGGGCAGACAATAACTATGTAAGGATTGACAGTGATGGCATCACAGTTGTAGACTTTAGACGATTGGGATACAAAAATGATCCATTCATTATGGCATCAAAAGCAATCCAAGTATTTATACAACGGATCCCAGCAATGCAGAGTTGTCCTTAGTTGTGCAGATGAAGCCAAAATTGTACCGTGACGGGCAAGAAGATGAGGAAGATTGCTCCGACATTCCATCTTTCACACAGGGAATGCCACCGGTTGAGGAGATTGAAGAATTCGATGATGATGTTTCACACTTGATTCGACCAGATATTGAATGGACACGTGTTGAGGCAGCAAAGAGAAAAAAGAAAAAAACTTGAACATTATGCCATTTAGTGTGTACAAGTACATTAATTAATTTCTATTGTAATTCATCATGATCTATACCATCTTTAGTTTGTTATGTTGATTGGTATATATACATATTTAATATTAAATATAAATCAGGTTTAATGATACAATTTGCGTAATTTTTTGTATACAACACAGTGGTCTGAGTTCGTCTGAATGCGGTGCCAAATTTCAAAAAAATTTCAAAATTTTTTTAATATTACACGACGGTATATATTTAAACCGTCGTGTAATCCACAATATTCGAAGTAATTACACGACGGGCCCACAGGTACCCGTCGTGTAAAGTCCAAGATTACACGACTAATTCTTGGGAACGTCGTGTAATCCCCTGGGTGGATTAAACGACGGTCCTTGGGCCCGTCGTGTAATCCCAAGAAGGATTACACGACGGGCCCTAGGACCGTCGTCTAATCCTCCACAGGGAGGATTAAACGACGGCCCCCCAGGGGACCGTCGTTTAATCCCCCACATGGGGGCTTAAACGACGGTCCCCTGGGGACCGTCGTATAAGCAAGCCAAATTCTGGCTTGCTTAAACGACGGTCCCTGGGACCGTCGTTTAAACCCCCCTGTGGGGGCTTAAACGACGGTCCCAAGGGGACCGTCGTTTAACCCCCTGGGTGGGGGGATTAAACGACGGTCCCCTGGGGGACCGTCGTTTAACCAGCTGATTACACGACGGACCCCGTCGTGTAATCTTTCCAGTTTTTGGGAGAATACACGACGGGCCTCTCGTGCTCGTCGTGTAATCTTATATTACACGACGGTGTAAAATTCACCGTCGTGTAATCGTCAAAAAATTTTGAACTTTTGTTTTCGAACTCCGCGCGCAAACTTATTACTTAAATACAACTTCCTCTCATTTTCTTTCCACATACCTTCTCATTTCTCTAAACTCTCTCTAAATTTCTCAAGTACCCACTTCCTCCTCCAAGCCGCCGCCAACTCCGTCGTTGCCGCCGCCGTAGCCGTCGTGTCGCCGCCGTCGCCTATTCCAAAATTATTGGTGTTGGAGTGTCTATTCATCTTCAAAGAAAAACAAGGTAAGTTCATATACAACTTAAATTAAATTTGGGATTTTGTCTTGTTGTTTGTCACTAAAGATGCATTTTTTAGCATGGGTGTTTAAGTTCTTAATGATGCTCTTTGTAGATTAATGGTTTGTGAGTGGTTTTCACACTTTACATGCACATGAATTTTTCCCGCCCACCATATGCTCGATGATATGTCAACTAGAGTTTTTACATGAATAATATGAAATTTTACATACATTTATAGGGCGCCCGTGTGGGGAGCCAGGCGCCCTTGTTTGGCGCCAGGCGCCCGTGTGGGGCGCCAGGCGCCCAGGCGCGCGCCCTTGTAGGGCGCCAGGCGCCCGTGTGGGCCGCCGAGGCGCCCTTGTGGGGCGCGAAGGCGCCATTGGGCGCCTTCCGCCCGTGTAGGGCGTCTACATTTTGTTACATTTTTTATATTATTTTTTATTTGTGCCAACATAATAACAATTTAAAAAAAATAGAAGAAAAAAGTTCGAATACCCATGAACTTAATTTTTGTTTTTTATTTTTTGCCAATAAATGTAGGTGAACGAATACAATGGAAAATTCCAAAAAGGGACGAGCACGAAGGAGAAACCCGATGGATCCCACTGTTGAGGGCAAGCGAAGGGCAACAATAATGAAACGCGTCCATATGGCAAGGAAAAGAGGTGAACGAATTCAAGTCACGTTTGACGAGAAAGGACAACCGGAAGGGAAGCACGGTGACGAATTGATGAGCTGGATTGGCGTGCTCGCTCGAGAGCACGTTCCAATATGGATTCAAGATTGGAGATCTTGTGATTTAGACGCATTGAAAGAAATTATTTGGAAAGAAACTGTTACTTCTTTCACCGTGGAAGAAAGCTTCCGGACCGCTTGTTTAAAATCATGTGGTGAGGCTGCAAGGAATTTTTGGTATGATCTGTACAAGACATTTGTCGAGGAATTTAGAAATGAAGAAAGTGTGTGGACACGGCCGCAAAAAGTGATTGACAACTACCCCAATATTGAAGAAGAGGATTGGATGAAATTCGTTCAGTATAGAACGTCCTCGCAATTCCAACAACTATCTGATCGTGGAAGCGAAATAAGGACAAACAACGAATACGCATCAAGAGGAGGCCGAGACGGATATAGGAAGCTCGACCAGGAAATGGTATGTCAATAAATTTTGTTTGTACTAAATCGTATCCTATTTATACTAACGATGTTAATTACAGTTTAATAAGACTGGGAAATGGGAAAAAAGAGATGGTTTGTGGCTACAGCAACAGACAGCCGCAGATGGAGAGTTGAAAGATCCAGCATGTCAAAAAGTTAGCGAGATGATAGTAAGTTTACTAACTAACAATATTTTCTTTATGGCTACTATACGCACTTACAACACTTTTACTTAAATGATTTCTGTTAATAATCTTGTAGATGGAGTACAACACACAGGCGAGCCAAGGCACTTTCGAGTCAGTTGGCAATAATGATGTATTGTCGCAGGCATTATCTAGACCCGAACACAAAGGCCGTGTCCGTGGCCAATCAAAGTTCGTAAAGCCGTCTCAGTACTTTAACATAAGTCGAAGTTCGAAGAAAGACAATGAGGCCTTTCAATCAATGCAACGGGAAATAGAAGAATTAAAGGCGTTGGTGCGTGGTCTATGTGCGAACAAAGATGTGGAGCCGTCGGTTGATCCCAAGAATGTGCCAACCGTAGACCAACACAACAGCTTTAAGGCTAGTTGCTCTGCCCAAGAAAAACAACATGGAGTTGCTGAGCCGCCAACCATGCCTGTCGAAAGTCAGGAGTGTAAGCTCTATACCTTCGATGAAGTTCAGGGTGGACAGTTGCTTGTTGCGTTTGGAAGAGTATGGCTCGAGAGCCTCCCCACCGATACGGTGCATGGGATTCCACTGGGGGAAGGGAACGTGCGAGTTTCAATCAACGTTCCAAAATTAAAAAAAACACCATTACCTATACCGACGTACGACGCAGCCACTGTGGAGGATGCTGTTAATGGGTTTGTTGCTTGGCCTAAAAGTTTAGTTGAGCTCGACATGAGTATGAACAAGGAGAGTCGAGGGCCTAGTCACGTTCCCGACCCAGCAGCTGGCAACAAAAAACGGCAAAAAATGGCTGGAAAGAAAGCGATCGACTCTCGACCTGAGGTACAACAAGGTGCGCAAGAACAAAAACTCGTGTTCGACTTTAATAACATGAACAAGGCAATGAAGCCTTTGGCTTATTATACACATAGTTCCATGCGTCAAGGTAATCAGATTGAGGTCCCAATACCAGCCACGATTATGGGTTTTGATATGCCTGTCTTTCTGAGCTTTGAAGATATTTTTGAGTTCTTTAATTTACAAGAAATCAGTGCGAATTGTATATTAGTCTACATGAGGTACGACATTCTTTATCTTAATTAAATTTTCTTTTTATCTGGAAAATCTTCTATATTTCATGTAGAGTAACATTTTTGATATGGTTATGCAGATATTTGGAGGAACTATGTAGAATTAACGGCCAAGCTGAGAAGTTTGTGTTTGTGTTTCCAAGCTTGATCTCACCGGTGAGAACAGATACTGAAGATGCTGGCATGAGAGAGCGAGCCGACAATCTTATCAGCTTTTTACGTGACGCACCCAAAGAACGGCTTTATCTTGTGCCACATAACAGAGGGAGACATTGGGTTTTGGGTGTCATTGACCCATGGGAGGACCTCGTCCTTTATTTTGATCCTCTTCGGGAGAAAAAACGCGACGATTTTACTGAGCTAATGAACATGTAAGTCAATTTGAACATGATATTTTTTTAATCTTAATTATATGCATCTTAATTAGTTTGAATTTTACCAATTTGCTAGGGCCCTAACGGATTGGAAGATTACGACCGGAGAAGGGATTAGAAGGAGACGAGACTGTAAAACCAAAATCTCGAACCGTCCTTGTCCTCTCCAAGAGGGAAGTGTTGAATGTGGTTATTTTGTTTTAGGTTTTATGAGGGATATAGTGATGAATGGAATTGACGCACTTGAAAGTAAACAATTTTATACTTCTGAGGATTTGGATCTGATTAGGGGAGAATGGGCTAGCCATGTAATGGATTTCATTAATTATGATGTATAAACTTGTAATGTAATAGTTGGAGTGTATTTTTAGTTTGATTAATGAAGATAATACTTGGATCGTGTATTGGATAACATACAGATTAGGCCACCCGTGTGAAATTTTTTTTTTTTGACGATTACACGAGACGCCCGTCGTGTAATCTCCCCAAATCTGGGGAGATTACACGACGGGCCCCATGGGCCCGTCGTGTAATCACACAGATTACATCGTGTAATATAATTGATGTTGGTGAGATTAAACGACGGGCCCCATGGGCCCGTCGTGTAATCTATGGGCTTACGACAGATTACACGACGGTTCATTCCGAAACCGTCGTGTAATGTTCTTTATTTTGCGCTACCACATTACTGTTTACCGGGATTACACGACTGTTGGAAAACCGTCGTGTAAAACTAAGATACGACGACAGTAATGAAACCGTCGTGTTATCTTCCACGACGCTGGCTTACACGACGGTTAAGGTACCGTCGTGCAAACTTTACACGACGGTTAAAGCCCGTCGTGTAATCCTACTTTTCTAGTAGTGGAATGTGTCAGATTCTGGTGATATAAAAACTAACAAAGATAAGTTCACAATATCTACATCTAAAGACGACATTGAACAACATTTCTTGACACAATCAGAACAACTCACCTCACAAAAAGATTTGTTTGCCAGATTTACATGTTCTTCAACGTTGTCCTGCAGAATTCTCCAAAACGTATTCTTAGCTAAATGGTAACAATAATATATTACAATAGAAAAACAAGGAGAAAATTACCTTAAGAGAGAATTGGAAAATGTGAAGTTTAGGGAGGCACAGAAATGAAGAATGCTCTCATCATGTCTTCTCTTTAGATTTCTATCTTGGAGATTTGATGAATCTAGGGCCAATCTTCCTCTGTACCTCTCTATCACAAATGATTTATTGTCAGTCAATTATGGATCCGGACAGTAAAAAAGTATTATGACACTGCCTTATTCTCTTAGTCCCAAAATTTAGCCCGAGCACGTAAAATTTGGCTAACAATACCTGTGGTAGAAAGTACTGTTGATAAACCATATTTCAAAACTCTTCACAGTGGCAAGACAAAGACACTGACGCTTTTTTTTTCTTGAATTAATCTAAAAGGATTTGGGGCAGAAAAAAGAAAGAATTGAAAATTGCCACAGCAGAGGTGAATACCTTTTCTGGCTAAAAGTTAAAGTGTCGTTTTAACCGTGTTCAATCTATGCCTGCACATCACCCACATATAGCTTGTATGGAGAGAATATATTAGATTAAAAATCGAAGACACTTTCATTTGCAACATTTATGTTTCAGAAAGTATGATAAGGAATTTTTGAAAACTTCCAAAATAATGCAGTATAACTATTTTTCCAATGAATTTTGATCAACTTCTTCAAACTAGCTTCAAGAAAATTAACACCCACATATGATAACCATACCCCAAATCAGTCTCTAAGAAAACACGGAAATATTGAAGAAACAAGCATAAAACGAAACTCATGTAAAAGCAAAATAATCTGGAAATCAAACGTTATTAACTAAAACAGAACAAAAAACAAATGTTATAGTACCTGAGGAGAATATTGGAGCACGGTGAGAATACGAAGGACAAAAATGCATGTTGCTTTATCATTTTTTTTTCCAGTCGATTCATATGTTGGGGAAGCTTTGAATTTTGTGCCAATCTTCCCCTGTTCTATAGTAAGTCTATGGACGACAAAACCAAGGGCCCTACTTTGAGTATGTCCCATTTAGTTATGAAATATATTATACACACACAAGTATACACAACACATAAATATATATCCATGTTACAATTATCAGATTTTAATTTTAATTAAAAAAAAAAAACCTAGTCACACGCCACACATGTCCTAGTAGCATAAATCTTCCTTTGAAAATGTTTGGCTTGTTCTGTTGTTTAAACTTCATCACCCTCTTCTTAGAATGTATCATACAAGTAACTTGAACAATTGGTAATATTTGCAAGATGTTTAACTTGTACTAATAATCGGTAAATCTCGATGGAAACTAATTGTTCAATCCTTGATGTTGCGGCACCGAGAAAGTATCCTGCTTAAGCGAAAAAATATAGCAACAAGGTAAGATTGAGATCCTACGTGAAAACAGAAAGAAGATTGCACAAAAAAAATTCGGACCTCTGAATGTTTGTCTGACAACTCTGAAGAATACAACTTTATATTCCTAGGTTCCTTGTGTTAAACTTGTAGCTGGAATCTTCTTCCCAAGTCCCAATATGCTTAACTTGTACTGCAACTCCTAGTAAGTGACTTGTTTAATTGAAAACAATACAGTAACATGGTAAGATTGGGAGCTTAAGCAAAAGCAAAAAGGATATTATACAAATAAAAATTTTGACCTATGAGTGTTATGCTGCTAACTTTGAAGAATAAAAGGACATTCTTCTCGCATCCTTGCATGTGGCTGGTTTTGAAACATCTGCGGATACTATTCACATTTGAGTTTCTTCAAAGATTATCCATTTTTATATTTAGATGGTTGAAAGAAAAATGATAAAGACAATCCCATTCAAAACAGAATGGACAATCATTATTTCCAAAATCCCTCTAGTTGTTAAAACAGTTGTCTTTGACAAGATGCAACAAAAAAGTCAAGTCTGATCAAAAAATCCTGGTTTACTTGTAGACCTTATAGTGAAACTGTTATGAATTAGATTTTTTTTTTTTTTTTCCTTTTCCCTGGGCGACATGTTCAATCTACGTTTGCAATTTAAAATATGAAAATGTGTTAGATCAAACACTGAAAAGACTTTCATTTGGAACATTAGTATTTCAGAAAGCTATATGATAAGGGAAGGTTGAAAACTTCTGAAACAATGAAACATTTCTATTTTTCCATGAATTTTGATCAACTTCCTTAAACTATATCAAAGAAAATTCACACCCACATATGGAAACCAAAGTCCAAACCAGTAAAAAGGAAATATTGAAGAAATAATCATAAATAGGAACACACGTAAAAGCAAAGTAAAATGGAAGTCAAACGTAATTAATTAAAACAGAACAAAAAACAAATGGTATAGTACCTGAAGGGAAAATTGGAGCATGCAGAGAATGAGGAGGGACAAAAATTCGTGTTGCTTTATCATATTTTTTTCCCGTCGATTATTATGAAAGGGATGTGTTGAATTTTGGGCCAATCTTCCCCTGTTCCTCTCTGGCATCGCTCATTTAGCAGAAAACATTCATAGATCCCCAAACGAGCAAGAGAAGGGGGCAGCTCTTCTTCTGGCAAGCACTGTAACTCTTCGCATCCCAAAATTGACAATTGTTGAAGGGAGGTGAGGTTGTGAAAGGATTTTCCATTTAGGGTTTTAAGATTTTCAAAGTACAACATAGTGAGAGAAGTCAAAGTGGATGGAAGAAGCCCTTCCTCTGGAAATGAATCCACCCCTCCTTCAATTTCAAATCCACTGAGCTCTAAGCTTTGAAGAGAGGAGAGTCTTTGCAGATCCCACTTCATACGGTTTGCAATGAGCATTGGGCATTCCCTGATTCCAAGTTCCTTTAAATTAGAAGGAAATCCCATTCCTGAAAACAACTCCAATCTTGGACAAAGCCATAAATCTATGGATTTAAGAGAAGGATATGCGGAATCAATCTCTGCTTGACTTGTGGGAATTGCGCTCACCATTTCTGGACAACGACTAATGTGAATTGTTTCGAAGGATGGAAAACAACCAGCTGGCAGTCCCACATTCAGTTTGTCACATGACCAAACATTAAGAGTATTGAGACGGGGGGAAATCTCGCGTGCTTGCTCAGCTCCAGTAAATGACCACCTCTCCAGCGAACCCATGTCTACAATGTGTAATTTTTCTAAGGATGGAAAAGGCGTGGTTGAGGGAGTACCACAAAATTCATCTCCTATACTTTCCAACCCATCCATATCCTTAATATTAAGCTCTCTCAGGGAAGGTAGTTGCCCCAGTGGTGGCAACAAGCAACAATTTTTACAGTTGTACAAAGACATATCAATCATGTCACTAAATGATTCACATGCTTTCCAATCTGGGAACATAGTACCTCTGTAACCGTCAATTTTGAGTATCTTCAGCATTTTATGTGGTGCCAGTGCAGTAAGTACTTCATTTTCTTTTGTTGAATCATTACTTATACTGTCATGCTTCCATTCCAAATTAAGCAAAGTAAGACATTCCTTGTTCTTCAAATTGGCTTGTAAAACATCCCCCACGTCCACCACGTTTTCAAGCCCTGAAATACAAAGACTTCCTTGCAAAGACATCAGCTCTCCCAACTCTTTGATCCTAGAACCACCATTTTCTCCCAAAACAAAATCACTTAGTGTTTGTAGATTCTTCAACTTGCACATCTGTGGGGGCATTTCTTTTAATGATGTACCACTGATCCCAAGATGACGTAGGTTGATTAAGGAACACGTGTTGGTTGGCAATTGAGTAAGTTTTTCACAACCAAACAACAACAGTGTTTGCAAGTTGTATAGAGTACAAACTGAACTTGGAAGTTCTTCAACTTTTGTCCAAGATAAGTCCAAATACCTTAGATGCTTTAGATCCCCAATTGAATCAGGCAACTCTATGATACTAGATTGAGATAAAGAGAGTACTTTCAAGCATCCTCCAACTCCTTGAAATAGTTCACACGGGATAGGGTCCATCGATATTGACCCGTACCTATACACATGTGACAACGGTAAAGCCAACAGGGTCCTTAAACACTTGATTTTGGACAGACCCTGTAACTTCGTTATGTCTTCATTATCTTTTTGATATGACAAATGACGAGTCTTGCCTGTAAAGCCATCCAAGTTATCACAACCATCCAACGTGAAGCAAAACTCACCTGAAATGCGCATAGCTAAATCATGCACAAGGTCATGCATTAGGAGAGTTGAACTTCCATACTGGCTTGATCGCTGAAAGAAAGACCTTGATATTAGAGCATCAAAGTACGATTTTCCAACATCTTCCATACTTTTTCCTTTTTCAGGTTGCAAATGTGACGTCCCGACTTCCCAAGCCAGGTCGACACCATACGTACTTGTTCTTTACTTGAAAATTTGAGATAAATTTTTTTTTAAAACATATTCATATAAGTTATCTTGTAGAGAAAAACTTGTCATACATACAGACTATACTGAAAGTATCTTCTTGTGTCTTCAACTTCGTACATATAACAAAATATAATTTACTATTGAAATATTAACATATTTTCTGAAAATTGGATGCGGAAAATTATGCGTAGTGGTATCCCACACCGCCCTTCACCCGCCGCATCGTCCGCATAGCCCACCAATTAAATTGCAGGCTTCTTACCTACAGTATGAAATATAAGGGTGAGCTTTCGCCCAGCAAGTTCAAACATAATCTCACAAAAACATTTCAAACATTTAGAAATATGCCAATCATCATGTAACTTATGCATGAACCATTTATGATTGATTGAATGTCTTATGCTTCATTATAGACTCAATCTTTAATTATCTTGTCTCAACATGTGGGCCCATAGTGTCCGTACCAAAAGCGCGCAGCCTCCAGATAAAGCTAGGGTTTGCAAGGCCCTAACAGTTCTGGGAATTTTAACTTGACCCTTCACGATCACGGATTTCGATCACGGAAGGTAATTATCATCACTAAACATGTAGCCTCCTCGATTAGGGGAGGTTGGTACGACACCTTACTTGATTATCTTACCATGTGATTTAACGTTAGTGAACATATTTCATGATGTCACTATGTCATATCATACACAACATTTGCCATAATATGGCCTTCTTGAAAACATATCACTTCTGGAACCATGACATTTTTGTAAACATGGCACTTTTATAAATATAGCACTTTTATAAACATAGTACTTTTATAAACATAGCACTTTTATAAACATAACACTTTTGTAAACATAGCACTTTTATAAACATAGCACTTTTATAAACCTAGCACTTCATAGCTATAGCATGGCATCACACATCATGGCATAACATAGCATGTATACTTGAAAATAGTCTTTACTATTTTCATACCGTAGGTGAGGTTTGATACTTGCCTGATTTGCTAGATTCCGGTTTTTGTTGTCTTAACTCGGATTGCAATTGCAGGTTCCTTCCTGCTATTAAAAGAACATAGGATAAGAATCCTATAAAAAGTTGATAACCTTTCCAACATTTTAGTTATATGTCCCCCCACACATGTCTTGGTATCCTATAGGATTACTTTGGGTAACCCTTAATTAAACGTTGGGTTAAAGTCAATATCTGATCAACTAATGGTCAACCTTGGGCTTTGAGGCTAAGCCCAGTAACTCGGGTATAACTCCCGGTTACCTTTCGTAAACTAGTCGCTTGCTATATTCTAACTTGAAAAATTCATTTCCCTTACTTGGAAAATTTAGGGAAATTAATCCCAAAACTTCATTCTTAACTTATAAAATCCTTTACTTAAATCGTAAAATCCAAACTCTTGGATTAGTGCTTTATAAAATCATTTGAGGTTGAAAACTGCCTTTGGAATAGTTTTTTTCATAATCAAAACAATAGTTTGTAGTAGAAAACAGTTTTCTAGAAACATTTGTAAAACTAGTGGTGCAGGAATTTTCGGATTCCCTGCGCACCTTTCGAAAAACGATTCTAATTTTAAAATTGGTTCATAATCTGAAAACGTTTTCTTCATAAAAGTTGTAGCTCTCGAAAAATACTAAAACTTTCGTGTTTTACAAAAATTCCAATTCGGCCTAGATTCCTCCCAGTTTTTGTTTGAAACTGGCTGACCCGAAAACTGAGTGAAAACTGGGTCTGGGGATCAGCCACAGGTTTTGGGGTAAACGGAGGCCATTGGGGCCTTATTTTGAAAATCCGTACACGTGGCCCCCTAGGAAAAACTGTTCCGAGTAACTTTTGTGTTTTAAGTTTTACCAAATTCGGCCTCTAAAGGCCTCAAAATCGGCTTGCCGTAAAACTGGTCAGGATCCACCCGAACCTGGCAGTTTTTCGGTTTAGAGTTCGTTTTACGTCCTAGACGTGGAACCTAGCTCAACCAGCCACCGCGGGAGCTCTAATACACACATGCAGCGGTTTCTAACGTTCCAAACCATCATTCTTAAACGTAATTGGGGACATACAACGTATCGAATACCTAGCATGCGATTCAACAAAATCAATCAAGCATAAGCATAAAACTATGCAAGCTCATAATTTAAACTCATAAATCAAACCACCCTTAATCTAAATCAAGCACAACCCTAAATCCAACTTAGGCAAAAACTTAAATCGAGCTTACGCTCTTACTAACCTTTGGAAAATACATTTAAATTTCTCAATTGAAACTTAAATTGAGAAGTTTAAAGTCTAAAGAAATTACCTTGATTTGAATCAAGAGTTTGGCTTGGCTTTTGGAATTTCCCCCCTTTCCCTTTGGCTCCTCCTAGAACCGGCCCTAATGGCCAAAATGGGTCTCAAAATTTTTTCAAAACTTTGTTGGTTTCACACTAGAAATCCGACCACACCTACACTCCGATTGCTCTCGGTTTTGCAAAATTTTCTTCCTTCCTTGCTCACACTTAGAAGTCCGGATTTTTGAGAGGAGAAATGGGCAGAGTTTAGCTACTTTTCTGAATTTTTTTGAGCCAAAACCGTCCCCCTTGGCAGCCTATTTATAGGTGAAATTTTGGACCCTTTTGCAAATATTTTGGTTCACCTTTTGCTCATAAATCCTTGGAGCAAAATTTTTGCACAAAAGCCCTCCATGTGGCCGGCCATTAGAGGTGAACTTGGTGGCCAAGTTTTGAATTTTTTTTAAGCTTATCTTAAGTTAATCATGATGTCATAATTAAGGATAAGGTGATGTCATTCACCTTATGCCTTGTTTGGCTACTTCCTCCAATGAGCAATCCATTTTAAGCCAATACAGATATTTCTAATACTGTGTTTACTCAATCACAGTATTTATTTAACTAAAATTTATTTGTTGAAAAGAAAACGGACAGTACAAAATTTTTCTTATTTTCCTGAGTCCTTTTTCCCTAAAAAGCTTGTTATGGAGTCTCATAGTTAATTTATCGAGAATTCAACCTCATACTGATAAAATCATGAATCTTGTATTAATATTCATAATTTTCATAAAATTACACATAATACGAGCTTTAGATTTCTTATATACAAGAAAATCATAAGTTCGTAGAAATTTTGGATATTACAAGCAAAAGTCCTTCTGCCATCCACAACAAGACTATGGTTTCTTTGTCATCGTCCCGAAACTCGTAATCTTTAGGGAATATTGAGCAATAAGCAAAGCACCGTTTCAAGTTTGGGGGTAGGAACTGGTAACTCAACCATAATGCTGGAAGAATCTTGTTCTTCTGATTTTCTTGAAATTGAAAATCCCACACATCACTCCGCAAGATCCCTCTCCACTCCTCTGAACTTGATAGAGAGCGTAAAATCCCAGCAATTGATTTTATTGCTAAAGGTAGACCCTTGCACTTTTTAACAATTTCTTTGCCCATTTCTTGCAAATCCGGATGTACCCCAGAGCCTCTATTGTCAAAGGCATGGCGTGCAAACAACTCCCAGCAATCATCATCCCGTATCATCTGCAGAGTATAAGTTGGAACAGTACCCATCTTTGATGCCACGATTTCACTGCGTGTCGTCACAAGGATCTTACTCCCATCTGCTCCAAAACCGAAAGGGCTCTTTAAAGCATCCCAAAGATCATAATTTTCGTTCCAAACAACATCATGAACGAAAAGAAATCTTTTCCCCATCACTTTCTCCTTCAGTGCATTTTGAAGTTGATATAGGTCTTGAATATCACATTTCTGAGAAGTGATCGCCTCAATAATTTTTCTCGTAAGATTCAAAACATCAAACTCCTCTGATACAGTTACCCAAACCTTCAAAGCAAAACGATCTTGGACCCTGCTATCATTGTAAACAAGCTGAGCAAGAGTAATTTTGCCGATACTACCCATGCCCACTATAGGAATCACGGATAGCTTACGCCCACCATTATGATCAGATAACAACAACTCAACGATAGCTTCTTTCTCAGCATCCCTTCCATAAACATCACAAGCGTCCACCAAAGGAGCTGGTAATCTTTGAGGTCTGTTCTGATGAACACCTTCTCTTAGACCAAGCTCATCCTTTCGCCCCAAGAGAAGATCTAACGTAGCAAGGATCTCCTCTATCTCTGATTTTATGGTGTTGTTAAATGCACTATATAACTTCGGCCTGAACTTGAAGAGCTTTCTTGCTTTGCTTCCAGATTGCTTGTCTTCTTCCACCTTGCGCCGCAGAGCTTTGGTATTCATTTTGTCCATCACGTGATCTGCTTCATAAACCACCTCTTTAACATCATCAAGCCACTTCTTCACATCTTCATCTGTGAGTTGCTTCACTTCAGCATCATTCAGCAGTTTATTAGCTGACCGTAACTTGATCTCCAACTCCTTAAGCAGCTTTGAAACGCCTTTCTTTCGTTGAAGGAGATTGAGGACCTCCTGAGAAGCCAGCCTATCAAACAAGACATTTAAGAAGCCAGAGAGAAGAGCACCTCCCACAAGTACTTCAGCCATGTTTTTTCTTCTTCAAGGAACCGTAGTTAAATTGATGATGGAAAGGACCCTAGAGAATTACAAAGAAGAAAGGAGATCAGTTAACAAGTGTAGCAAGGACTTTCGTTAAAAAAAAAAAAAAAAAAAAAGGCCGTGCATTTTCAATACTCAAATTTTTTTTAAGCCCCTCATTTCTTTCCCTAATGAGATCAAACTTCATTACTGACATTTAACCAACATGAAGCCAATATTCTCATTAAAAAAAAAAAAAAAAAAGATACGAAAAGAATAACAAAATTATTTATTGAATTAGAGTGCATATAAAATTAGAAAGTGCTGGGAAAAAAAGGATATACCTTTGGTTGTATCAACCTCTCTTTATCGCTCCTTTGAATGATGGGAGTTTTGGGTAACAAGTAAATACCTACCATTGCAAATAGCAGGAAAAAAAAAAAAAAAAAAAAAAAAAGAAACACAATTAGTACAACTGTAATATTTTGAGAGTTCGAACAAGGGCTAGTAGAGACAAAACAGAACGGATCACAATCAAGAGAAATCATCAATCTTGAAAACTATACAGTTGAGTTGATGAACCAATCACTCAACAATCCAAAAGGACTCAATAACTGTCAAACAGTTATTTCTTTATCTATTCTCTCTCTTTATATATACACATATATTTACTAGATTACCAGACTAAAAATTTTTAAAAGACTAAAGTAAGCATTTTTACATCCTATCCTGACATTTATCCAACATGAATGCCAATATATATATATTTTTAATGAAATATGAAAAGGTAAATTGTTGGATTGATCCCTAAATTTTTAAGTAGGTGAGATTTTGGTCCCTAAACTTTATTTTTTAGTAAAAGTACCCCTAAACTTTTAAGTAAGTGAGATATTGGTCCATATTTTTTGTTGTTAAAATACCCCTGAGTTATTAAAAAATGTGTGTTTTGGTCCTCATATTAAATTTTGGATGAAGATGGGGGACGAAGATGGCATGATAGTGATGGGGGAGGTTGCCTCGGCTAGCAAAGTATGGCGTCGGACATCTATTTTTAAACAAAAGTACTCTATTACCCTACAAATTCAATAAGCTCAAAGCAATATCCAACAAAAAACCAATCTTTATGAATTTTATAAAAAATAAAAAAAAAAAACAAAAAAACAATCTTTATGAATTTTATAAAAAATAAAAAATAAAAAAACCTTACAAATCTTTAAAAATCAGAAAACAAAAATGATGAGGAGAGAAATAAAAACGTTGTTTCTTGTGAAGAGACAAATCAGTTTAAAATAAAAAGCAATAAACAAAAACCAACATCATATATTTGTCTCTTATGAAAATTTATTTTTCTGATTACTTATGATTTGTGGTTTTTTTTAAAAAAAAAATTCATTAAGATTATTTTTGTTGGGGATTTTTTTGAACTTATTGATTTTTTAAGGTAATATAGTACACTTTTGTTCAAAAAATGATGTTACGAGCTGAAACGTCCTCATTTATTAATGTCACTTTCACCGTCATACTCCTCCCTTCTTTAAAAAATTAATTAAAGGACCAAAATAAACATTTTTAAAGACTTGTGCGGTAATTTGACCAAAAAAATATAGATTAGGGATCAAACTTTTATCAACTTAAGAGTTTAGGAGTATTTTTAATTAAAAAAAAATAAAGTTTAAGAACCAAATTATCACCTATTTAAAAGTTCAGGGACTAATCTAATAATTTATCCAAAATAAAAATAAAGAAGAAGCACAAAATTATGCACTGAATTAAAGTACACAATTCGTAAGCAGGGATTGAAAGAAAAAACTATACGTTTGGTTTACTATAAATGTCGATCTCTGTGCTTCTCTTTATTGCTCTTTTAAATGAAGGGCTAAAAATTAATTAAAAAAAAAAAGAAAAAGAAAAAACAACAACAACAACAACATATATAACTTTTTTGAAAGACCGAAAGATAAAATATGACATCAGTACCAATAAAGCGTTGTCACCAAGAAATGAAAAGGCCAGTTTAGATAGATATGAAAGTAGTACCTAAATAAGCCAGTTTGCATAATCTGGTTCAAATTTGTTGATAACTTTCATTGAATATATACACACACACACCATGTAGAAATTGAACCAAATTGTTAACTTATGGTGCGTTTAATTATGCACAATCGAAGTATTTATTTAAACTCAAAATTGGAACTACTATTGTAGTTGTACTTATATACACATTCTTAATTATGTTCTCACATTAAAAAAAATTTTGTTTATTAAGTATTATGAATTATAATTAAACAAATTTTATAATATTAGGATAATAACATAATAAATAAAAGCTATGCAATTATTTTTTTTTTAAAAACTTAAAAACAGAGTGTTAAAACTTGAAATAAGATAAACAAAAAGAAACAAAAAGAGTAATCACTCCTATTTTTGCAAACTCAACTTTTTTTCTTTTTTTTTTTTTATACATAACAATTACTTCGACAAATTCATTAAATTTCAACATGAGATCCCTTCAACCATTATTTTTTTTTTAATCCCTCGTTTCTTCCCCTAATGAGAACAAAACTTCATTACTGTGTATACTACTTTATGGCAGATTAGTTCCTACCATGACATTGGAAAATAAGCATTTCTCCATCCAATATCCTGACATTTAACCCACATGAATGCCAATATTCTCAGCAAAACAAAATAATAATAATAATAATAATAATAATAAATAACAATATTATTTACTGAATTAAAGTACATGTATATTTAGGAAATAAGTGCAGGGGAAGAAAAAGATATACCTTTTGGTTGTATCAACCTCTTTTCTTCTCTGTATCACTCCTTTGAATGATGGGAGTTTTGGATAACAAGTAAATTCCTTCTAAAACTGTAAGTTTTTGTAAGTTAGAACAAGGGCTTTTGTTTAAAAAAAAAAAAAAAAAAAATTTATTTTTGTTGTTTTACTGCAGATACACAATCTCAATTCATACCTATTTTTCCACAAGAAAAAAAAATGTTATTTAAAATTTATGCAGGGGAAGAGTATGAAGGGGAAAAAAAAAGAAGGAAAAACCTCTGGAGAAGATGATCAAGAGTAAAAGCTTTTAACTTTGAGTAACGGGAGACAATTCATATATATGATCAAGGGAAGCTAAGAGAAGAGAAAGACTTCTGTTTAGAGTACGGAGCTCTCCAATAACTTCCCTATATTTGTTTTTTCCTGTAATTTTATTTTCCATTTTTAGTCAAATTAGTACGTCTACCTGTTCGCCTACTTGACCAAGTGTAAAAAGGACGGCCTACCTCTTAATCTTGCACACTAAAAAAGGAAGAAAAAGGTTAAAAAGTGAAATTTTTACTGTAAAACCTTGTATTTCATTATATCAATAGAAATAATTGTTCCAATCATTAAATTAATTTTTTATTAACAAGTATATCATTTACAGTTCTGTCATAGAGTTCTCATATTTTGTGGATTGTATCTTCTAACTGAGAAATTAAACAAATGATAAAATTGGCACCTGACAATAGTTGTCATCAAAACAAAATAGAAATTCAACAGTTTTTTCCTAGTAAAATTTAGCTATGACGAATTCTTTAGTATTATAAATTTTTTTTAAAAAAATCCCTTATCAATAAGCACAGTTTGAGCTATTAGATTTTCATTAAGTTTTATTATTTTAAATCAGATATGATTTTGAAGTTAAGGGTTTACCAGTGATGTTTTTTTTTTTTTTTTTTTTTGCCACGTTTTCAGAAAAAAAAAAAGTCTTAATTATAATACTTTTTTAATTGGAATTTCTACCGTATGATCTGGATGTGTTTTTTACTAACTATATGTTGGAATTAATGTTTTAATTGTTGAATAAATTTTTCAACAATCTGATCTTTAAATGTTCACATTAATAATTTACAACGCACGATCTAAAATTTATCTTAATCATAAATCTAAAAAATTAATATAAGATGATTATAATCTTCATTAGTAATTAATAGTATAATTCCTGTTGTATAAACTATTCTTAATTATAAATTAGAACCGTTGAAAAATTTACCTAACAATTACAGCAGTAGAAATTTCATTTTTCTTAAGTAAGTTCCCAACAACAAGACTCTTGGATAGTCGATATGCGTCCTTTTCAGTACCACAGACATTGTGTTGGCTCCGTTCATTTATTATTGTCCTATTAGATGACCCAACCTCAAGTCCATGCTTCACTTCTTTGTGGGTATTAAAAGAGATAATTATTATCTTTCATAGCCAAAATTCTATGGTGGGTATTAAAAGAGATAATAACTCCCAATAGAGACTCATTTGTTTCAATTTAATATTTTCTTCATTCGTGCTTGTTTGTCTTGAAGTTTTATGATTCGGATTAGATTTATCATTGAAAAAATTATACTACTGATATTGACATACCTCTAAAAAGAAACGGTCAGTTTAAACCAATCCATTTTATGCTCGTAGTGTTTTGAACCAGGATCCAAGCGAACTATTAGTTCTCATATATGCTTGATTTAACACTAATGGTTGGTTATTCATTAGGTATTATATTAAAATACAATATATTACAGTACAACATGTGTTTGGATGTTTTCTTTTTAACTTAATTTAAATACAATGTGTGTTTGAGTTGTTGGTGAGAGAGAGATAGTATGTAATATGATTGGTAAAAATATATAAAAAATGGAATGATAAATAGTGGTTATATTGTTTTTAAATTTAAAAAATATTGTATTTTTATAAAATATATGAGGCACCTAAATACAAATTACATTATATTTGAATGTAATATAGGATGAATGGTATTTTCAAATGAAACATAATATTTGATATCGTTACCTTTGACAGGTTAGTATAATTTTCTTCAAAATGTTGGCTTTTTTTTTTTTTTTTGGAAAAGGATGACTTTTATAAACTTTCCATATCAGCAATAACAAACGTAGATATAGCTCTTAAAGAGCAAGTACATCCCGAGAAAACAAATTCATCAAAGCAGGCTAAATTGGCTAGACAGTGAGCAACCCTATTTCCATTGAGGACAACAGAGGTGCAAGTATCATATCCAACCTGCATAAGAAGATTCCTAATATCTTCTATCACTGGACCTTCTGAGGCTGATAAAGAACAGTTTCTGATTGCGGTTATAACATTCGTAACATCAGACTCTACAATTAATATTGATAAACCCCCCGCGACAGCACATTCCAACCCCTCCAGAACAACTAGGCATTCCGCTATATATGGAGAGAAAGAACCATGAATTCTCTTTGCAAAGGAACCCACAACCTCCAATGCCAATATAACTCAGACCTTGCTTAACAGCTGCGTCAATGTTAAGCTTCAAACCTCCCACCGGTGGGGCCAGCCAATCTCTGTGTTGAATGACAGGATGGCTCGCAGGGACACTGTTAAAATTTTGTCCCACACTATAATTCTCCAACACTGTTTCCAAGCTACCGCACAAAAACGCCTCCCCCTCACCCCTCACACTGTCAAAATCCCAGCCTCTCCCACACACTAAAAGCTAGAGGATCACTTGAGGTAAAAATTACCAGGATTGCCGCCGGAGCGAGAAATTGCTTTTGAGATTGAATTGGTTCCCGGATCAGCACCAGTATCCAAGGCACCTTATAGGATTGCCCCTGCCGAACTGAAGGAACTGTAAATTCAGTTGCAAGAGCTCCTGGATCAAGGATTCATCCGTCAGAGCTATTCACCATGGGGAGCCCCAGTTTTGTTTGTAAAAAAGAAGGATAGCACTCTTAGGATGTGCATTGACTACCAAGAACTGAATAAGATTACCATCAAGAATAAGTATCCCTTACCTAGGATCGACGATCTGTTCGATCAATTGAAAGGAGCTTCAATTTTTTCAAAAATTGACATGCGATCAGGATATCATCAGCTCCGAATTAGGGCAGGAGATGCTCCTAAGACAGCCTTTTGTATGTGATATGGACACTATGAGTTCCTCGTTATGCCATTTGAATTGACAAATGCTCAAGCTGCCTTTATGGACCTAATGAATCGAGGTTCACGAGGATCTGACTTATGAGGAAAAATCGGTTCGAATTTTGGAACGGAAAGAAAAGGTACTAAGAAACAAAGTTATACCTCTAGTTAAGGTTCTATGGAAAAATTATAAGATGAAAGAAGCAACATGGGAACATGAGGAGGATATGAAGAAAAGCCACCCAGAATTATTCTAATTTTCGAGAACGAAAATTCTGTACGGAGGGTGGATTGTAATAACCAACCTTTTTACAAATTTATGATTTCCTTTTAAGGAATCAAAGTTTGTAATATGTATGTTTATGTGAAATGTTTGATCTAATTTATCAGAGTATTATTGAGTTCTTGTAATATTATAAGACTCGATAATAGTTTATACAAGTATGAGGCCTTTTGTTGAAAAAGGCGAAATTAGGGTTTATGATCTTACGTTGGTCAACATTTGACTAGAATGACCTAAGGTATGATTAAGGCAGTACTATAGTATAATAACAACATGGAAATTATACTGTGAAAAACCGTCATTACGGATGAATAAGCAAAAATAAGGAACGAGACCACTTTAGAAAAATCAAGCACAATATTTAGGACAATAAGGGCTAAGTAGCTTTAAATCATAAGAGAAATCTATACGCAGTTCAGTTAAGTGCAGATAAATTCTGGACAGTAGTCTAGTACAATATACTGTTTTTAGTTGAAAACAGTTTTTGTAATATCTGTCTTAGTATGAAATTTGGACTGCATTTAGGAGGGAAGACAAACGGAGCATAAGGGGATGACACCTCATCCTAAAATAGAAATGGATAATCATTACTTGGCCACTAAGCACCCCTTATGGCCGGCCACCTCACAGGGGCTAAATTGCAAACATTTTTGTCTTTAGGGGCCAATATGCAATTTTAAGAAAAGTAAATAATTATGGATTTTTAGAAAATTAAGAAAGTATTAAGTGGATGACTAAGCAAGAATTGAAAGCCAAATGCCTCCACCATAGCCGGCCACCTCACAAGGACTAAAGTGTAAATATTTTATCTTTAGGGGCCAATGTGCAATTTTAAGAAAAAGGAGTGATTGTAGATATGTATGTAAATTTTTAAATGATGGGCTTTCCTAACTAAGGCTTCAAATCTAACTAGGCTAATGATCGGTTACAAGCTTGGTTACCATAGTTACATTGGAAACCAAGGAGAATAAGTTAGGGATAGGCTTGAAAATTTTCTTTTCTTCTCAAGCGTCCACATGGCCCTATATGGCCGGTCACCTCAGTGGGTCAATGAGCAAATATTGTGCTCTTGAGGACCAATATGCTATTGTGGAAATAAGAGTTTCATTAAGAATTGGAGAATTTGACATGTCATGCTTCTAGGTTTGGTGAATAAGCACATTAGCCTTGCTTTCTTGGCTAAGTTTTGAGCATGAGCTAGCATGTCCTTCCACATGGCCCTATATGGCCGGCCACCTTAATAGGTCTATGAGCAAATATTTTGCTCTTGGGGACCATTATGCAATTCTAGAAATGAATTTAATTTTCACCTATAAATAGGTGGAGATAGGTTCATTTTGTGAACTTTTAGTGAAACCTAAAATTTGATGCTTATTCTCTAGTTCCTTCTTCCTTAGGAGCCGAGCCAAAAGAAAAGAAAAAGAGAGAGAGAGAGAGAGAGAGAGAGAGAGGTCGGATTTAGTGATAAGGGAGTGTGAAGAAACTTTCTCAACAATATTCTAGATCCACTCTCTTGGATCTTGAGGTAATCCTTTCCACCCTGTAGTTCTTCAATTAAGTTTTGGTTCAAGATTTAAGTGTATTTCCATGTTGGAAATGTAAGACCATAAGCTCATTTTTTAGTTTCATGCACTAGGGTTTATGGTGATTGCTTGATTATGCTTGATTAGGGTTTGGTGGTCTCTAATTGTGGTATGGTGTATGTTATTGATAATTTAAGTTAGAGGTAAATTGGCTATGAGAATGCCTACTATATGTGTGCAATACGTCCTCACATGCTCAAAGATGATGTTTTATGATTAAGTATAGAAAAGGTGATGTATGTTGCAATTAGGGTTCAAGAAAACCCTAAAAACCTAATTTGGTATAGAATACCATTTGGGTTTGTAAGAAAGTTGTATGGATAAGAAATAAGTATATGATAATAAAAATGTTATGTAACGCACTGCATGCTTGTCGTAGGCTCACGGTTTTAACCGTTCGAGGTAGTGTGCACGTAATTTTACGTAAGAACTCACCTAAATGAAAACTGTCATTTTCGGATTTAACTGGACAGTTTTCTGGAAATAGGATTTTGAGGCCTTTAGAGGCAGAACTTGGAAAAAGTCAAAACAGCAAAGTTGTTGGAAATGGAAAATCCTAGGGAGCAGCATTTACAGTTTTTAAAAATAAGTCTCCAAAGGCCTCCATTTTTATCAAAATCCGAGACCAATCTATATAGTTAGTGAATGTGGTCAAAATATTTCAAAGGAAGAAACATGCAAGTTAAAAATTTTCACGAGGATCTGACTTATGAGGAGAAACCGGTTCGAATTTTGGAACGGGAAGAAAAGGTACTAAGAAACAAAGTTATACCTCTAGTTAAGATTCTAGGGCAAAATTATAAGATGGAAGAAGCAACATGGGAACGTGAGAAGGATATGAAGAAAAGCCACTCAGAATTATTTTAATTTTCGAGGACGAAAATTCTGTAAGGAGGGTGGATTGTAATAACCAACCTTTTTACAAATTTATGATTTCCTTTTTAAGGAATCAAAGTTTGTAATATGTATGTTTATGTGAAATGTTTGATCTAATTTATCAGAGTTTTATTGAGTTCTTATAATATTATAAGACTCGATAATAGGTTATTTATACAAGTATGAGGCCTTTTGTTGAAAGAGGCGAAATTAGGGTTTATGATCTTATGTCGGTCAATGTTTGACTAGAATGACCTAAGGTATGATTAAGACGGTACTATAGTATAATAATAGTTTGGAAATTATACTGTGAAAAAACCGTCATTACGGATGAATAAGCAAGAATAAGGAACGAGACCACTTTAGAAAAATCAAGCACACAATTTAGAACAACAAGGGCTATGTAGCTTTAAGCCATAAGAGAAATCAATACGCAGTTCAGTTAAGCGCATATAAATTATGGACTGCAGTCCAACACAATTATATTGTTATTAGATGAAAACAGTTTTTGTAATATCTGTATTAGTATGAAATTTGGACTACATTTAGGAGAGAAGCCAAACAGAGCTTAAGGGGATGACACCTCATCCTAAGATAGAAATGGATAATCATTACTTGGCCACTAAGCACCCCTTATGGCCGGCCACCTCACAGGGGCTAAATTGCAAACATTTTTGTCTTTAGGGGCCAATATGCAATTTTAAGAAAAGTAAATAATTATGGATTTTTAGAAAATTAAGAAAGTATTAAGTGGATGACTAAGCAAGAATTGGAAGCCAAATGCCTCCACCATAGCCGGCCACCTCACAAGGACTAAAGTGCAAATATTTTATCTTTAGGGGCCAATGTGCAATTTTAAGAAAAAGGAGTGATTGTAGATATGTATGTAAATTTTTGAATGCTTGACTTTCCTAACTAAGCCTTTAAATCCAACTAGGCTAATGATCGGTTACAAGCTTGGTTACCATAGTTACATTGGAAACCAAGGAGAATAAGTTAGGGATAAGGCTTGAAAAATTTCATTTCTTCTCAAGCCTCCACATGGCCCTATATGGCCGGCCACCTTAGTGGGTCAATGAGCAAATATTATGCTCTTGAGGACCCATATGCAATTATGGAAATGAGAGTTTCATTAAGAATTGGAGAATTTGACATGTCATGCTTCTAGGTTAGGTGAATAAGCACATTAGCCTTGCTTTTTTGGCTAAGTTTTGAGCATGAGTTAGCATGTCCTTCCACATGGCCCTATATGGCCGGCCACCTCAATAGGTCTATAAGCAAATATTTTGCTCTTGGGGACCGTTATGCAATTTTAGAGATAAAAATAATTCTAGAAATGAATTTAATTTTCACCTATAAATAGGTGGAGGTAGGTTCATTTTGTGAACTTTAAGTGAAACCTAAATTTTGTAGCTCATTCTCTAGTTCCTTCTTCCTTAGGAGCCGAGCCAAAAGAAAAGAAAGGGAGAGAGAGAGAGAGAGAGAGAAAGGTCGGATTTGGTGATAAGGGAGTGTGAAGAATATTTCTCAACCATTGTCTAGATCCACTCTCTTGGATCTTGATGTAATCCTTTCCACCCTGTAGTTCTTCAATTAAGTTTTGGTTCAAGATTTAAGTGTATTTCCATGTTGGAAATGTAAGACCATAAGCTCATTTTTTAGTTTCATGTACTAGGGTTTAGGATGATTGCTTGATTATGCTTGATTAGGGTTTGGTGGTCTCTAATTGTGGTTTGGTGTATGTTTATGATAATTTAAGTTAGAGGTTAGTTGGCTGTGTGAATGCCTAATATATGTGTGCTATATGTCCTCACATGCTCAAAGATGATGTTTTATGATTAGGTATGGAAAAGGTGATGTATATTGCAATTAGGGTTCAAGAAAACCCTAAAAACCTAATTTGGTATAGATTATCATTTGGGTTTGTAAGAAAGTTGTATGGATAAGAAATAAGTATATGATACTGAAACGTTATGTAACGCACTGCATGCTTGTCGTAGCCTCACGATTTTAACCAATCGAGGTAGTGTGCGCGTAATTTTACGTAATAACTCACCTAAATGAAAACTGTCATTTTCGAATTTAACTGGACAGTTTTCTGGAAATAGGATTTTGAGGCCTTTAGAGACAGAACTTGGAAAAAGTCAAAACAACAAAGTTGTTGGAAATGAAAAATCCTAGGGAGCAGCGTTGACAGTTTTTAAAAATAAGTCTCCAAAGGCCTCTGTTTTTATCAAAATCCGAGACCAATCTATATAGTTAGTAAATATGGTCAAAATATTTCAAAGGAAGAAACATGCAAGTTAAAAATTTTCACAAGAATCTGACTTATGAGGAGAAACCGGTTCGAATTTTGGAATGGGAAGAAGAGGTACTAAGAAACAAAGTTATACCTCTAGTTAAGGTTCTATGGCAAAATTATAAGATGGAAGAAGCAACATGGGAACGTGAGGAGGATATGAAGAAAAGCCACCCAGAATTATTCTAATTTTCGAGAATAACAATTCTGTAAGGAGGGTGGATTGTAATAACTAACCTTTTTACAAATTTATGATTTCTTTTTTAAGGAATCAAAGTTTGTAACATGTATGTTTATGTGAAATGTTTGATCTAATTTATCAGAGTTTTATTGAGTTCATGTAATATTATAAAACTCGATAATAGTTTATTTATACAAGTATGAGGCCTTTTGTTGAAAGAGGCGAAATTAGGGTTTATGATCTTATGTCAGTCAATGTTTGACTAGAATGACGTAAGGTATGATTAAGATGGTACTATAATATAATAACAGTATGAAAATTATACTGTGAAAAACTGTCATTACGGATGAAAAAGCAAGAATAAGGAACGAGACCACTTTTGAAAAATCAAGCCCAAAATTTAGGACAATAAGGGCTAAGTAGCTTTAAGACATAAGAGAAATCTATACGAAGTTCAGTTAAGCGCAGATAAATTCTGGACTGTAGTCCAATACAATTATATTGTTATTAGTTGAAAACAATATTTATAATATCTGCATTAGTATGAAGTTGGACTGCATATTAAGGGATTTTGTGAATTAAGTATATAATTATGCATGAATTGGAAGCCAAGTGGCTCCACCATATCCGGCCACCTCAAGGGACCAAAATACAAATATTTTATCTTTAGGGGCCAAATGCAGTTTTAAGAAAAGTAAATAATTATGGATTTTTAAAAAATTAATAAAGTATTAAAATGGATGACTAAGCAAGAATTGGAAGCTAAGTGCCTTCACCATAGCCGGCCACCTTACAAGGACTAAAGTGCAAATATTTTATCTTTAGGGCCAATGTGCAATTTTAAGAAAATTGAGTGATTGTAGATAAGTATGTAAATTTTTGGAATGATGAATTTTCCTAACTAAGCCTCCAAATCCAACTAGGCTAATGATCGGTTACAAGCTTGGTTACCATAGTTACCTTAGAAACCAAGGAGAATAAGTTAGAGATAGGTTTGAAAGAAATTGTGAAAGCTCAAGCCTCCACATGGCCCTATATGGCCGGCCACCTCATTGGGTCTATCAGCAAATATTGTGCTCTTGAGGACCAATATGCAATTGTGTAAATAAGAAAATTGGAGAGTTTGACATGTCATGCTTTTAGGCTTGGTGAATAAGCACATTAGCCTTGCTTTCTTGGCTAAGTTTTGAGCATGAGCTAGCATGTCTTTCCACATGGCCCTATATGGCCGGCCATCTCAATAGGTCTATGAGCAAATATTTTGCTCTTGGGAACCATTATGCAATTCTAGAAATAAAAATAATCCTAGAAATGAATTTATTTTCCACCTATAAATAAGTAAGAAGGGTTTACTTTGTGAGCATTTAGTGAAACCCAAAAGTTTGCAGCTCATTCTCTAGTCTTTTCCCCTCTTAGGAGCCGAGCCAAAATGAAAGAAAAAGTGAGAGAGAGAGAGGTCGGATTTTTGGTGTTGGTGAAGTGAGAAGAAAGTTTCTCAACCGACGGGTAAATCCACTCTCTTGAATCTTGAGGTCTGAAAATTTTCTTAAACATACATAATCCTCCACGATCTAGCGAGTGGTTGGTATGACACTTTACTTGTCTTAGTTTAGTCTTAGTCTTGTTATTTTTTCGAGACTAAGATTCTTTACTTATGATCTTATTAGTCATGATGCATGTGATTCATGAACATGGCATGACACAAAGATCAATTGTAACGACCCGCCTTACGTAGGCCGTTACCATACTTACTTTACATAATAACTTAACATGTAAAAATAAGATTCTTGGTTTAGTCTTAGTCTTGTTATTTTTTCGAGACTAAGATTCTTTACTTATGATCTTATTAGTCATGATGTATGTGATTCATGAACATGGCATGACACAAAGATCAATTGTCTTGGTTTAGTCTTAGTATTGTTATTTTTTCGAGACTAAGATTCTTTACTTATGATCTTATTAGTCATGATGCATGTAATTCATGAACATGGCATGACACAAAGATCAATTGTAACGACCCGCCTTACGTAGGCCGTTACCATACTTACTTAACATAATAACTTAACATGTAAAAATAAGGACTAAATTTTTTTTAAAACATCTTGAAAATAAAGTCTATTTCTATCTAAACTTATATATATATATATATATACACACACATATACCCATACTATCATTTACTTATTTACTTACTTTCATCAGTACTGTAGCATTAACTTAAATACAACATATTTTAACAACTTTAAATAACAAAACGCGTAGCGGTCTCCATTCCATTGTTTCACAGTTAGCTCTGCCCCGCTCCACCGTCTTGCATCAAATATTAACACTTGCGTGCTTACCTACAGCATATAAATACGTTATGAGCTTTCGCTCAGCAAGTACAACTACTAATCCACAAAACATTTCATAAAACATAATGCATGAACTATTTATGCTTCTTTTATGCTTTCTTAGCTTAACATAATTTTTGGGCCCTTACATAACATAAGTGTACGTACCGTGGCATGCAACCATGGAGTGGTTGGGGCGGCCAGCCCTGTCTAACTCAAACCATGGACCAAACTCGACCTAATGCGAGTCGGTACGACACAAGCAACATACTTAACATCATACTTGAAACATTTTCTTACTTGAAATAATTTCTTAAAAAAAATAGTTTCTTACTTGAAACCAAAAATCATACTTATCATGCGAATATCATTAGTGAGCATGCTTCATGATGTCACAACAACATAGCATAAACCATAAGCAACTCAACATGTATGCATGAGCTTGAAAACATACAAGCAGTCAAAACAATTCTTTTATCTATGCTGTAGGCGGAGTTGTACTTACCAGTTACACTAAATCCCGAATTTAGTGGTCCACCTAAACATGTTGTTTTCCTGTTTTCAAAGAAAATCATAGGATAAGAATCATCCTATCATCGTATCATAAGTAATCCTAATTACTAGCTTATTACGTTACAATGGTAACCACTCGGTTACTACTAGTAACCTTGGATCTAAAACATAGCACAAACTTTAAAACTTAGCTTCCTTTTTAAACTATAATAAAACCCTAGAATTCTGAAAACTGTGTTTGAAACCAGTCCCATAAATTTGGTTTTCTCTTAAAAATCCGTTTTGAATTTGAAAAAGTTTTCTTCATGAAAATTGTAGACCTCGAAGGATCCTACAACTTTTGTTTCTAACTTAAAATTCAATTCTGACCATAACCTGCTTGTTTCTTCCTTTGAAAATGTTTCGACCATAATCACCACTTACAAAATTTGGTCTCGGATTTTGATAAAAACAGGGGTCTTGAAGACCTTATTTTTAAAAACTGTCCATACTAAACCCTAGGATTTTCCATTTCCTACAACTTTGTAGTTTTGACTTTTTCCAAATTCGACCTCTAAAGGACTCAAAATATTGTTTCCAAAAAACTGTCCAGTTAAAATTGAAAATGGCAGATTTCATACAAGGAAGTTTTTACGTAAAATCACACGCATACTACCTCGAACGGTTTACATCGTGAGCCTATGTCAAGCATGCAGGGCGTTTTATAACATTTTCATAATCATACATTCAGTTCTTTTACATATAACTTTTGTGCAACCAAAATGGTAATCTATACCAAGTTAGGGTTTTTAGGGTTTCCTAGAACCCTAGTTTGCAACATACATAGCTTGTACCATAACCATTTATAAATTCTCATCTTTGAGTAAATGAAAACATATAGCAACCATGTAGTAAGCTTACATACAGCCAACTATCCTTAAACTCAATTAATCATAAACTTGCTTCAACTCATAATTAGAGATCACCAATCCCTCAATCAAACATAGTCAAGCACTTACCATAAACCCTAGTGCATAAAGCTAAAAAGTGAGCTTATGCTCTTACATTTCAAACATAGAAATATATACTTAAATCTTAACCAAAACTTAAATGAAGAACTGGAGGATAAAAAGATTTACCTCAAGTTCCACGGAAGTGGTTCTAGACTAGGATTGGAAATTTTCTTCACACCTTCATACACTAAACCAACCTTCCTCTCTTTTTCTTTTTTTCTCTCTCCTTTAGTTCGGCTCCTAATGAAAGATGGACTTAGAGAATGAGTTGCTAGCTTTTCAGGTTTCACTAAAAGTTCTTGAAGTAATCTTACTTCCACCTATTTATAGGCGAAATCAATTTACTGTTAGAATTGTTTAGTAATCCTCAAGAGCAATTATTTGCTCATAACCCTTATGTGGTGGCCGGCCATGTGTTGAGGAATGGTACTTGTTCTAATTAGCCTAGTAAGCAAGGCTAAGGCTTGCTCACCAAGGCTAGGACATGAGGTGTCCATTCCTTGTGATGGCCAGCCATGAGGTGGTGAGTGGTGAGTGTTCTAGCTAACCAAGTGAACAAGGCTAGATGATTGACTCATCAAAGCTAGGACATGAGGTGTTCAATCCTCATGGTGGCCGGTCCTTAGGTGGTGTGTTGTACAAGCCTTAGCTAGCCAAGTAAGCAAGGTTAAGGCTTACTTACCAAGGCTAGAAGCATGATGTGTCTTCTCCTTATGATGACCGGCCTAGGTGTTGAGTTGTGGGAGTTCTAGCCAGCCAAATAAACAAGGCTAGGAGTTTGCTCATCCAAGCTAGTTCATAAGGTGTCTTACCCTCATGGTGGCCGGCCCTAAGTGATACCAATTGGAAAACTTTTGCATGATGATGCATCACACATAGCCAAGTAAGCAAAGCTACTTTGCTTACTTAGCAAAGCTAGGTTATGAGGTGTCAAGTTCTCAAAGCGACACCTATTTCCATATTTGCCTACAAGTCCATAAGAATACAAAATTTACTTGTATACTACATGAGGTGGCCGTCCATGAAGTGCGAAGTGAAGGACTTATTAGTTGAATCACAAACAAAGCCAACAAGACAAGATTAAAGTGCTTAGTCATTAAACCTATGGCATGATGTGTCAAATTTTAATGACACTCAAATTTTCATAAATTGCAAATACATCCTTAAGAGCAAAAATACTTGCTCATAAAACCATGAGGTGGCCGGTTCTAGTAAGTCCATCTGGAAGAACATGGTTGGTCAAATTTGAGTCATCCAACCCTAACTTCTTTTATTGGTTTCCAACTAGGTTAACTAAACTTTGTACTTGATCATTGGCTTAGTTACACTAGGAGACTTAACTAGAAAAATTCATATTTCCAAAAATTTACATATTTATCTATAATCCCACAATTTTCTCAAAATTGCACACTGGCCCCCTAAGACAAATTTTTTTGCACTTTAGTCCTTATGAGGTGACCGGCTAAGATGAAGCTACTAGACATTCTATTCTTGCTTAATCATCCTTTTAAAGAATTTCTTAATTTCTAAAAATTAATAATCATGAACTTTTCTTAAAATTGCATATAGACCCTTAATCGTAAAATATTTGCACTTTAGTCCCTATGAGGTAGCTGGTCATAAGGAGTGCTTAATGGCCAAGAAATTTTTCAATATTCATCCATTTTACCATAGGATGAGATCTCATGACCTTAACTCTATTTAGCTCTCTTTCTTAATGCAGTCCAAATTTCTACTCTTAACTGGACCACGTTTCGATTTTTCTTAGAACTTGAGACTACTTAGTTCTTATTGTTCGAAATATCATGCTTGATATTCCTACAGTGGTCTCATACCCTATTCTTGCTTATTCATACGTAATGACGGATTTCATAGTATAATTTTCCATACTGGTTATTATACTCGTAATACCGTCTAGGTCAAATTGATCAAACATGATCAACATAAAATCATAAACCCTAATCTTACCTTTTTCAACAAAAAGGTCTTATACTTATATAGATAGGATATTATCGAGTCTTATAGCACTATAAGAACTCAATAGCATTCTAATAAAATCATATCAAGTAGTTCACATAAACATATACATTATGAACTTTATTTCCTTAAAAAGGAAATCATGAATTGTAAGAAGGCTAGTTATTACAATCTACCCCCCTTAAAAATTTTCGTCCTAAAAAATTACAACAAGTCGGGATAGTTCTTTCTCATATCTTCTTCTATTTCCCACGTTGCTTCTTCAATGTTATGATTCTGCCATAACACTTTAACCATCGGAATCGTTTTGTTCCTAAGTACCTTTTCTTCCTGGTCCAGAATTCGGATTGGCATTTCTTCATAAGTCAAATCCGTTTGTACTTCAATTGGTTCTTGACTTAGTATATGGGAAGGTGAGACCACTGTAGGAATATCAAGCGCGATATTTCGAACAATAAGAATTAAGTAGTCTCAAGTTCTAAGAAAAATCGAAATGTGGTCCAGTTAAGAGTAGAAATTTGGACTGCATTAAGAAAGAGAGCTAAATGAAGTTTAAGGACATGAGATCTCATCCTATGGTAAAATGGATGAATATTGAAAAATTTCTTGGCCATTAAGCACTCCTTATGATCGGCCATCTCATAGGGACTAAAGTGCAAATATTTCTATTCCTAGGGGCCAATATGCAATTTTAAGAAAAGTGAATGGTTATGGATTTTAGAAAAACTAAGAAGGTATTAGGTGGTTGAATAAGAAAGAATTAGATGCCAAATGCCATTATTATAGTCGGCAACCTCACAGGGATCTAAGTAAACATATTTTTATTTTTGGGGCCAATATGCAATATTATGAAAAATAAAATATTTGCAAATAAGTATGTAAAATTTATGAAGGGTTTGTCTAACTAAGCTCTCAAATCCAATTAAGCCAATGATTGGTTACAAGTTTAGTTACCCTAGCTACATTGAAAACCAAGGAATCAAATTAGGATTTGATGACTTGGTTTGGACCAATCATTTTCCTCCATTTGTTCACTCTATGGCCGGCCACCTCTTGGTTAAATGAGTGAATATTTTTCTTCTAAGGATCAGCAAGCTATTTAAAATATATATATATATATATATATCTCCTAAATTTTTTAGATGGAGACATGTCATGCTAAGTAGCCATGGTGAGTAAGCACATAGCCTTGCTTGCTTGGTTAGCTAGATTAAGCTTGGTTCACCACCTCATGGCCGGCCATCACAAGCGAGAGACACTCATGCTTCTAGCCTTGATGAGCCAACCCCTAGCTTTGCTCACTTGGCCATCTAGAGCAACCAAGGCCGGCCACCTCATGGGACATTGAAGCAAATAAGTTTTCTAGAGGAGCATATAAGCAATTCTAGAAATTTTCACTCACCTATAAATAGGTGGTGGTATGAACATTTGTTAGCTTTTGGAAAACCTTAGATTGACAGCTCTTTCTCTGGTCTTTCATTTCCCTAAGAGCCGAACTTAGTGAGAGAGAAAAAGAGAAAAGGTGAGGTCGGTTTTGGTGAGGGAGTGTAAGAAAAATTTCTAAAATCCTAGTCTAGAACCACTCCTTTGGATTTTGAGGTAATCCCTTCACTCTCTAGTTTTTCAATTAAGCTATGATTCAAGATTCAAGTGTATTTCATTTTGGAAAATGTAAGAGCATAAGCTCACCTAATGGTTTCATGTATATGTTTATAAGCTCCCCTAGAAAACTTATTTGCTTCAATGTCCCATGAGGTGGCCGGCCTTGGTTGCTCTAGATGGCCAAGTGAGTAAGCTAGGGGTTGGCTCATCAAGGCTAAAAGCATGAGGTGTCTCTCCCTTGTGATGGCCGGCCATGAGGTGGTGAACTAAGCTTAATCTAGCTAACCAAGCAAGCAAGGCTATGTGCTTGCTCACCATGGCTACTTAGCATGACATGTCTCCATCTAAAAAATTTAGGAGAGATATATATATATATATATATATATTTAAATAGCGAGCTGATCCTTAGAAGAAAAATATTCACTCATTTAACCAAGAGGTGGCCGGCCCTAGAGTGAACAAATGGAGGAAAATGATTGGTCCAAAACAAGTCATCAAATCCTAACTTGATTCCTTGGTTTTCAATGTAGCTAGGGTAACCAAACTTGTAACCAATCATTGGCTTAGTTGGATTTGAGAGCTTAGTTAGAGAAACCCTTCATAAATTTTACATACTTATTTTCAAATATTTTATTTTTCATAATATTGCACATTGGCCCCAAAAATAAAAATATTTGCACTTAGATCCCTGTGAGGTGGCCGACTATAATAATGGCATTTGGCCTCTAATTCTTTCTTATTCAACCACCTAATACCTTCTTAATTTTTCTAAAATCCATAACCATTCACTTTTCTTGAAATTGCATATTGGCCCCTAGAAATAGAAATATTTTTGGCCTTTTAGGAACCAATTCATAGTTTTGGCCTTTCAGAACTTCCCTTCCGTTGGGGGAAATTTTGTTGTCAAACTTTTGGATACAAAATATTCCAGTAGTCATTTGTGATAGAGAGCTATATGTCGATCTCATTGCGATTAGACTCCAGGATTATGATGTTATTTTAGGAATGGATTTCCTAAGTAAGTACAACGTTAAGATTAATTGTCAAAAGCGTTGTGTTATGTTTAGTCTTCATGGTGAGGAAGAATTCAACTTCTATGGTCAGACCCGAAATTCCTCAAATAGGTTAATATCGGCAATAAAAGCTTGGAAGATGTTAGCTAATGGATGTCAAGGATACTTAACTAACACGGTAGATAAAGAGCAAAAAATGGAGTTAAAGCCGGAGGATGTTCCTATTATCAAGGAATATGTGGATGTCTTTCCAAAAGACCTACCAGGACTCCCTCCTGAGCGGGAAATTGCTTTCGAGATAAAGTTATTGCCGGGAGCTGCACCAATATCAAAAGCACCGTATCGTATAGCCCCAGCCGAGTTCAGGGAACTCCAAGTGCAGTTGCAAGAACTACTGGACAAGGGATTCATTCGTCAAAGCTATTCTCCGTGGGGAGCACCAGTCTTGTTTGTCAAGAAGAAAGATGGATCGCTGCGGTTGTGCATCGACTATCGCGAGTTGAATAAGATTATGATTAAGAATAAATACCCTCTCCCTAGAATTGATGACCTCTTTGATCAACTCAGGGGAGCAATAGTATTTTCTAAGATTTACTTGCGATCGGGATACTATCAACTCCGAATCAAGGAGGTGGATATTTCTAAGACGGCGTTTCGAACACGCTATGGGCATTATGAGTTTCTTGTCATGCCATTTGGACTAACCAATGCACCAGCTGCCTTTATGGATCTTATGAACCGGGTGCTCAAAGAGTATCTGGATAAGTTTGTTATCGTCTTCTTTGACGATATTTTGATCTACTCAAAGTCCATGAAGGAACATGAGCAGCATCTCAAGATAGTCTTGGAGACGTTAAGACGGAATCAGCTCTATGCCAAGTTCACAAAATGTGAATTTTGGTTGGAGAAAGTGCACTTCTTGGGTCACGTAGTTCTAAAGGAGGGAATTTCCGTAGATTCTGCTAAAGTGGAGGCTGTCAGCACATGGCCAGTACCCAAAAGCGTTACGGAGGTACGAAACTTTCTTGGTTTGGCCGGATATTACCGACACTTCGTTGAAGGATTTTCCAAGATTGCGGCGCCACTTACAGCCCTTACTAAGAAAGGGAGAAAGTTCGAATGGACACAGAAGTGCGAGGAAAACTTCCAAGAACTTAAGAGGAAGCTTACTAGTGCACCAGTATTAGTAATTCCTGATATTAATGCAGGAAATTTCGTTATTTATAGCGACGCTTCTAAAAACCGGACTAGGGGCTGTCTTAATGCAAAATGGAAATGTGGTTGCCTATACCTCACGCCAACTAAAAGATCACGAACGAAACTACCCTACGCACGATTTGGAGCTTGCAGCGGTGGTTTTCGCGTTGAAAATCTAGAGGTACTACTTGTATGGGAATAGATGTGAGATTTTTACTAATCATCAAAGTCTCAAATACATCTTTACCCAAAAGGAGCTCAATATGAGGCAGTATAGATGGCTAGAGCTTGTAAAGGATTACGATTGTGAGATCCTCTATCACCCTGGAAAAGCGAACCGGGTAGCGGATGCATTAAGTAGGAAATCATCTGGCATGCTAATGTCCATTGGATTGTTGCCCAAGCCTCTTCAAAAGGAGATTTCCGATTTTAAGATGGAGATGTTAACTGGGAAATTGGTTGTTTTGACTCTTCAGTCCAACCTCCTGGAATCCATTAAGCTTTATCAAGGGAAGGATTCCTTTTAGCTAAAAGAGCAAATTTTTGGTGGAAAGAATAAGGAATTTAAGATCTCTACGAATGGGCTAATCTGTTTCAAAGGAAGAATTTGTGTTCCTAACTTTGAATTTCTTAAGAAACATATCATGTCTGAAGCACATGAGACGCCTTATTCAGTACATCCAGGAGCTTCTAAGATGTACAAGGATCTCAAAGAAAGTTATTGGTGGCCAAATATGAAGAATGAAATTGCTGATTTTGTGTCAAAATGCCTAACTTGTTAGAAAGTTAAGGCTGAACATCGGCAACCTGGCGGAGATCTTCAAAAAATAGAGATCCCAGAATGGAAATGGGAACAAACTACGATGGATTTTGTAGTTGGATTACTCAGGACCGCAAGTGGAAATGACATGATTTGGGTGATTGTGGATAGATTAACCAAATCAGCCCACTTCATTGCCATTAAAGCTACTTTTTCAGTCGAGAAGTTGGCTGAAATTTACGTATCCCAGATTGTAAGGCTGCATAGAGTGCCGAGATCTATCATCTCAGATCGGGATGGGCGTTTCACCTCTCGATTTTGGAAGAGTGTTCACACAGCTATGGGGTCAAAGTTGAAATTTAGTACAGCTTTTCACCCTCAGATTGATGGACAATCGGAACGAACTATCCAGACACTGGAAGATATGTTAAGGTCATGTGTCATGGATTTCAAAGGAAGCTGGGATCAAAAGCTACCTTTGATCGAATTTTCTTACAATAATAGTTATCATGCCTCAATTGGTATGGCAACATTTGAAGCATTATATAGAAGAAAATGTCGATCTCCTATTTATTGGCAAGAAGTTGGACAAAAGCATATCCAAACTACGGATTTTATCAGAAAAACCTTAGAAGATATTAAGATGATCAAACAAAGGCTCAACATAGCTTTCAGTCGTCAGAAAAGTTATGTTGATAGATGCCGAAGACCTTTAGAATTCTAAGTTGGAGATTCTGTTTTTCTTAAGATTCTCCTATGAAGGGGATTATGAGGTTTGGTAAAAAGGGGAAGCTTAGTCCGAAGTATACAGGACCATTTGAAATCCTCGAAAGGATTGGAAAAGTAGCCTGTAAGCTGGCTTTGCCGCCAGCATTAGCCTTTGTACATAATGTTTTCCATGTCTCGATGTTGAAAAAATATGTACATGATCCTTCCCATGTACTAAGTCAAGAACCAGTTGAAGTACAAACGGATTTGACTTATGAAGAAAAGCCAATCCGGATTCTGGACCGGGAAGAAAAGGTCCTTAGAAACAAAACGATTCCGATGGTTAAAGTGTTATGGCGGAATCATAACATTGAAGAAGTAATGTGGGAAGTAAAAGAAGATATGAGGAAGAACTATCCCGACTTGTTATAATTTTTGAGGGTGAAAATTTTTAAGGGGGGTAGATTGTAATAACTAGCCTTCTTACAATTCATGATTTCCTTTTAAGGAAATAAAGTTCATAATATATATGTTTATGTGAACTACTTGATATGATTTTATTAGAATGCTATTGAGTTCTTATAGTACTATAAGACTCGATAATAGCCTATCTATATAAGTATAAGACCTTTTTGTTGAAAAAGGTATGATTAGGGTTTATGATTTTATGTTGATCATGTTTGATCAATTTGACCTAGACGGTATTACGAGTATAATAACCAGTATGGAAAATTATACTATGAAATCCGTCATTACATGTGAATAAGCAAGAATAGGGTATGAGACCGCTGTAGGAATATCAAGCACGATATTTTGAACAATAAGAATTAAGTAGTCTCAAGTTCTAAGAAAAATCGAAACGTGGTCCAGTTAAGAGTAGAAATTTGGACTGTAGTAAGAAAGAGAGCTAAATGGAGTTTAAGGGCATGAGATCTCATCCTATGGTAAAATAGATGAATATTGAAAAATTTCTTGGCCATTAAGCACTCCTTATGACCGGCCACCTCATAGGGACTAAAGTGCAAATATTTTGTCTTTAGGGGCCAATATGCAATTTTAAGAAAAGTGTATGGTTATAGATTTTAGGAAATTAAGAAAGTATTAAGTGGTTGATTAAGCAAGAGTTGGAGGCCAAATGCCATCACTATAACCGTCCACCTCACAAGGACTTAAATGTAAATATTTTTTATATTTAGGGGCCAATGTGCAAATTTAAGAAAAATAAAATATTTGCAAATAAGTATGTAAAATTTATGAAGGATTTTTTGAACCAAGCCTTCCAATCCAATGTCTTATAGGCGCCAGTGTATCCAAGATCCCTAATAATTTATTCTCCTGTTTAACTTTATTGTCAAATTTAAAGCTCCCACGAACAAACATTAGGAGAATACCTGAGCACATCAAATTTTCTAAGCTGCGTAAACTGGACATTAGAGGTTGTAGGTTTCTCCGATTTCTGCTAGAGCTTTAGGTCAAGGATTGGTTACAAGTTTAGTTACCCTAGTTACATTGAAAACCAAGGAATCAAGTTAGGATTTGATGACTTGGTTTGGTCCAATCATTTCCTTCCATTTGTTCACTTCATGGCCGGCCACCTTAAGGCTAAATGAGTGAATATTTTTTTCCTAAGGATCAACAAGCAATTTACAAAAAAAATATCTCCCAATTTTTAAGATGAAGACATGTCATGCTAGTAGCCATGGTGAGCAAGCACATAGCCTTGCTTGCTTGGCTAGCTAGATCAAGCTTGGTTCACCACCTCATGGCCGGCCATCACAAGAGAGAGACACCTCATGCTTCTAGCCTTGATGAGCCAACCCCTAGCTTTGCTCACTTGGCCATCTAGAGCAACCAAGGCCAACCACCTCATGGGACTTGGAAGCAAATAAGTTTTCTAGGGGAGCTAATAAGCAATTCTAGAAATAAAAGAAATTCTAAATGTAATTTTCACTCACCTATAAATAGGTGGTGGTGTGAACATTGGTAAGCCTTTGGAAAACCTTAGATTGACAGCTCATTCTCTGGTCTTTCATTTCCCTAAAAGCCAAACTTAGTGAGAGAGAAAAAGAGAGAAGTAGAGGTCGGTTTTACTAGGAGAGTGTGAAAGAAAATTTTCTGAAATCCTAGTCTAGAACCACTCCTTTGGATTTTGAGGTAATCCCTTCACTTTCTAGTTTTTCAATTAAGCTATGATTCAAGATTCAAGTGTATTTCATGTTGGAAAATGTAAGAGTATAAGCTCACCTAATGGTTTCATGTATAAGGATTTTAGTAAGTGCTTGAATATGTATGGTTAGGGCTTTAGTGGTCTCTAATTAAGATTTGATGCATGTTTATGTTTAATTGTGCTAGTAAGTGTGTGATTATGTAAATGCTTACTGTATGTTTGCTTTATACCCTGCACATGTTTAAAGATAATGTTTTATAATTAAGTATGCAAAATGATGTAACATGTGCATTTAGAGTTTAAGAAAAACCCTTAAAAACCCTATTTTGGTACTGGTTCGCCATTTGGGTTGGCACAAAGATTTTATGAACGAAAAATGAATGATTGATTATGGAAACATTAGTTAATGCCCTGCATGCCTGACTTAGGCTCACGGTTTTAACCGTTTGAGGTAGTGTGCGCGTAATTTTACGAAAAAACAAACCGAAATGAAAACTGCCGGTTCTCGGATTTTGGTGGACAATTTTCTGAAAACAGGATTTTGAGACCTTTAGAGGCCGAATTTGGAAAAATTCAAAACTGCAAAGTTGTAGAAAATGGAAAATCCCAGGGGACTTCATAGACAGTTTTTAAAAATAAGGTCCCCAAGACCCCTGTTTTTATCAAAACCCGAGACCAAATTTTGTAAGTGGTGATTATGGTCAAAAATTTTCAAAAGAAGAAACAAGCAAGATAAAGTCAGATTTGGAGTTTTGACCAAAAAAAAAAGTTTTAGTTTTTGATGAAATCTACAACTTTAATGAAGGAAACTTTGTCAAATTCAAAAAGGATTTTTTTAAAGAAAAAATTGGATTTTCAAGATCGTGTAGGGTTTAAATAATTCCTACACCGAATTTTCAAAATAGTGCATAAACAAGCTATTTTTACACATGCACTAACCATAAGATTTTATTGAAGTAAGTTGTTTAGAAATAAAGGTTACATGTTGAATCTCGGATTCAAGGTTATTTATAGTAACCTAATGAGATACCATTACAACGTGATAAGTTATAACTAGGGTTACTTAGTAATGTTGGCTAGATACCAACATTAAATAGTATAGTTCCTAGTAAGAAAGGACGATTCTTATGTTATGATTTTCTCTGAAACAGGAAGATAACCTGTTATTAAGATTGGGTGGAACTTTGTATTCAGGAAATTAGCATAACTGGTAAGTACAACTCCGCCTACAGTATAAACAAGAAATGTATTTACTGCATGTATGATTTTAAGCTCATGCATACATGTTGAGATACATATGATTCTATGTTTATTTTGTGACATTATGAGACATGTTCACTAATGATAAATCATTTGGTAACAATGAAAATCACAGTTTCAAGTAAGAAACTGTTTATAAGTATGAAATGTTTTTAAGTATGATATTGTTCTTCAAATATGTTTAAAGTAAGAACAAGTTTTTTTACGTACAATGATAAGCAAGATACCTTGTGTCGTACCGACCTGCACTAGGTCAGGTTTGGTCCATGGTTTGAGCTGGACAGGGCTGGTCGCCCCAACCACTCCATGGCTGCGCGCCACGGTATGTACACCTATGTTATGTAAGGGCCCAAAAAGTATGTTAACATTAGAAAACATAATGAAAGAATAAGTGGATCATGCATTATGTTTTATGAAGAGTTTTGCGGATTAATAGTTGTACTTGCTGAACGAAAGCTCATAACTTACGTTTATGCTGTAGGTAAGCAACCTATGAGCAATATATGATACAAGACTGTGGAGCGTGGCAGTGCGAAACTGTGAAACTATGGGCTGGGAGCTGCTATGCATTTTGGTTATATTATGATGTTAATTACTTAAAAAATGTTGTTTTTAAGTACAATGTTTCAGTACTGTAATAAGCAAGTAAATAAGTATATGTATATAAATATGTGAGTAGATATTAAGATGAATTTCAGTTTCAAGTTGTATTTAAAAAAAAAAAAAATTTAGTCCCTAATTTCGTATGTTATGTTATAAGTAAGTAAGTCAGTATGGTAACCACCTAATACCTTCTTAATTTTTCTAAAATCCATAACCATTCACTTTTCTTAAAATTGCATATTGGCCCCTAGAAATATAAATATTTGCACTTTGGTCACTATGATGTGGCCGGTCATAAGAAGTGCTTAGTGGCCAAAAAACATTCTTTCAATATTCATCCATTTTACCATAGGATGAGAACTCATACCCTACTGAGAAAATTACCCCCTACTGAGAAAATTACCCAAATAACCATATTTTTTTTTTTCATTTATTGACCAACATGACACAAAATCTCCACTCTTGACCAATATGACATAAATTTTAGCTAACTTTAGTTTAATTTTGTGTTATATTAGTCTAGTGTTAAATTTTTGTATCATGTTGGTGCAATGGTCTTTAAATTTGTCATTTAGGTACTTTCCCCTTTTCTATTAGACACAACGGGACATAAATCAAGAGAACGAAAAGAACAGTGGAGAATTGTAACAACCCAAATTTTAATTAACAATATTGTTACAAATTAGATGTTAGGAATTAACATGGGCAATGTAATGGTATTATATATAATTAATTTTATATATGGCTCATCACACCAGGTGAACATAATTAATTTTATATAATTAATTTTAAAATTAATTTTCATTAATTTTCCACAGGTGAACATGGCGAGTACTCATTGTGCAAGAACAAGTTCATGCTATTTAATGAAAATTTTCTGTAATTTCATATTTTGATTTGATGAATTATAATATGATCATGACGTGATGTGTTTTAAGGTCATAAAGTATGGAATTAAGTATTCTAGGAAAATTCAAAGTTTTCCTTAATCTTTCCTTTTACGAAAAAAGACCCATTTTTCATGACGTTAAATTCACGCTTAATTTTGTATCTCTCAACATCAGAAATTATTTCTTTATTTTACATAAAATTATAGAGCACTTCATAATTGTTCCAACACCTACTCATTTACATAAATTTGACATCAGAGTAAGTAAGAAGTTATGACCAGTATACTATCCGGATACTTATTAGTCACTAAACTGTTTACTGTGTGAAAATAGGTGTGGAAATTCTAGAAGTTGCCCAAATTTTTTTCCTTTGCTTTCACACATTTTCACACCCTAATAACAGCCACCCCCCACCTATTTAGAGCGATTTTCCTAAATTTAATTTCCAGTTAATCCCAAAATTAATCCTCTTAAATTTTTTATACGCATTATGAGCCATCTTCCTATCTCTATCACTATTCTCTCTCTCTCTCTCTCTCCCTTCCTTCCTCTCACATTTTAGAACATAACAAGAACATCCATTGATTAGCCACCAAATCTCACCTCTTAATCTCTTGATATTTCTCAATCCTTAGAGCCGAAATAAAAGATTTGTTGAGGTATGACTTGTTCTTTTTCTTTCATATGTGTTTTGGGATTTCATCAGGGATTGAGTAATTTCTTGATGGTTACTTTGTGCTGGTTGAATGGTGATGAGGGGGAGGGCATGAACAAGTATTTGAGAGAGGCTATATGATTGATTAATTGTGATTATCATTTTAGAAATATGTTAAGTATTGTGGATGAATGAATTTTGTGGTTTTATACGATTTTAGGGTTTTTCATCTCTTAATTCATGATATTATTGGGAGTGGTCATTTCAGGCAAGTTTTCATGATTTTATGTATTAGAAATATGCCTTAGGGCTGTATTTTGTGTGTATGTGATCATGCTCATTGTGGTGATGATTTTATATTTTAGATGAATTTTAATTGATTTTTCAGATTTGGCCTTGCTGGAAATTTTTTGTGATCCAATTTTAAAACTATTTTTGAGGATCCAAATGAACTCCATTTTTAACGAATTAAGTATCTTTGAAAGCTCTAGATGTCTACGTCTGTTAGCACTAGTTTCAGATTATTTGGAGTCCTACGCGAATTGTTATGATTTTTAAAAAGATAGAGGTCCAACTGCCAGTTTTCACAAAGTTTTGTGATCTTATGTAATTGTTGGCTTTTTGAGTTTTGATGTTTGATGAAATTTAGCCTTTTAGGCATTGTTTTAATGTGATGGCCAAGTGTTTGATGATTTATTGTGACTTTTTGACAATTTTATTATATTTTTAGTTTATGGCATGAACGGTTTTAGAGGTGAGCACATGAGAACCTCAATCATCGTGTCACCATCAAAAAATTTAGCAAATTTAAGTAAGGCGTTTATGTGAGTATACTCTCACCTACAGCACGAGTCAAATAAAAATTAAAAGTTTTAAAGAGGTTTATAATTATGATGACGTTTTTTTATGTGATGATAAAAAAATAAAAAAAAAATAAAAAAAAACTTTATTTTTGTTTGTGGGATATAAGAGTCTTACTATGTCCTTACTTTTATAAGTTAATTGTTGTAGATAAAAAAAATGCTAAGATGTGGATGATGGTGCTTAGAGTGAAAGTGGCATGATGAACGATGGAAAAATGAGAGAACCTATCATATGATGAACATGCTTGATTTTAAAGGAACCTTTGGGCCTTTGGTCTATGGTTTTTTTTGGTTGGAAGATTATTTTGGATTTCCTTAAGTTTATATCGTGATATAGATTATAAATCTTACATTAATTATGGAGGTTATTTTATAAGATAAAAATAATATTTAAAAATATTTAAAATCTATATCATGAAATAAACTTAAGGAAATTCACCAAGATTTCCTATGCCATATTAAAGCTTTTGTTATAAATTTAACCTAAAGTTATGATTTGCTAAATTCTGATGATGTGACAATTAAAAATATGCTAAATTTTAACTAAATAATATGACACAATCTCAGGTTGCAATAGTGTGACCTAATATTATGAATTATGATAAGATAAAAATATAATCTTATTGTGTTTCTTTTGCACTCCAAACTTATTATAGTTATATTTCTATTTTTATTTAGTAAAATTGGGTGTATTTTTTTGGTAGAGGATAGCTCGTTCAGGGAGCTAACCTTATTGGGACGTCCTAACTTAGATTGATACCAATTAAACTATAGTTGGGAATCAAAAAGCAGCTCACCGTCTTCCTCAATGTCAAACTCCTTCACTTCCTCTCTCTCTTGCTAGTACATATTTGGTTGAATTGAGCTTGCACGGAGGAATGGATTTCTGCAATGTGAAACACCTTCCCATCATAAACGAGGTTATTCCTAGCACGCCAAATAGTATCCACAAGCAGAGATGCATAGACTAAGAAATCCCAATCATAATTTCTGTCTAACACAATTTCCAGGAAAGAAGCCATGGAATCACAGAGGAGGGAATCTGTGCGGAGGCGCCATTGAGATATGAACCAAAGTAACCGAACTCTCTTGCAAAACAGAAACAAATGAATGGCACTTTCCATACCCGACCCACACAATGGGCAACTAGTATCACACGCATGATTCACAACTGCTCGGACCGGTAAAGCATCTCGAAGAAGCTGCCACCATAGTATCTTGTACCAGTGGTTTAAGTTGGAGCTCCATATCTTCTCACAAAGTTTTTTTGTAGACGAAGAAACCCGAAAGTGACGCAGCTGCTCTAAAATACTCTTCCAAGATAAGTTTGGTCCACCCTCAAAGTTGACAACATTTGATTTCCTAAATACATACTGACTGCTGATGATACCAAATTCCATTGCATCTTGGACATGTAGCAAGCGGATCCCACAACTTTCTATTTTTACATTTGCTTCCTCATTAGTTCTGAAGTTAAATGACATCTCTGCTGCAGAGTAAAAGTTTTCTGCATTACACATAAATGTGGTCATGGACACATGGTTCTTGGCAGTCGAAGGCAATAGCAGCAGGGGAAGTAGGAGGTGCCTTTCATTGCCGTAGATTGTTTTGACATATATTTCGCTGTTTAAATGTATATGTTTGCGGTTCTTCCTGTTGTACTTCTCGCATGAAAGAATAAAGCAAAATGCAAAGCCCATGAAGTTGCAATAATAAGGAAGCCGAATATTAATTGAACGTCCCTTGTTTTGATAGCTGAACCACTCCGGAATGTTATCCCCTGGATGACACATTTTAGTAGTTGGAGGCCAAAACTGCAGCAAAGCATGAATGGATCATGGTTATTTTTAAATAAAATATCAATTTATTTGTTACAAGAAATAACGAATTTGGGATAAAAAGCTTATAACTTGGCTGTGCCATGAAAACATCACAATTATTTCAAATATAGATAAAATAAAATTAAACATTTTATTTGAATAAAAGAAAGAAGAGGCATACCTTGTACGGAGTTTTTCTCAATGCAAATTCTGTTGCAAGGAGCGAAGCTCTAATTTGAAATTCGGACAATATGTTCTGGTACTGCAACTTTAAGCAATCCTTAAATGAAAAAGCGACCCCAAGATTAACACGATTTCTAAGTGGTTGTGTGAGTGCAGTCAATAAATTTGACACCATTTTTAGCGATGTGCATCCACTAGCATCAACTTCTTGTATAGTCAATGGAAGCTCTGGCAGAAATTGGAGAAACCTACAACCTCTAATGTCCAGTTTACGCAGCTTAGAAAATTTGATGTTCTCAGGTATTCTCCTAATGTTTGTTTGTGGGAGCTTTAAATTTGACAATAAAGTTAAACACGAGAATAAATTATTAGGGATCTCGGATACACTGGCGCCTATAAGACATAAGCTTTGCATTACATTCATGCCACATGACAAGGGACGAGGCAAGCATAAAAGCTTTGGACATTCAATAATTTTCAGATGTTGAATTTTATTGTAGATGGTGTGTGGGATAAGCTCAAGATTTTTGCAACAAAAAAGGGAGAATGCATCAATCCCAGTTATATTTTCCAATAATGATGTTGGTAACGTTCTGATCCCCGAGCCCTCTAAATCAAGCATTGTTAGATTTGGTATTGGCTCTGAAATTTCTGGAAAGTACTCTAGTTTTGAGCAATAATAGAGTATAAGTGTCTTGAGAGATTTTAACTTCCAGATGGTGGTTGGAATACTCTTGAGATTTTGACATTCAGTAAGGAATAAAAATTCAATTCCAATCAGATTGTAAATTGACTTTGGCAAATCTATAATCCCTGATTTCGATAAATCAAGAACCCTTAGATTTGGCATTGGCTCTGAAATTTCTGGCAAGTACTCTAACTTTGAGCAGCGGACTAGATGAAGAAGTTGCAACGACTTCAGCTTGCCAATGCTGCTTGGAAGATGCTCAAGACTTGTACAACCAGTGAGATAGATCTTCTCCACTTTTAGTGCTTGAGAGAGGTTTGGAATTTCAATCAGGTTCTCAGATTCTTTAAGATCTAGAACTTTTAAGCTCCCAAAATTCTGTCACCAAATAGAAATGGAATAAAGAAACTTATATTAGATTCATTACACAAGATATTTAAAGCTATTGGAAGTAAATATTACCTGAACGCCATCCCAAAGTTTCTCTAGCTTACTCCCCCGCAAGTTCAGCTCAACAAGATTTTGTGGCTTAAAAGTTGGAGGCAAAGTTCTTGACGGGTAACAGTTCCAACAAAGATATCTAAGCTCATCAGGAAGAGACAGAAGACCTTGTGGAAGGTTTAACTTTTGGGCATTACAATTATATCCATATCTTAACTCTTTCATATGATAAAAATGTTTTTTAATCGACAAAAATTTTAAATTGAACATGTCTTTAAAGACTAGAGGATCCATGTCTATGCCATTTTCAAGTTCATCTGCATACAGAGACATCCCTTGGACTACTTTTGTCCCCTGACAATTGAGAAGAAACAGAGATCATGAGCATATATGACATACACAATATTGTAAAATGTAAACTTCATATAAGGTATAGAGATGAGCTTGTATTAACTAGAAACACTCACTACATATGCACATATTGTCGTTTTTTCCTTTTTTTCCGCTCAAATCTATGTGTTTGGTATTGGATTATCTTAATTTAAACATACTAAATCATGCTAAAAGTTGAAATAACACAAGTGTGTGCAGTAATGGCAAATTATTTGAAATGGTTTTGTGCTTTCTATTTTTCATGCAGATGGTTTACTTTGTTTTAATGAAATTTTATTGCAGGTACTACTTACAGTGTTATATTTCAAGACATGGTAGATATCATTAGCCAACCACAATCTGCTGCGATTTCCAGGCTCATTATAAGATTCTTTACGAACAACTTCCCGCCCCATTTCTTGTAGCAAATCATGTGTACATATCCTGTTTTCCTCAAGAGTTATGAGAGACTTTGCAATGAGAATATCAATTCCTATCTCCACATCAAGATCACAAGCATGTAGTTTTCTTTCTACCAATTCTTTATCCTCGCCATTGAAGAAGCATGCTATATCAAGAAACATCTCCTTCTCATTCAGTTCTAGGCCATCATAACTGATTCTCAGTACTTCATGGATTTCCTTGTTTGGACATTTTTTCAATTTATTCAACGCACTTTCCCATGATTTTGGGCTCTTGGAATGTAAGTGAGAACCCAAAACTTTAAGAGCCAATGGAAGGCCTCGAGTATACTCGACCACCCTACGCGACAGCGATTCATAATCCTCCAAGGGAGAGTTTCGTCGAAAAGCTTTTGAGCAAAAGAGTTGAAGTGCTTCTTCGAAATTTAATCCTTCAACTGGGTATATTTCATGATCAGCAATATTATTGAGCACTTGAGAATCTCTGGTTGTTATAATGATTTTACTGCCAGGACCAAACGAATCATGTTCAACTAGATATTCTAGTTGTTTAGCACTATCTACGTCGTCAAGAACAACAAGAGCCTTTGTACGTTGAAGCCTATCCTTTGCAATTTCATTGACTTCTATTGAACTTTCTTCCCCCAATAATTTAGAGAAGATCTGTAAATTATTGAGCCCACTTCTGTTTGACTCTTCCTTAACATTTTCAAGAAAAAAGCTACCTTCAAATTGAGATGCAAATCGGTGGAAAAAGTCACGAGCCAGTGTTGTCTTACCAATACCGCCAATGCCCCAAATGCCAACAATACGAACTTCTTGTGAGCTGATGTTCAACAATGATTCAAATTGCTCAATTCGTTTGTCCATTCCAACCAAGTCCTTTTCCTTGAAATTAGTGCTTGATGATGAGCGATTCAACTTCCCCATGACATCTTTGACAATTGCCTCAACTAATTTAGAATCAGACCTACCCCCATGAAGAATAAATAGAAATGAGTTATGATTGGAAATCAAAGAGACTTATGCAAATACATTCTCATTTAATGTTGACTAATGTTACTCATTTATCTATTTTTTGTTTCTATTCTTATCCTTGTCTAGCCATTTGAATGAATTAGGCACGAACAAGCTCTTGCTTGGAATTGTAAGAGATAATTGAAGATGAAGGATTAGTATCAGAAAACATTATGAGTGTGTTTACGTATGTGTAATCAGAGTGGGCATGTATCGGAGTGAGTGGAATTCGAAGTGAATATTATTCGGAGTGAGGATTCAGAATCTGAATAAGTTGTTTGCTTTGTTCTAGATTCGAAATCGGAGTCACCACGAATCCCATTAATGTGTTTTCTTGAACCCAGATCGGAATGAATTGTTGTAAATTTACTTATATACCTCTTCATTTATTGTGTTTTTAAAATTAAAAAATTATTAATTTGTTTATTTATTATCATACTATTGATCAAAAGTGAATAATCATTATAGCATTAGGACAATAAAATAAAAGTTGTGTAATTTTTTTGGTTTAAAAAAGTTGAAAAGAGGAAAAAAGGATGAAAATAAGTAAAATAAAAAATTGAGCAAAAACAATAGATACATATTTATATAATATGATAAACTTAAGTTCTTTATTTATTGTGATAAAGTTAATAATAATTAGGACAATTATATAATATTAAGTTAATAAAAATATGTTATATTTAGTTAATGAAAATAATCAAAATAGGCAGTTATTATTTTTTTAATACAATAATGTGCAAGGGAACTAAGGATAAGATGGTAATTTAATACTAATATTAGGATTAGGAATCACAATCCGGAAAAGGCATAGAATTGCCAATCCGATTCCTCAATCCCAAATCTGTGTACTTCCCAACCATTACCGGTCCCATTCCAAGAAAAAAAAAAAAAAAAAAAAAAGAGAGAGAGAGAAAAGAGAGAAAGTAAGCATGAGATTGACTCTCATTCCCTGCTCCTAATAAGTAAACCTCAAAACATAACGGTATGAGGCATCTTATGAATTATTTTTATAATTATCAAATTTCAAGATCATGAATGATTTTATATGTACCATCTATATGATGATGTTGATGCTCTAACAATATTGAATTTTTCTTTTTAAATGAGAAATTATAGATACATTTCTCATAGATACATAAAAAATAGGTCGAACAACATATAAATTTATATGAAAAATTTATTATGTCGTATTATAGGCACAAATGTCAATTTTTGAGAAAGAATCCCAATTATTGTTAGTAGGTCAATTTGATGACCTTAGCATTTATTTTGGTCATAACAATACTATTAAGAGTATGATTAGGAAATTAAATGTGTCATATATATATAAATAGGAAATGAATGGTTAAGATTCACTAGTAGTTAATTCAAAGGGGGAGGATTGTGATTTGAAATTAATGGTGTAGATTTGATGTGACGGGATCCTAGGCAAATCAATGGCAAAGTTTCAGATACTAAGTGACCAATGAGAGCTTAGGTCAAGGATTGGTGTAGTGGAAGATCCAATGGGTGGGATTAAAGATGATAACCCTTAATCAATAGTTGGAAAATTGGAAGAAAGAAAAATAAAAATAAAAATGGAAGGCCATGAGGGAAGATTGGATTTTCTAGTCAGCAAGCAAGAGGAGGTTTGAATTAAAGTGAAAATGGTATGTTGTGCATGCATGCAAACACAAGTAAGAATTGGCAAGATTTAGGCAAAAATGACTATAAACAAGTACTTGAATATGGCATAGAGGTGCAAGTTAAAGGGGGCCATTTGTCTTCCACTTTGTACAACAAAACTTTCAAACCAAATCCTCCCCTCAAGTGGCGACAATTCATGGAAGAAATGAGCCAATATTTTCCACTTTTACCCTCAAAATACAGCTCTTTTAAAGCAAATATTGACTGAAAACAAGCCCCCAACATCTCATTCTAGTCTCGCAAAGTTAATCTGAAAAAACCTATCTCTTGGCCTCCACCGAGCCCCAAAAACCATTGACACTATCCCTCATCTCCAACACCCTATATCACCCTTTCCCCTCCATTTTCAAGCTCCAAGCAACCTCATTACTAAGTTTGAAGAAGTATGAGGCAGAGTTAGAGGATATGTTACTAGAGGTAACACAATGGTTTTCTTTGTGTTTTGGTCATTTTTGGATAATTAAAGCATGTTATGCAGTTAGAATCTTTGTAACGACCAGACTACGTAGGCCATTACCATTCTTTCTAAAATTAAATCTTAATTTAAATGATTAAACTTACTGAAAATTTCAGAATACATTTTTTTTTTCTTTAAACACCATATGAATAGACTAGTTCATATAGGTAAAATTTATGTGCATACACGTTACATGTTTATCAAAATATAAAGTCATACATAATCCTTACGTTTAACCCAAATCTTCAAACATCATATACATAGTATAACACAATTTATTTAAATATATATGTATATATTTATGGTTCAAACGAATTTGCGGAAAAGTCTGCGTAGTGGTATCCCACACCACCCTTCATTTGCTGCATCATTCTTTTTGGCCCATCAATTAAGCTACATGCTTCTTAACTATGGTATGAAACACACTAATGAGCTTATGCTCAGCAAGTACAAACTTAATCTCACAAAACATAACAAATATGGTATAGCTTATGCATGAACCATTTATTGTCGATTATGAATCTCTTATGTTCCATTATGGACTTATTATCTTGCTTAACATATGGCCCCTTTGTGTAAGTACCAGATGCGCGCAATCCACAGAAAGTTAGGTTTGCAAGGTCTCAACAATTTTGAGAATCTTAAAACATACATAACCCTTCACGATCTACGGAAAGTACACATACATAACCCTTCACGATCTACGGAAGGTAATCATACATAACCCTTCACGAACTACGAAAGGTAATCACACGTAACGCGTCACGATCTACAGAAGGTAATCACACGTAACCCTTTACGATCTACGGAAGATAATCACACATAACCCTTCATGATCCACAGAAGGTAATCATACGTATACATGATCATGGCATATTGGTAGAAACATGACATAAACATGGCATACCATGTAAATTATGGCATACACGTAACATGTCATACTTGAAAATAATTTACTATTTTTCATATTGTAGGTGAGGTTTGTACTTACAAATTGTCTTATGCTTTTGCTTTATCGTTCCAACAAAGCATGACAACAGGTTTAATATTCCTCTAAAGCTTTGAAAGAGTGGTTCTAGACCTTGCACGAGCAAAAGTTATTGCTCTACTCTCCACCATAGCAACCGGCTACCACCTCCCTGTCACTCTCTCTCTCTCTCTCTCTCTCTCTCTCTCTAAGGCTAGAGAGGAATATTTGAGAATGAACTAGAAGTAGGGAAGTTCACTAACCACCCCTATTTATAGGTGGAAATTTTCAAATTTTTCACAATTATTTTTTTTCTAAAATTCTCCTTGAATTACATATTGGTCCTTAAAAGACAATATATTTGCCTTCTAGTCCCCATGAGTTGGCCGGCCATGCATGTATTGGAGCCAAAAAAATATTTTCAAACTTATCTCTAATTTGTTTCCTTATTCCCCAAGACTACCAAGACAACCGGTCATGTGGAGGCTTTGGTTAAAAAAAAAATCCATAAATTTCATAAATCAAAAATTGTGTATTTATCCACAATTACTTGGCCTCCAAGTCAAGTAGGGTCATGTTTGGCATTCCTCCTAATATACAGTCTATTTTCTTAATAATCTAGTAGTACCAATACTGTTTTAACTATCAACATTATAGTATTACTAGACCGCAGTCTATAATTTATTTGCACTTAACTGGACTGCGTATAGGTTTATCTTAGGACTTGAAATTACTTAGTCCTCCCTACTCCAAATATTATTCCTGATTATTCTAGAGTAATCACAATCCTTATTTTCAATTCTACATCCGTAATGACAGTTGGTCACAGTATAATTTCAATACTGCTTACTATACGGCAGTATCGTCTTAATCATATCATAGATTATCCTGGTCATTCCTCGGCCAGGACAAAACCAAAAATTATGATTCTGCCTTTATCACCATAAAGCCTTATCCTTGACTTACTATTATTGAGTCTCATAATACTTATAACAACTCAAACATATATTCTGATAATCAAATCAGATCATGAGTTTCACGAAACATCACAATAACACATAGTATGAACTTAAATTTCTTTATATATAAGGAAATTACGAGTCTATAAAAATTTCGGTTATTACAATCTTAATGTTAGACTTCTTCTTACCTAGGAAAAGGTTTTGAGAGAAACTTTGGAGGTCCGAGGTCTTAGAGGATGCATGGAGCATTTCAGTAAAATCTATGAACTTTGTTAGAGCTTATGGTTATTGTGATAATATGGCATGAGTTAAAAATTTTGGTATGAAAAATAAACAATGTGATTAGATTCTACAGAGAATAAGGTTCATTTTAGGCTTCGGAATCACATGGTTTACCCGTGTATGTCTAAAGTTATATGCATTTGAATTTGTAACATAAAACTAGAAAGAAAAAGAAACTCTGGGGCACATAATAGCCATGGGTATTATGAAATTCAAACCCTTTAAACTTAAAATTTTGGATTATAAGTTATAGATCTAAAACTAAGCTTGTGCTTTGTTTACCAGTTAGAGATGAAAATTTTAAGTTGGAGTTGGTTGACTTTTCAAAAACTAGTTATAAATTTTGTTGACTTTTAAGAAAAAGGCGAAAATTGAGATGAAAATGTATAGTTTAGTTGAAGTTAAATTCAAACTCCTAACAAAGCCTTAGATTCTTTAAGCTTTCTAACAAGGTATCTTGCGCTTCAAACGGATAAATATGCAATTTTTGGTGAATTTTACAAGTTAAGACCATGAACATAAAGGTTTTGCTGGAACCCTATACCAGCCATGGGTTTTGTATGATTTGGTTTTGTAAACCATAATGTTTTATGAAATTGTTTTTGGTATATACACTAGACATCATAAGCTTTCCAATGACATATCGTTTGCCTTATTTGAACTTATGAGTGAATTGTTATGATTTTTCTAAATTTAACCACAAATCTGGGTATATGGTACATACGTTAGATCAACATGAGCAAACCGTAATTATACAACATGAAAAGCTCAAAAGCTGAAGCAAATAACTTTGTGGTTGTAATGTAGATACGTTAAACGTTAAAATGAGTTATCATACATTTAAAATAGATGTGTACGTAATTTTTAATAAATAACACAAAATTAGATTGTATATTGGCAAACTAAGATTTACTATGGGACACTAAGGAAAACATCCACATTAAGGCTTGAAACTGTAACGACCCATCTAGCACGGACCGTTACCATACATACATACGTACATACATGCTTGACTTGTCTTATATACTTATTTACTTAGCAAAAATAGCGGAATATTTTTTTTCTACTATGAGAGTACGAGCGTATATACGAGTATTGTCTGGAATTGTTTGAACATAAAATATTAAACATGAATTAACAGAACGCGTAGCGGCTCACGTTTCATAGTTTGCCCCGCCACGTTCCACCATCTTGTATCAGAAATCGCCAGTAGGTTGCTTACCTACAGCATAGACGTAAGACGTGAGCTTTCGCTCAGCAAGTACAACTATATTATCCACAACACAAACAATTATAAACTTAGCATAGCATAACCTAACATGTTCTAACCATGCATGATCCGGTTATGCTTCATTATGCTTTCTTTTTCATTCTTATCATGCTTCCATAATATACTTTCATTTCTTATCTTGCTTATGGGCCCCTTATCATGAGTGTCGGTACCGGGCGCGCAACTATGGAGTGGTTGGGACGGCCGAACCATTTCCAACTCAAACCATAGTCCAACCCGACCTGACACGGGTCGGCACGACACAGGCAAGCTTGCTTGCCATCATGCTTACTTGTTCTTTTGTCATCTTGACCTTGTTCTTATTATTTGTGAACATGCTTCATGATGTCACACGTACATAACTTATGATCATATCTTAGCCATGTAATCTATTTGATATATCATAATTCTAGCATATAGCATACATCATAACATACATCATTCTAAGGCAAGTAACACAACAAAAGCCTATGCTGTAGGCGGAATTGTACTTACCTTGTTTGCTATATCCAATAACGGGCTGATCCAATTCAGGACACCACAGTAGGTTACCTCCTGCTATAATAAAGGACGTAGGGATTAATATGTTGGTGATTTAAACCAACCTTCATGTATAATTTGAGTTATATGTCCCCTCCCATAAACCCTTAATGTCTTACTTGGTTACTGTAAGTAACCCTAGGGTTTAAAACTTACCCTACTTGGGTTAAAACTTAACTTTGGTTTCAAAACCCTATTTTTTTGGAAAAGCTTAACATTTCAAAACTTAAAAATCTTTTGTTCAACTCTTGAAAAATTGTAACTCTTGAGTAATATTTATAAAAATACTTAAATGTTGGAAACTGCCTTTGGAACAGTTTCCCTTAGTCAATTTGTCATTGTATGCGCAGAAATGTTATTTTCCTGCACTGTTTTAGAAAATCCTGTGCAGGAATTTCATTTTTCCTGTACAGTTTTTGAAATCTGATTTTTATTTAAAAATATAAATCGAATTTGAAAAAGTTTTCTTCACGAAAGTTTTAGATCTCAACAAATCCTACAACTTTAGTGTTTTACTCAAAACCTGGTTCGGACTCGAATCCATTCGTTTTCTTAGTTGAACTCACCTGGCCGTGCATAAAACCTGGGCAAGGTCAGGCTCGGATTGTCACATAAACCGAGGCCGTTGGAGTCTTATTTTGGAAAACTGCTCAAGTGTCCCCCTAGGAAAAACCCTTCTCTACAACTTTTATGTTTTAAGTTTTTCAAAATTCGGCCTCTAAAGGCCTCAAAATCTGTTTTTCCAGAAACTGGCCAGTTTTCACCCGAAATGGCAGTTTTTGGTTTTAAATTCGTTTTACGTCCTAATACGTGCACCCTACCTCAACCGACCGCATCGGGAGCCTAAGATCAATCATGCAACGATATTCTAACGTAAACTTTCTTTAAACACTTTACCCATCAAGTCCATGCAAACCATTATTTAAAATTCACCAATTAGGGTTTGCATGGTTTAGGTTGCACAAATATTCATAATTATTTCTAGCAACCTAACATACACTTATTCATCATGCTTAGCACATATTGGGGACATAAAACATTTCATACATCAAGCAAACAAACTTTAGTAATCATGCAAGTATAAACAATTAATCATGCAAGCTCATAAAATCAAACCACCCTTAATCTAATCAAGCACAAACCCTAGATCTAACTTAGGGCCATAAACTAAATTGAGCTTATGCTCTTACAAACCCATTGGAAATACATTTAAATTTCTCAATTGAAACTTGAATTGAGAAGCTTAGGGTTTAAAGGAAGTTACCTTAATTTGGTTCAAGAAATTGGCTAGGCTTTTCTTGATTTTCTCCCTTCCCCTTGTCTCCACCAACAACCGGCCTCCTTGGCTTGCTTGGCTCCAAAATTTTTCCACCAACCTTACTCTAGAATCCGGCCACCACTAGACTCAAAAACCCGGCCAACACTTAGCTTTTTCTCCTCCTTTCTTCTTCCTCCCCACAACCGGCCTTGATGGCCAAAATGGGTCTCCAATTTTTTTTCAAATTTTTGTTGGTTTCACACAAGAAATCCGACCACCCCTACACTCTAATTACTCTTGGTTTTGTAAAATTTTCTTTCTTTCTTTCCTTCTCAAGTTCGGATTTTTGAGAGAAAAATTTGACAAAATTTGACTAGGATTTCTAATTTTTGTGAACAATGGTTCACCTATTTATAGGTGATGGGAAACTTTTTGAAATTGCCAAATGGTCCTTGAAGAAGCAAAATTTTGCACAAATGGGGTCTTAGGTGGCCGGCCATTGGGTGATTCTAGAACCAAAAATTTCTTTCCAAATTTTCTTAATTCCATAATGAGGTCATTGATAAAAAGGTGGGTGATGTAATCACCCTTAGGGCTTGTTTTTCTTTTTCCTTAATATGCAGTCCAATTTCATGCTAACACAGATATTTTCAATACTGTTAGCTATTAATAACAGTATCTTGACACTAAACTGCAGTTCAAAATTTATCTGTGTAAAATTGGACTGTATAAAAATTTTCTCGTAGCTTGAAGCCCTTTGGCCCTGGATACCCTAATTTATGTGCTTGATTTTTCTATGGTGGTTTTAAATCCTATTCTTGCTATCTTGTCCGTAAAAACAGTTTTCGCAGTATATTTCCCATACTGCTTGTCATTTCACAGTATCATCACATGTTTGACTTTCCTAGTCAACCTTTGACTTTTTAGGTCAACTTTGACTTTTTAGGTCAAACTTTGACCAACATGAAATCATGAAATTTTCTATCCCTTTTTTACTCAAACGGTCACATGATTGGCTAAGCAATCATTTTTTAGTCTCAAAAAATCATGAGAACTCATAAATTCAATTAAAAACCCTAATCAAGCTTTTTCATGAATACCTTCATGGTACAGCATAAATTTTTTTACAAGAAATCGTAATGTCGTAAAAATTTAGTTATTATAGAAACCCTTAAAATTTTGGAAAAATAAATTGTAAAGACAGAAACTATATACTTCAAACTTTCTAACGAGTTATCAAGTGTTCAAAACAGAATTATATTCAAATTTAAATAAATCTTAAAAATTAAGATCTCATACTAACAAAACTATTAAACATTAAAAATGTGACCTAAGGGTAAGTCATAACATATAGACATAAAAAAGTTGATGAAATGAGTTGATATTAAATGTATGATCAATTAAATGTGAAAACCCCCAATTTTATAAAGTTGAATAATAAGTTTTTAGATGGGTCAAGACAAAGTAAACTAAAGGATTACTAGACATACATTAAGAGACTACCTTAGCCTAAATTAATGATAAGAACTAGTACAACTGGGTCTTAGAAGCCCAATAATCTACGAAGACAGCCCACTTCTAGGTAGACATTCTTTGTCACCAAGGTAATGAAGATTAATTAATTAGTTAAGAAATAAATTAATAAACTAATAAATATATAACAAAATATGTTTATGTTAAAAAAAAGTTAATTAGTAATTAAATTAATTAATTAATTAATTAATTATTAATTAATAAATTATAAGAACTAATAAATGATTATTAGTCCCCTAAACAAGAGTATTATGTTAAGTAACTATATAATTAGAACACGTGATTAATTAGAGATTAATTAATCATTAATTATTAATATAATTATTAATATAACAATGGATGATTAATAAGAGATTAATTAAACATTATTTATTAGTATAATCTAATTATTAATTATTAATATAATAATTAATAATTGATAATTATTATATGAGAAAGAATATTTAAATAACATAATTAATTATTAATGATATAATTATTAATTCATCAATAAAAAATGATGTACTTTATTTATAATTGTTCAACTAAATAAAGTAATAATTAAGTACAACCTATTAATTAATTAATGACGATGTATTATTAAATCAAGATAATTCCCCAAACTTACGTAGTAGAAGTTACAATTTCGAAAGTTTAAGCCCATAAGATAAATAAGTACAAATCTCACCTATAACATGTAACAAAATATTTTTCTTGTTGATATTCTATGTTTGCTATGATTTGCTTTAATGATGTAATGAATATATGAGTTATATGTATTGATTTGAGTAAGCATTTGACGTACATAATTTCTCTTGTAATAATATAACTGACATGCCTCATAGATATTTATGCCATAATGATATATGCATAGTGACATACACATTGTCACAATTAATAGAATGAGGCTAATGAAATATAGGATTAAGTATCGTATTAATCTCTAATTAATGAGAGGATATGATAAGAACGAAAGTTATAAATTATGACATTGGAGGTTATTGGATGGTCACTCTTCTAACTCCCCATTGGTTGCCCGCATATAGCTACGACACAAGGGTCCTTGAGTAGACAATATATTTATATAATAAAGCATAATTGAACACACATAGATCACATGTTTTTGAACATTCATGTTGTGACGTGTGATGGTATGATCTATGAAACTATGGTGTGAGTTATATTTTATGCTTGCTGAGCGAAATCTCATAGGTGTGTGTTCGCACTATAGGTAACGCAGGTAGGTAGCCTGCCACTTAGATGTTTTATGGATTGGCGAAGCGGTGCGGAGGCGATGAAAGAAGGGAGTGAGATATCATCACGAATTTAATTTATGCATTTAGACATCTTAAACTATTTTGTATCGATTACTTTTATAACTTTGTTACAATATTTCAGTACTACTAAACTAGTAGAAGTACTTTGCGAGAAAAGGACTTAGGGGTCTTTCCTTTTGACTCGTATGACGTTATAGCTTTTTAAATATTATCTAAATATGAATTTGAATATGATATTTATTGTCTATAAATTTTAATTAACTTAGTTAAAATTTTAGTTTATTAAACTTTTTAAGTATAAGTATGATTCTGTATTTTTAGAACCAAATATAAACAAGTGTTAAGACTATATTAATTAAGAATAAGTAAGTTAGTTAACGGTCTAAAAATTCGGGTCGCTACATTAAATATAGATCATTTGTTTTAAGGTCTATATATGTGTAACCGATGATCTGGGTTGTTAATAATAAATTTTCTCTATCTTTAGGAGGATGATGAGGTGCAGCAAGATCCGAGCATTTTATGAGGTGATGGCTCGTCTCAAGGTCAAATAATACACATTTTTGGTTTTCAGAAGCTTTGGTGACCGTCATATTTGGGAGATAAATTTAGTTTTTTTTTTTTTTGGTGGAAACGAACCAACGAACAAGACTCGTGACATTGTATAGCCACACGCATGATGCTTTTCGGCCATATTCTTTGGCTTAGGCATTCAACATGACGTTTTTTCCTTTTGTGATAATTTTTGTTTGGTAATATTTGACCTAGGAATTTCGAATTCCTATTCTAATTAGCATTTTCTTAATCTTTGGGTCCGATAGGTGCAATTTCCTTTTCTTGTGCAAAATTTTCCTTTTCTTGAAAAATTTTGCATTTCATTATTTTTAAATTATGTTTAGACCGTTTTTGCTTGATTACCCATTTGGTTGTCATTTAAATAAGTGCGGCCGCCCTTAATCTTAGTGCAGACCAATCTTTGGTGAATGAAATTGAACTTGACCACAAATTTATCTCTCTTTAAATTTTTGGTATTGTTTTAGGAAATAATGAACTTTGACGTTGTTTTCTTGACATTTGTGTGAATTTAAAAAATTAAAAGATCAATCCTTCTATTTTGTTGTTCCATTTCTTAATAAACACTTCTGTTACTTCATGCCTATTAATTGGAGTAAATTTTGTTGTTTTTATTATTATTATTATTATTTAATAAAGATGGTAGTTCATTTTTATCCTAGGATGGAGCTTTTGATTGTGCCTGATTTATGGATAAAATTTTTCCGAAAAAATTTAGTCTACCAATATTAATTTTTACCCTATATGTTCTTAAATTTACAACCTTAGTTGATGATATTAATTAGCCAAGAGTTAAATTATGTCTACGAATCTCTAAAATTGGGGAAAAATATATATAGGATATTGGTACAAAAATAAGCCGACAAATTGCACTAAACCTTTGTTAGTGTGATAATTCAGTCCTACACCTATAGACAAGTTTGAATTTTCTAACAAATTGATATCCCAACCATGCCAAAATAATCATTAGACAACATGGAAATTACGTTTTTCCTATTACTAATTGTAATGAAAATAACTGCAGGAGCAATAATTCTAGTGGCTAAAGCATATAATTATAAAACCATACAGAGTATGACATCTAAGTTTATTAGAAATTACCCAATGGCTGATGATGAATGGAATCCAGATAAATCGCTCACTGTTGTCAAAGCATTCTTCCATTTTTGCACCTTGTCCATCTTATCGCAAAAGCGCTTTTTGTGGGCAGTAAATGCAGTTGCATAACTTTTTTTCTGGTGTCGAACATTTGATGGTTCGACGTTGTAAAAAACCGGTATCACAATCTGTTTATCTGTCTCCTTGCAGTGAAGAATATGACCGAGTTCTTCCAAACACCAAGAGGAAGTAGCATAATTTTCCGATAAAATGATTATGGAAATCTTTGATTCTTGGATCGCTTTCATAAGTGCAGGTGAGATTTCGTCTCCTTTTTTTAGGCTCTCCTCATCTATGTAAGCTTTGATTTTTTTACGAAGAAAAGCATCGTATAGATGACAAGTGAAAGTATTACGAGTGTCCTTACCTCTGAAACTGATGAAAATATCGTACAACTTATTTTTTTGGACAGGAACAGAAGAAGCAGCAGCCATATGCCTAGTTGATCACTCAGAAGGGAAACTGTAGATATCAATACATATAAATTAACAATATTAGGCTTAGCACTGATAAGCAAAAAATAAAAAAACAAAAAACAAAAAACAAAACCAAAAAAAAAAAAAAGGGAAGAAGAAGAAGAAGTAGACCTAGCCTTGCAGAAACACACCTCGTGTGTGATGTAGTAGTGAATTAAGCTTCTTGCTAAGTTTTCTTCTATGAAATTCTCCTTGGAAAGTATGACAAGAAACAGAGAACTTTAATGGACGCTATGTGAACGAGAGACATCCAAATTCTCAAAGAAAGAAATGAAAGGGAAAATGGTAAACTTTAAAGCACTTTCGTCGAAGTATATGGAGGATATAAATTTGCAAAATTTGTTTTTACATGTTTTATTTTAATTTTTAATTTTTTAGAGAAAGGACTAGTAATGGCATATTCTTTAAGCATTATCAAAGGAGTTTCGCAGACGTTGCCAAGAATGTTCATCGAATGTCTTACATCAGGTTCTACTCCTTAATAAGGATTATATATATCATCATAATCTTACCAAATATGTTAATGATAATATACATAGAGATAGAGATGTGATATCAAACATTTTAAATATAATATTAGACTATCATTACAGTGTGTACATGTTTTTTCGTTTGGTAGTGTACATAAAACCATCATTCACTAAATATATATATATATATATATATAGTTATATAAAACTATCCACTATCTTTGGAAGCATTGGGTGAATCAGTCCTGAAATTAATTAGTTAGGTCTACCCAACATGTGAACAGCTCCAACATTTACACCTTCAAAAGGGAGTTTTTTTTTTTTTTTTTTTTTTTTAACGAGAAAAAAGCATGTAACTTTGGTAGGCACCATGTGAACGAGAGAACTCAACACAAAAATCCTAGCTAACTTCGAGGAAACTCCCAAAGAAATAAATTAAAGGAAAGGTAAGTAGTAGTTATACTTAAAGCACTATCGGCGATGTATCTTTTGCTTATCTATTAATTTGCCTATTTTGTTTGTGCATTTTTTTAATAATTGGTTAGCATATTTTTAAGCGTTATCAAAAAAGTTCGGCAAATATTGACAAGAACATTCATTAAAGATCTTATATACAAACTCTAGTACCCAACGAGAAATGCATCATACGGACTTCACAAAATATATTCATAATAAAAAATAAAAGTATGATTCTAAATACTTTAAATTGAATATTAGATTGATAAGAAACAAGCTTTTATATTTTAAGCCCATGAACACTTTAAATCGACTATTAAATTGATAAGAAACAAGCTTTTATATTTTAAGCCCATGAACAATATCACATACTTAGCACTCGTATAGAGTGTACATGTTGAATAAGTTTACCATCCACTACCCACTGGGTGAATTTAATTAGGGCCCAATCGGAGGAGGTTTTGGAGATGTGTTTCGGATTGAAATTGAGATATAGTTTTGAAAATTTGCTTTTGGTAAAAAAAATTTATTTGGTTTGCGAGATATTATCAGTTTTGTTGGATTTTTGTATTACTTAGTCACGGCTACACCAATTTTTACAGTTTTTTTTATTGTTTAGGTTTTCAGAAGTTCCATTTTGCTTCATATTTGCAGCTTTTGTGTTGAGATTGTCTGCTATGTTTTTGCTAATCTATCTCTGCTATTTAATGCTTCTAAATTATCTTCTGTGATATGCAAATATAATATATTTGTGATTCTGACATTTTTTGTGAAATATCTTTGGTTTTCTTTTAGTTTTTGACACTTGTAACCCTGTTATTGATAGTTTTGAATTATATTTTATGATTTGTCATATGCTGATTTGTTATAACTCTGTTATTTAGTCGCAATTGTCCTCTTTTCTTCTTCTGTTTTATAGATATTGCTATGTTATATATGTATAAAAATCCCTGATTTTGTGTATTTTCCTTTGACAAAGAAAATTTTTTTTATTTATTTTTCTTATCTCATTTACTAGAGTGTTCTGTTATAAATAGAGGTTTTTTTTTTTTTTACTTGCTATTTTATTCTTACCTTTAACAATTACTGCATCTTCTATATCTTGTCATGTACTCTGCTTTCACTCTTCTTTAATTCTCACATAAAATCCTTTACTGCTTTCTTTGTTACCTCCTAATAATCGACTACTCTGTTTTTATTCCTTCTTAATTGCAACCTAAGACTCTTTAATATGGTTTTTACTGCCTCTTGTGGCTCGGTTGCTTTTGCCTATCATTTTTCTGTGGTGAAGTAGTTTTTTTATCAAGGTACTTTTCTTATTTATGTCTTCTACCTGTTATTAATAATTGATATTTATTACTTGCTATTGATGGTTGGTTTCTTCTGTTATAATGATTATGTTAAAATTAATATTGTTTGGTTCTTATAATTATTTGTTATTAATGTTTATTTAGGTTAGTATGACAGTAATATTATGATTTATACGTATCATAGCTTTAAGTTTTTGGTATCAATCTTTCCAAAAAAAAAGTTTAATTTTTTTGGTTAAGAATATTGATTTTGTTGTTTTTTTTTTAATTCTGTCTTTTTCCCCTCCGTTTGTTTTATATGTCGATTTTGTTTCTTCTTATATTGTTAGGTTTTTATTTTGGAACTATTACTAGTTCTTTTCTTTTCCCTATTTCTGTTTAGTTCAATACAAATGTTTTCCTTTGTTTATAATCTTTTATGAGGGTGATCTTTGGTATGCTTGATGATTTTATATTTGTTTTGTTTGGTATTTGTATACTTCTTGAATATTTTTCCTCTCTTCACTATTATTCTACTATGGTTATTATTTTGACTAATGTTATTAATACATTATTATTATTTTATTTTATTATTGCATACTAAAAAGAATGACGTGGTTACAGTTCTTTCTACCTACAGTGTGTAAACATTTTAATATATATATATATATATATATATTATCCCTATGTATCATAGTAGAGAGGTTTAACTTTGATATTGTGTTTTCCTTTTGTTTTTTTTTTTTTTTTGTCACTAATACCCGTGCGTTGCACGAGGAAGGAAGAAAAAAATAAATAAACAAACTAAGTATTATATAATAAAAGCAGTTAGTTACGATAAATATTATAATTATAATAAGTATAATTCTTCCCAAAACCTCTCCCAATAGTGAAGATGCAAAATCAAAATGATAATAGTACTAACAATAATAAAAACGAAAACAAAAGCAAAAAATAAAAAATTCTTCTGTAGTCATACTCGTTTAAAGAAAAAAAATTAAAACAAAAATTTAAAAAAAAAAAACAACAAAAACAACAAAAAAAAAAGAACAAAAATCTTTAGACTCAAAAGAATCGGAAAAAACTAACCCTAACAAAAAAATTATAAAAAAATAAAATATATATCCCATTTTCTCCTCTTTTTTTTTTACTGTTTTTAAAAAAACCCAAAAAAAAAAAAAAATTTTTACTGTTTTTAAAAAAAAACCCCAAAAAAAAATTTTATCAGGTTATATACATGCAAAAACGTTAAAAAAATTAAAAGATAAAACAAAACAAACAAAAAATTGCATGCAGAATCCTTAAAAAACAAGGTCTTTAAAAAATAGAACAAAAGAAAAAAAAAACCCAGAAAAAAAAATCCGACATAAAGTTAAAAAATTTAAAGTAAAAAAATCGTTTAAAAAATCAAAAAAAGGCAAAGTAAGCAAAAACACAATACAACAATAGATTGGAATCTAATGTCTAAAATTTAGCATCCAAAAAAAAATGGCAAAAAACATTATTAAGAAAAAAAACAAACAATAAATAGGGGTAAAACCGACAACACACAGTAGGGAAAAAAAAAGCAACTAAAAAAGAGATGTAAAACGGTAATTGTACTGTGTGGGCAACCGGCAATTTCTGCATAATAGGGGTAAAAAGGTCAACTCACTGTAGATGAAGGAAAACCAACTAAATCAAAGGGGCAAAAAAAGACTCTACACTGTAGACAAAACAATAAAATATATGTGGACAAAACCGTCCTTCCATTGTAGATAAGCCAAAATCAACATATGGGATAGGGGCAAAATCGGCATTTTACTGTAGAAAAAGCAGCTAATGTGCATTACTGTAGCAAAAAGTAATGTACATTACTGTACAATACTATAGCAAAAGCAGCAAAAAAAACTTTTTTTTTTAAAATGCAAAAATCACTGTTCATTACTGTTAAAATAACAGTGAAATCTTGCATTCTTTTAGTATATTTATAAATTTGGTATATGTTGCTGAATGTAATACTATTGTTAGCATGTATTAAATAACTGTTAAGTATAATTTGGCAGTTTTAATCGTTACTGTGAGCGTTTAGGATTTATATAGATTTTGATTTTATATAATCTATTCCTTTCATACCAACATCTATCATATACCTTTGCTTATATTATTTATATCTCCTCATATTGTTATTTTTTCTTACTTCCATTTTTCTTTCCATTTACTGTAAGCATTTGCTAAAAAAAAAATTACATATACTCCCAAACATTTCACTTGGTAGCCAAAAACGATGTCGGACTATATTCCGGTTATTGTTAACGTGTTTTGTTAACAATAGAAAAAAAGAGATTTGAGCTTGCTATAAAAAATTCCTTATATTGATAATCTGTATTCTTTATATTTTAACATATGTTATTAGTATATTACAGGTTGATAATTTTTCAACGGTTATTGTTGCTTTATTTTAGTTCCAGATATTTCCTTAAAATTTCTCTCAAAATAAAAATATTCAATGTTAAATTGTTTACTTAACTTGGTATATATCATTCAATTTATTATGAATCTCTATTTTTGAATTTTTGTTGTTTGCAGTTTTTTTATTGTTATTATTGCTTCCTTTTTTTTTTGAAATAAATTTATTTATTTCTATTTTCTTTTATTACCGGGGGCTTGTTTTTATTTATTTAACTTTTATTCTGACTGTCTTACTTTCATTTAAGAAATTTTTTAAAAATAAAGCTTGCTATGATGATCTCTATTGAAATATATAAAAATGCATATGCTAGATTTAGTGTTTAATTTGGTATATGTTGCTAAATGTAATATTATTGTTAGCATGTGTTAGATAACCGTTGAATATGATTTGGCAATATTTATCGTTACTGTGAGCGTTTGGGATTTATATAGATTTTGATTTTCTATGATATGTTCCTTTCATACCAACATCTATCATATTCCTTTGCCTATATCATTTATATCTCCTTATACTGTTCTTTTTTCTCCCGGTTTTTCTTTCCATTTACTGTAAACATTTGCTAAAACTTTTTTTGCATATACTCCCAAACATTTCACTTGGTAGCCAAAAACAATATCGGACTATATTCCGGTTATTGTTAACGTGTTTTGTTAACAATAGAAAAAAGATATATGAGCTTACTGTAATAACTGAAATTTTTACAGACTCGCGATTTCCTTAGAAATAACAGAAATCTAAGTCCGTACTATGTATGTCTATATGAAGCTCATGATCTAATTTGATTATCAGAGTATGTTTGAGTTCTTATAAGTATTATGAGACTCAATGACGACCTATCAAGTCAAGTATGAGGCCTTGTGGTGAAAAAGGCAAAATCATGATTTATGGTTTTGTCCTGGCCGATGAATAACTAGGATAATTTACGACATGATTAAAACGGTACTGACTTATAATAAGCAATATTTAAATTATATTGTGGCCAACCGTCATTACGGATGTAGAATTGAGAATAAGGATTGTGATTGCTTTAGAATAATCAAGAATAATATTTGGAGTAAGGAGGACTAAGTAGTTTCAAGTCCTAAGGAAAACCTATACACAGTCCAGTTAAGTACAGATAAATTCTGGACTGCAGTCCAGCAATACTATATTGTTGATAATTAAAACAGTATTAGTACTATAACAACCCAACATTTTGACGAACTTGTGATTTCTTTAGATAAAAGGAAAATCTAAGTCTTAATCATGTATGTCAATATGAAGCTCATGATCTAATTTGATAATCAGAGTATGTTTGAGTTCTTATAATTATTATGAGACTCAATGATAATTTATTAAGTCAAGGATAAGGCTTTATGATGAAAAAGGCCGAACCATGAATTATGATTTTTGTTCGGGTCAATGAATGATCAGGATAATTTATAATTTAAATAAGATGGTACTGCAGTATAGTAAGCAGTATTGAAATTCTATTATGGCCGACCGTCATTACGGATGAAGAAGTAAGAATAAGGAATGGGATCACTACAAAAAAAAAAATCAAGAATAACATTTGGAGCAATAAGGACTAAGTAGCTTCAAGTCCTAAGAAAATCCTATACACCGCCCAATTAAGTACAGATGAATTCTGGACTGCAGTTCAGTATGACTGTGCTATTGATAGTTAAAACAGTATTGACACTATGTGGATTATCAAGAAATTAGACTGCGTATTAGGGGAAGTGCCAAACATGACCCTATTTGGAGGCCAAGTAATTGTGGATAAATATGTAATTTTTGATTTATAGAATTTATGGATTTTTCTTAACCAAAGCCTCCAATTAGGCCAAATGGCCAGTTACATTGTGTGGCCTTGGGGAACAAGGAAACTAATTAGAGATAAGTATGAAAAGATTTTTTTGGCTCCAATGCATGCATGGCCGGCCACTTGGAGGGACTTGGAAGGCAAATATTTTGTCTTTTAAGGACCAATATGCAATTCAAGAAGAATTTTAGAAATAAAAATAATTGTGAAAAATTTGGAAATTTCCACCTATAAATAGGGGTCGTTAGTGAACTTCCCAACTTCTAGTTCCTTCTCAACATCAACTATTCTTCTCTAGCTTTACAAAAAAAAAAAAAAAAAAAAAGGGTGAGAGGGAGAAAGAGAAAGATGGCCGGTTATCATGGTGGAAAGTGGAGCAAGAATTTTTGCTCATGCAAGGATCTAGAACTACTCTTTCAAAGCTTTAGAGGTATAATCTCAACCCTTTAACTAAGAAATTCATTAAGTTTTGGTTTATGGGATTTAAGTGTATTTCAAGCTATGGGTTGTAAGAGCATAAGCTCATGCTTCTTATCTTGCCATGTTATGGTTTTTATATGCTTAGTATATGCTTGATCTAAGCTTAGATTATCTTGCTTGTTAAGTTTTAAGCATGGATTTGATTTTATGCTCTAGAATGAGTTTTAGGGTTGCATGTGCCTACCAAGTGTCCTTCACATGAGATCTCCTCTTATGGTGATGAGATCTCCTCTACATGAGCCTGAAATTCGAATAGAGAGAGAGAAAGAGATAATGAAAAGCTTAAAACTATAATTTTATGTTTATATATTTTTTGAAACTAGATTTGTATATATAATCAAATATTATAACCTAACATGATCAGGTATTTGATTATTTTAAAAAGATTTTTGAGTACCTCAGTATATTTGATTACCTTAATTAAAAACCTCCATAAAATTTATTCAAACAAAAAAACCACATTAAAGTCGTCGTTCCAACAGGTACTTCATGGGGGCACCTCCGCTGTCAGCAACTCCGTCTCCATGCCTCCGAGTCCGAGCTTTTCCCCTAGAACCTTCCCCACCTTAAGCCCCAGTTCGCTTTGCTCTCGTCACCGGTCTCGTAACATCGCCCAGATCCCCCTCCTCGAGCCTTTCTTCATTGAGCAAAAATGGTATCTCTTTTATTTTGGTTTGTTTGTTTTTGAATTTCCATTGAATTTCAAACTTGAAAATCCTTTTTTTTTCTTTCTTTTTTTGTCAGTTCCTTTGAATTTTGGAAGACTAAACATAATGGAACAGGGAAGTCAATGGAGAAACTGATTTCAGTTCGATTACAGATTGAACATAATAGAAAAGTAAAATCTGTTTTGGGAGTTAATTGAACCTTGAGATTTTGTTTCAGACAGTGTTTTATAGATTTTTCCCTCTAATAATATGAATATCTAATAACGGAACAAAGCAAAATTTTAGCTTTTTGATTGGAGAAGAATAACAAAGCAAAGTGGAAATATTGATTTCTATTTTGTCCTGTTATTATCCTATTCTAGTTCTGAAGTTTGAATGCTTTTGTATGAAAGTTTAGTTGTGAAACTATTCAGATCACTCAAGGGAGGCTTGAATTTCAGTTACTTCAGCCAGAAAGATTGTTGTTAAAAATCGATAATGTGCGACTGGCGTGATATTTGATTTGGATTACGACTTTTATTTTGGATTACATATGCTATCAAATTCCTCTTATTTGGTTCCGTTTGGGAAAAACGTTCAGATGTAACATTTTGGATTGAAACATTTAGTGCTGAGGAAGCAAATCCTAATGGCTAAAATTTAACTCCCCCTCCATTTGAAATTTTGCCTAAAATATAAAAATGACTACATTTTGCAACATTTAAAACCATTTGAAATTTTGTAACCAAAACACTCATTTAAAATGTTACCGAATGAAAATGTTTCCAAATGCTCTTCCCAAACGTAATATATATATAGGGTAGAACTGCAGTAAAGCTCTTTTTATATACATTATCAATATAGCTCATTTTTAAACTGTTTAGATGTAATCAAACGGCTCAGGTGTAGCTTGTGTACTGTAATTATCATACAATTTACCTTGTAGTAGTATTTGCAATAAATTAAAAATAATTTTAAAAAATTCAACCTCCTTCCCCGACGCCCGTTACTTCCCCACTGACGCCACCGACAGACCCCCACTAACGTAGGCAACCCAGTCCTCCCCCCCCCCCCCCCCCCCCCGACGATGACCAGGCCAGTCCTTCCCCCCCCCCCCCCAACCGACCAGCATAGGCGCCCCCCTCCACTGTCTGACCAGACCTGGTGCCCCCCGACCAGCATAGGCGCCGCGCCACCCCCCCCCCCCCCCCCGGCGAGCTTGAGCCCAGGCGCCCCCTTCCCCAACGCAGGTAATGCTCCCCTCGGACCAGATCTGGGCCCCCCTACCCCGCACCCCCAGCTATCCCAATGCCGACTAGCCCACTTCCTCCTTCCTTCCCGACCCCAATGACGGAAACGTCCCCTCCACCCCTCCCCCCAATCTTCCACCACCAATGGATTTTTTTAAATTAATTTTTTTATTTTTTAATTTATTAGTCAAATACTACTATAAAGTAAAGTGTATGATAATTACCATACACAAGCAACATCTCAGCCAATTTGATTACATCTGAATGGTTTAAAAATAAACTTTATCAATAGTACATAAAAAAAGACGTTACCGCAGTTTTACCCATTCATATATAACTTTTTTTCAAATATAACAAGTGTTAAATTGATTTAGAAATGAAATAAGATTGGATAAATGGAATATATCATTAATCCTAAAAATATAATTAGTAATTGTCTTGAAAATAAAAAATAGGGCAATTTCTCTATTTAGTTTTATATAGTAAGTTATTGTACTTTAGATTTTGGAGTCCGTTAAGTTTTTTTATTTATTTATTTTTTTTACCATATTGTTGTTAGGAATGCCCTAAGTATGAAAGACATCTTATGTGTTTTATTGATTATTTTGGATTGATTATTAATTTATATTTGAGGTTTTTCATTATATTATTATTATTCCGTTCTCATTAATTTACATGTTAAAATAAATGTAAGCAAATATAGCTCACTAACTACTTGGTGTTTAAACTGTTAGAATGTTGCATACAATGAATATTGTATGTAAGAAGACAATATTCTAAAATAAATAATCTAAATTCAAAATCCGCAGTCAATGGAGTTAGATTGATCATATAACTCATGTTAGGACTGTTATGTTGTCCAAATCCAATTGGAAAGATGGTTTGTCTTGACCGTGTGGAGCGAGCCGACTCCTAATTAGAGACATAGATGTATTGCCTAATGATGGTGATATATTGGACTGGGACTTAAGTGTCATTAATCTATTTAATAAGTTAATTTACTTAGATTAGTTCATTTACGACGTTCATTATGTGATTACCGTAATCCTGAGTAACTAATTGACTCCATGTTTATAACTTGTGTACTTTGATGTTCTAACGGCTAAAGTGTCTCAAAGTAGTATGCTTATAGATTGTTCGTTGGGTACATGACTTATATTCAATTAGAGCTTTTATTTATAGATATGGAATCATAGCTCTATCAAAAGAGTTAAGGATATTCTCTTAAAGGCATTATACAAGAATTGGAAAATGGACAAGGTCTTGGCCATTTGTTCTACAAATAATTTATTATCTATTTCAGTATGGATAATCATTTTCTATAAGGTGTATAATGGATTGTTAAGATAAAATGACAAGAAGATAAAACTGATCTTAGCCTTAAATTGATCACGGATATCATATGAGGGTATTGCATATTTGACAAGGTCATGGACTAAGGCTATTAATAAGCTTACATAATATGGTAAATAATCAGGAATGCAGTTTTAGGTTTATAGTGGTGTGACTCTGAAACTAATAATTATGTGATTGATTGATTCGGTATAGAATATTTAGTCACATAGATTATTGGAGTCTAAATTATTTATACCCAATTGGTCCCTACACTAGTTCAAAATAATTTCACCAAAGGACGGTAATTTATTGAATTACTAATACGATTTAAATTCTCATTGGTGTTGTAATATGACGTGCCTGGCACAGTCATTGGTGTGACAGTAGGCATATACAACTAGTGGGGTAATAGATTTTGTTTTGTTTAATATATTTGTGATAAATATCTAGTTGTGACAGTAGGCATGTACAACTAGTGGGAGAATATATTTTGTTTTGTTTAATATATTTGTGATAAATATCTAGTTGGATAATTATTTATTTATTGAATAATTATCATAAGATTTATTTATTTATGATCATGATTTAAATTAATGGTATTTATCTTTTGTAATAAAAATGGAGTTTAATTTAAATTAATAGTGATCGATGTGAAAATATCACACCTATTTTCTACTCATAAGTGCACGAGGTCAATAAGTAATAAAGTAGTGAGTGAGTGAGTGAGTGTCCCATGAGGATTGTGTTCCTAAAATCTAGCTAAGTACTACGACTAGAATAACCTAGTTTTATCCAGATAGGTCCAAAATAAAATGAGATCATCAAAACAAAAATGCTAAACTAATTAAATAAGCAAATAAAATAATGCAAAGAATTTTTGGGATCAAATGGGGGTCAAATGATGAGGAAGCTAGGGTCCTTGATTTCACCTTGCCTAGTTATTCTAATCCTCTTCAATGCTATTGATTTCCCTCAAGCCAAACATTAATCATGAATTTCCTAAAATAATCCAACTCCCTCTCTCGAGTGCCGAGTCAAACATATACAAAACGAACTAATTAATATCCCTATTAATTAAGTTAATTGTGCATTCATTGAGATCTAAGTCCTCTATGATTACCTAACTCATATTCATCTCCCGATTTCAATACTCACTAGGCTATGTTCAACAAATCCCAACATGTGTAAGTGACTCTCTCAAGCCTAAATCCACATATATGAATCTTCTAGTAAATCTTTCAATTGATTAAAACATTAAGCGACGAAGAACACAAATGTTTGGGCATGAAAAACATCAAACAGCATCAAATATTCATCGCATAATTGCAGCAAAATTACATCAAGTCCCCTAGCATAACAATCTAGCAATCCATCAATGTAAACTCAAACATATTCAAAATTAAACAAATATGGAAATACATGATGAATCCACAAAAATAAAGAAAATACTAGGTACAAGAACATGAGAAGAAAAGAGGAAGGAAAATAAAACTCCAATATAGTGCAGCTTCCAATCTCCAAGAGCTTCCTCCAATGGTCCTCCCAGAAACTAGGGTTTGTTTCATGTCTTTTCTGCTCAAGTTCCCCCCACCCGCTCTCCTCTCCAACCCTCACACCCCAAATAAGGCTCAAGGGCCTTCGAGAATTTTCCAAAAGTTCATGGGGGCTTGAGGCGGAAAGAAGGGCAGGCGCACCTCAGCATGCAAGAGCACACCTGAGAGCGCGTAGTTGCGCACTTGGAATTTGAGGGACAGGCCTAGAGCGCGCGAGCACGCGCTGGTGTGTGTGGGGCGTGCGCTGGGGTCATGCGGGGGCACGCCCCATTCTAGCCTGGCCGTGAAAGCTATGTGGGCACGCGCGCCTCTACTGCGGGCCCTTTTTTTTATGTTTTCTTGATTTTCGTCTCCTTTTCTTCCAAGTGATTCAATTTTTCTTTGTTTATCTGAAACACTCACAAACATAATAAAACAACCTAAAAACTTGAAGATTTTTGCAAATTATCCAATTTCAGGACATTTAATAAGTGAGTAAAAGCTCACTTATCAAATAGATATGGATAATATCACAATGAGATTTAAATTGAAATACAATCTTGTCTAATCTCTCCTTAAATGGCGTTTTTGTAGAGAGGATGTAGTAGAGATTTTTTTCTCCTTCATGATTTTATTTATGGATAATTATTTCATAATTATTTTATTCAAATAAAGTAGCCATGATTTTATTTAGCTTAAAATTTAATTTATGGGACACAATCTAGATAAATAAAATCTCAAATTTCAAGATAATTGATAAGGAGGAGAGGGAAAAATCTTTTCAAGGAGTCCTATTCAAATTCAAATACCATCTAGTTATTTTCCTATAAATGGGAGGTTGCTATTCTATTTTTTGGGTAGATCATAGACTTTAAAGAGAGCTTATTTTTCGTACTCCCATAAGTGATAATAAGTTCTAGAGCTCTAGGTGGTTAGAAGGAGAATTTAAGTCCGCACGCGTTATTTGATATAAGATAAGAATGCCCACACACTCCACCATCCGAGAATCAGAGCATAGTAGAGAAGACTAGTTGGTTGAAGCTCTGTACACGGGTTCCTAGATAATTATTGGAGATTCTTGATTCACAAGGTACATAGATTAAAAGTAATTCATTGTATATAACATCACGAATTTGTTCGATTATTAAAAAAATTTTAAAATTCCACTGCGTAATATTCCTACAATTGTTGGTCTTATTTATAATCATATATGATCTTATAATTATCACTAGTGTTGGGTTCTATATGTGTCCTAAGCATAGAAAATCAAAATTAGGGATTTTCTGTAAATATGACATTTTGATATTAATAAGAGGAGGTTATTCATATTTAATAAGTTGTGTCCTATTTACTTTCATTTGTTGATTGTATGGTTATTTTGAGCAAACATAAAATACTCCTTGGCTGTTGGTAATATATCGGATTACCATATGTATACGGGGTATACATAGAAGACATGATAATTTGATAACAGTCTAAATAAATAGTCCGCAATTGATTGAATAAGATTTGGGGATCTTATTCATGATAAGATTGTAAAAGTTGTCTACTTCCTTGGAAGGATTATTTGTCTTGACCATCGGATAGGTTCCGAGTAGAAACTTTAATGTATACCAGTATTGAGGTATGACATTGGACTGGACCTAAAGTGTAAATTGATTCGGTTTAATAATTCTGTTTATAAGAATCAATGACGTTTTGATTATCATCCTACATTAATCTTAATCCTGAAATGATTACTTGAGTTCATATCCATGACTTATGTACTTTAATGTACTACATATGAAACACTGTTAATTCATGGTCAATATACTTGTGTTTTGGGTACATGACTTATGGATGGAGAAATCAAGATTCATAGATATGGAATCCATAGCTATCTTAACGATAGTACATATTATCTACTTAAAGGCATTATTCGGGGATTGAAAGATATTATAACAAGATCTTGGCCATCGGTTTACTTTGTGTTCTCTGATGGTTTACCAATTGTATGGTTTTACAATTGGTGGTTCTCTCAATGGAGAATAATGGAACTTTAAGTTAAAATGATTGAAAAGGTAAAACGAAATAAGTCCTTAATTCAATCATGGATAACATATGGGGATTAAGCAAGCGATGAATAAATTATGAAAGAAGCACTACGTGAGAGAGCTTTCGTAATACGGTATGTAAACGGGAGTTCAGCTTCAGACTTTTAGTGGAATAGTTCTGAAGTTGATAATTGATGAATAATTAATCTGGGATTAATTTTTCACAATTATAGGAGCTTCTTTACATATTTCCATCGGGTCCCTCTACTAGCTCATATAGTTCCACGAAGCATCTCGGGATTTGTTCCTAATGAGATCGGTAAATTTAAATGGAATTTAGTAATGTCTATTAAGACATGGTACTCTCTAACATGCAATCCGGAAAGGATTGGACATGTGAAATTTGTATAGACAAATAATATGATTTGTCAACATGTGATTGGTTAATTGAATTTTGGAAATAAGATTGTGTTTGAATTATTTAATTTTGGAAAACAAAATTTTTCTCTCCTAATTAAAAGAGGTGCATGGTTTTTAATTGAGTGGAGGGAAGAAAATTTTGTTTCAAAATTGTTTAAATATATTACAAACATTAAATTATTAATTGATTTAAATAATGGAGCTTATTTGATAGATTTTCTTTTCTTAAAGAATGGTGCACGTTTTTTTTTTTGGTGGAAAGGAAATCTAAAATATTCCATTTATTTAAATTAATTAAATATGGATAATGTTTGTGGAAAATATTTATTTAAATTCAAATAAGAAAATCTTATTTAAATTCAAAGGTTTAAAAAGAGTTTGAATCTAGATAGGATTAGGACTTTTTGACTAGTCTAGATTCTTGATTTAAATTTGAACCACCAATCATTCTATACATAAGGGGGAGCACGAATTTTTGAAGTTTCTCCAAGCAAAAAACCATCTATAAGGTTTAAAGAACCTAGCCCAAAATTCAAATGATCCTTTGGTTCAAAAGATTATCCAGAAAAATAATTATTAATTATTTTTCAAGTAGGAGATATTTTTGAAAAAGAATTGGAGTATTATATAAAGGTTAGGGGTTCTTGAAAAAACCAACTATCATCATACACAATAGGTGGATGTTTTTTTTTTTTTTTTGGAGAGAGAAAAACAAAAACTAGGTTTTTCGGGCTTGAGAAATTCGTCCTTCTTGGTGTGAGAAAAAGAGAGAAATTTTCATTGAATCAAAACTGTGAGTAAGTTTAAGTCAAGTGATATTTTTCATAGAAGGTTAACCGGTTCCTATTTTGTAGTTTTGAAAAACGAACCCGGATCGAATTCTCAACGAGGTACATCGGAATTGAGAATGTGAGATCTAGACTTTGGAAGAATTACCGATCGCTTGGATTCATAGCACGTGTGCCCACACACACTCTGAGACGTGGGGACTCGAGAATAGTATAGAAGACACGTTGGTCGACGCTCTAGCAATTCCGGAATCTGAGAAACAAGGTACGTTTGATCATGTTTTTAATTTATTGTTAATTTATTGTTATATACATCATGAGCTTCTTTTCTGAATTGGCATAAAATTTTTAAAACTTCCACTGCGCCGTAACTCTGATATCGGAACCGTTTTTCCAACAGCTAGTTGTAAACTCATTCTCATACGTTACAATCATGGATATTTTCTACGTCTTTTTTTTTTTTTTTTTTTTTTGGCATTATCCTATCATAACACAGAGGAAGCATGAGCGTGAAAATTTTGTCTAAAATAAGAAATAACTGCATGTAAAAAAAAATAATAAGAGAGAGAGATCATCAGCTAGTAGACGATCGTCGTGAAAACGTGCAAAATCGTCATTTCTCATTATTGATCATCATTAGAATGAAGACGATCATCTTTTCGTATACAATCACAATTGAGAAAATGATGATAATTCACAAACTATAGGCGATCGTTATTATAACAATGACGATTGTTAATTTAGCAATGAATATAAATGAATTTCCATCCTACTTTTTCTATATTTACTTTTCTGCTTATTTGTATTACTTGTTAACATAGACTAAATTATTGCACTTTAATTTTTGGAGCCCTTCAGTTTTCTTTCAACATATTGTTAATAATAGGAGTGTTAAATGCTTATTCTAATCATAGATGATCCTCTAATAGTCACTAATTGTAAACCCATTCTCATGCATTGCAATCATGTATATTTTTTTAAGTCTTTTTCATTTTTTATTTTTTATGCATTGTCCTATAATAACATAGAAAAAACATGAGCAAGACTTTTTTTTTTTAGAATAAGAAATAACTACATTAAAAAAAATCAATAACCAGTAGACGATCATCGTTAAAACATACAGAATCGTCATTTCTTATTGATGATTGTCATTAAAATGAAGACGAACATCTTTTTGTACACAATCATCATTGAGAAAATGATGATTGTTCACTAACTATAGGTGATCGTTGTTGATTTCCTCATATGAGAAAGTTGGTTCAAGTGTGTTGTACTAGTAAGAGATCATTCTAAGGTCGTTACCGAATCTATCAATCCGCTCAATCCATTCAACGGATTGAGATTTTTGCACTCTTAAAAAACACAATTTCAACCTATGCACCAATCACAAGTGTACAATTTCTTTATCAGATAAATGATTTATTTATTTTTTGTAAATATTATATTTACCTGATAAACTTACTATTAATTAAACTTTTATTATTTATTACATAAAGAAATAAATAAATAGTAGTTTTAGAAATAATTAAGGTAAATAGCAAGTTATAATTTTGAACATATAATTGGGGTAAAAATATTTGTTTACCCACCAATCTATGAACATACAATTAGGGGGAAAATATTTCTTTACCACCAAATTAGAATCACATCTCTGAATTGAAAATTTGTTAGCGATCGTTTGTTTCAAAAAATTTAGTGGGTGTTTGGTGTGTAAGTTTGAGTTAAGATTTGTAAGTTTAAATAGTAAATTTTTTTGAATATTTTTTAATTTTCAGAAAAGACAAATAACTTTTTAGGGAAAAAGATAAAAAACATGATGAAAAAAGTACATTTTTGTTTAAACAGAGCTTTTTATCAAACAAGGCCTTATTGGATTTTATAGTTATAAATTAGGCAGAAATGTCATTTCAATCGTCAATGGGAACTGTGCCGGTCACACGTTACTTGTTGTAGCCGGTTGCATCCAATTTTGTCGTCATTCTCATTGGGCTTACGTGTAGCCATTTCATTGGCTTACGTCTTGCACCACATTATGGGTTTTACACTCCCGGCAATATAGAAGTTCCAATAAAATAAAAAATAAAAAATAAAAACAATTGTTATTATTCTTCTGTTGTTTCTCGAGTGCAGGTTTGGGATCTTCATCTGATATAGATGATCTTGCTACTACTCGTTTTTTTAAAGGTCAGCTTCCTTGACTTTGATGAGCAACAAGACAATGCTGAATCTACGTTACAATAGTGGCGTTGAGTAGTCATATTATTTCAAGATGCAACGTTGTTATTTCTAAAATTAAATAAATTATATCTATATTGTTGCTTTTTTATTTTTTTAGTAAATTACATTCACACCCCTAAAGATGAAAATATCCACGACATCGTCAATATTTTTACGACATTATCCATATTTTGAAGTTTTAATATGGATAACGGGGAGAAAGATATTTCTTCCCGGAGTATTCATCAAACGTCCACAATATTTAAAAATACCCGTAATATTCATGAATATTTATGAATATTCAGGATATTTTTTGATATTTTCACAAAATGTCTAAAAAAAAAAGGGGAATTTTTTAATTTTAATTTTTGAAAAAATTTTAATTTTGTCGTCTCTTTCATTTTTCAGAAAATGTCAATAAAATGTTATAGCATTTTTTGACCTATAGCAGTTATACCAAAACAATATATAAGAAGACGTGATATAACTGAAATGAGTCAAATTGATAAGGATTCTATCGTCTTGAGTTTTGATTGCATGAGCTTAGGAAATGAGTAAAATTCATACAGTTATAATCATTTTATAATTCTAAAAAATGGTCTAGTTTAGAAGAACAAAATCGAGACGATTTATTTGATATATTGGTATATCATCTATCATAAATTGATATTGAATGTCATTGAATATCCATCAAGACTACTTATCAAGTTGAATAAATTAATAATATCCAATTTATGGGTTAATTTTTGAAAGCTAAGACTAAGAAACATACATATGATACATTATCAATTACTTTAGAACTATTCAAGGGTAATATCTTGGTAAAGTATTGTTTAGATCAAGAGCAACACTTACGTAGTTTGCGTTTGGAACACTGGTTTGAGATGAAATTTTTAAGTTGAAGTTGATTGACTTTTCAAAAATTAGTTATAATTTTTGTTGACTTTCCAGAAAAAAAACAAAAATGAACCTAAAAACTTAGGTTAGGAACCTATCAACAAAACGGGCCCTTAATGTTTTCCAGCCTACTAGAAACTCTTTTTTGTTATTAAAGACACTTGAAATTTGTACGTATTCTCCTATGTTTGACATTTATTTTTTATGTATTATCATATATTATTTTATATTGTTTTTAGTGATTAGCAAGTATGTAATATCATACTAAAATTACAATCAATGCATAATTATTATGATTTCTTATTACATTATGGGATATAATTTTCGTATTTGATAACAAATGGATTGTTTTTGTTTTAAAATTAGTTCAGATTAAGCAATATTTTTTTTTTATACATTTTATAAAGTTTCGGCAAAAAGTTTAAGCTTTTCTTTGAGTATATTTTTTTTCCCGGGATATTTATCGACATCAATATTTCTTTAAAAAAATATACATAAATCAAAATTTTGACAACTCTATCGGCATCGACATTTTCATTATTGGATATCCCATGTGTTTTTTCAAAATTATAGAGACACCTTTGTTTGTTTTTTTTTTTTTTTACTACAAAAAAGATCTAGTGATGGCTTCGTCATTTCTTGTTTCATAACCACGTAGATAGGTTTTACACTCTCTTAAGTTGACAAGGAATTCAAATCTCCGACCTCTGCGTGGATATAAAGATACCTCGTTGTCTGAAACTAATAACACCGAGACCTACCTTTCTTAGCTTTGTTAAATTTATATGTGAAATTATTAAAATACTCTAATAAATCTCAGTCATTGATGTTATGAGAGTAGATCACAACCCTTGTTTTTTTTTTTTTAAGTAAAAGAAAAAAAAGAAAAAAAAAACTTAGCAGCCAAAGAAGAATAATCGGCCACAGCAACCTCCCCTGCCACTCCTTGGCGGATCTGGCACCCTAGGCTGCCGTGCCTGCGCCGGAGTTCGCCTGCGCTGAAGTTAGCCTGTGCTGGAGCCCAAGTCGCGATGTTGTGGCAAACTTTGCCGGATTCGTGAAGTCGTGGCTGCCTTCGCCTTAGCTGGAGCCCGATTCGAGGAGCAGTTGTCCCGTTAAGCACGTCCGTAGCCGCGTGAAGCCCTCCACCGTGAGCCTGTCCGCCGCCGAGCCCCCCTCCGTGAGCCCCGCCCATCCTAGAATCTGAAAATGGTTTTTTTTTTTTTTTTTGTCCTGTTTTTTTTTTTGTTTTTGTTTTTGTTTGATTTGTATTCGAATTTCACACTAATATTATGAAACCATTGTTATTTTGTTAGAATTTCAATTTGATATTGATAAAGTTTGTCTAATTGTTTTGTGTGATGTGAATGTTTGAACTTATGAATTAGGTGAATGGGTCTTTTCTTTTCGAATTTAATTGAATAATTTCAGAATGTGATTTGTTTTTGTTAGAATTTCATATTGGTGTAGTTTGATTTGTTCTCGTTACGTGATTTGGAATGTTTCCTTTTGCATTTGCGGTTGTGGAAGCTTGATAAACAGTAGTTTTGTTAAAATTTGTCATTTTTTTGTTACATTTTTTGAATTTGATCTTTTTAAAAGAGATGATTTTGTAAGAATGTGTTTTTTCCCCCTTAATTAATGTTAGAATTCCCTTGAATTTTGATAGTATTTTGATTATTTTCTTAATATGTTTGCATTCTAGGCGTAGTATCATGATCTTGTTGTGTTGTTTAAGGGGCAACTTGTTAAGTAGTTCTAACAAGTGTAAATTGTCCATAAAGAAAAAAAGGATTTTTGAAAAAGAAATAACAAAAGTGCAAATTATGATCGTAAATGTTTACAAATCAATTAGCTTGTGTTTGGTTCACCAGTTGGAGATGAAATTTTAAAGTTGGAGTCAGTTAACTTTTCAAAAACTAATTATAAATTTTGTTGACTTTTTAGAAAAAGACAAAAATTGAGATAAAAAAGTACAATTTAGTTGGAGTTAAACTTAACTGTGAAACAAAGCCATAGAAATCATTTTTTTTTTGGGTGAATAAGGGTAAAATTGTCATTTTATAATTAGGTTTATGGCTGAAAAACATTTTCTTACGTAAGGAGGGGTATTTTTGGTATTTTCAGTATAAGTAACGGTCAAACTAACGGTTAACTAACAAAGGGGGTGTCTCTGTAATGTTTTTGAAAAGTTAGGGGATCTTGGTGTTATTAGTTTTTGTCAAGGGGGTGTCTCTGTAATTTTGGAAAGACATAGGGGGTGTCAGTGTAATTTACTCTCTCTTTTTTTATTTATTTATTTTTCCTTAATTTTTGTATTCTTTGATGATTTTCGTCTAAAATAGTTGAATTCGTTACTATTGTCTGTTTACCATGTTAGAGAGCTAGAGAGCTAGTGATGTTGGACCAAGGTAGGAGGGATAGAAGATATAAATATAGATATAAAAGAGAGAGTCAATGAGAGAAATAGAATCACTAAAGAGAGAGAAATAGAATCACTAAGGAGAGAGATAGAATCAAGGCGAGAACAAAATATTCTAGAGAAGACTAGAGAACTCAAGAGGAGTAAAACCAATAATCTCTATATTCATTAATCAACATAAGTCTTTGATTTACACTTTTAAGTTCCTGAAATCCTAATCTTGTTCTTTGTCCCCTAGTAAGTGCGACTATGATCTCGGAGAAAAGTGATGGGTTGAACTTCGTTTACAGGATTAATGGGTGAGCAAAAGGAAAAACACAGGACTCTGATGGTCTCTGATTTTTTCTACCCCAACTTTGGTGGTGTTGAGAATCACATTTACTATCTCTCACGATGCCTTTTGAAGCTTGGCCATAAGGTAAGAGAGTAAAGTCACTTATTAGATTAGTTTGTGTGTGTGTGTGTGTGTGTGTTTATATGCAGACTGCAGTTGCTCTTCATGGGACTAAAAGAAAATTTTGAATTTGGACATTATTTTTTCCTCCTTACATTTTTTCTTCTCTTTCCCTTTGGATGAAATATTTTGCCATCCATATAGCAGTTGGTGCACCACAAGAACCTTTTTTAATTACCACCAAGGTGGTAGACTAGTGTTATTGGGCTTACTCCCAAGAGAGTTGGTAGATGGGAGGTCTCAAGTTCAAGTCTCATGGGAAGCGCCTGAGACTATTTACAGGCTATCGGTTCAATGTTCATTAGCCGTTGGTGGGGTTGTGGTGGCACGCTTCATCTCCCAATGGAAGTAGTTGTGACTGAATGTATGGAGTTGAGATGGCATACTGACGTCCAAGGGGGTAGCTACAGCTGGTCCCCCTCTCCACAGCCCACACTATTTTCTAGCAAAAAAGAGAGAAAATTTTTTTAGTTCATATTCATGGACTTTGATATTGTGTATCTCTTTGGGTTCACAAAGGTAGAGTTTAGTAGCATGCTTTTGTCTGATATAGCTAGGGGTTGGCTCCTTTTTTGTGGATCCTGCCTTTTGTTTTGTTTTAGTTCGTGGAGGATTTCTCGTCCTCTGTTTAACCTGTACTTTTTCCTTCTTTGTCATCAATATAGTCTTTGTTTCTTTTCCCAAAAAAAAAAAAGAAGAAGAAGAAGAAGAAGAAGATTTTCGTGGACTTTAATTTTCTTTGAATCTTTTAGGTGGTGGTATTGACTCATGCTTATGGAAACCGATCAGGGGTGAGATATATGACAGGAGGGCTGAAAGTTTACCATGTACCATGGAAGCCCTTTCTCATGCAGAACACATTACCAACTTTCTATGGTACACTTCCTATTATAAGGACTATCCTTATCCGAGAAAAGATATCATTGGTACATGGGCATCAAGCCTTCTCAACACTTTGTCATGAAGCTTTGATGCATGCACGCACGATGGGTTATAAGGTTGTCTTTACTGATCATTCACTCTATGGTTTTGCTGATGCGGGCAGCATCCACATGAACAAGGTATTACAGTTTACTCTAGCAGATGTAAATCAGGCCATTTGTGTTTCTCACACAAGCAAGGAAAACACTGTGCTACGGTCTGGTTTGCCACCAGAAAAGGTCTTTGTGATACCTAATGCTGTTGACACAGCTATGTTCAAGCCTGCTGCAGAGAGACCGAGCGACAACGAAATTGTTATTGTTGTTATTAGTAGACTGGTCTACAGAAAGGGTGCAGATCTGCTCGTTGAAGTCATCCCAGAAGTCTGCCGTTTTTATCCTCAGGTGAGTTTTTCTTCGTAATGCCCCATTTTTTCCTGTTTGTCAGTCATGATTTATTAACCTTTATACTCAGTTCTGTAGTGTTAATTTATTTTCAAATATTATTATTAGTATGCTTTGCTATATCCTTATGTAAGTTATTGTTTCATGTCTGCTATCTAATGTTTCTAAAACAATTATTATCAATAGTTGGTGAATGACCCTTAAGAGGTTTAAAGATTTTTACCATTTTAAGCAAGTTAGTTCTGCTACTAAATTATTAAAACAAGTAATTGGAATCGGTTTAGAAAAGTTCTATGCCATTTTGATCAAATTAGTCCTACTAAAATATTTCATGGTTGTATTGAATATGTCAGGTATCCTATGCTTGTGGATGTATTATTTATTCTTCTAACTTTTCTCCTCGTAATTGCTGCTTTCCTGTGTATATATTCAGTTTTCTGTCTTCATTTGTTCAGTTGAGACACAATGTCGTTAAATGAGATTATTATTGCCATGGTCATCTCATTCAGAAATCTGTGATAAGGTTCGTTTCATAATTGGAGGAGACGGACCTAAACGTGTGCGGTTGGAAGAGATGAGGGAAAAGCACTCGCTTCAAGATCGAGTTGAAATGTTGGGTGCTGTTCCGCATGCTCAAGTGCGGTCCGTTCTAATTTCTGGCCATATATTTTTGAACAGGTACTTTGTTGTGGAATACCTTATAAATTGTTTTGAAACTTTAAGCAATGTCTGCCTTTGTTGTAACCCTGCCTAATCTGGTTTAATCCCTGCCGGTAGTTCTTTAACAGAGGCCTTTTGCATAGCCATACTAGAGGCTGCTAGTTGTGGATTGTTGACTGTTAGTACTCGTGTAGGAGGTGTTCCAGAGGTATGTATAATTAAACATGTCTCCCCTAACTGTTTGCCAATTTGGTACTAAATCCATTGCTTTATCATATCAAGTTGTCGAATATCCAGGATTTCTATATTCATTTTAAATTAGGTAATCTGTGGCTGACTGTAGGTTCTTCCGGATGACATGATCGTACTTGCAAAACCGGATCCTAGTGATATGGTTCGAGCAATCAAAAAGGCAATATCTATACTTCCCATGATTGATCCACAAGTGATGCACAACCGTGTATGTATGGTCTTTTAAACATATCGTCTTTGTGAAAATGGAACACTTGAAAAGTGGTTAAGTTTTCTACCCCCTCATTGTTTCCATGATAACTTGCAGATGAAGGAACTATATGATTGGCATGATGTTGCCAAAAGGACTGAGATAGTGTACGATCGTGCTTTGAAATGCGAAAATCAGTGTCTTCTAGAACGACTCTATCGGTATGCTATTGAAGTTTATATCTCATTATATTCTCAGAGATATGTTTGCAAAATTGATTAATTTTCTATGGAATATGAATGGTTTTCACTCGCAACTTTTCTTGTCACTGCTATAATTGTGCTCCAAACTTGGACTAGAGCTGCTAAGTAAAGAGTGCAGAGGTGATTGCTTTCTTCATTAAAAAGCAGCAAAGCTGGAATTTTTCATCCATGTCATGTCTTCTTGTTTGTTACAACGAACTTATTAATTGGTTGAATGCCATCCCTCTCGTCTTCTTTAATACTTGGTTGAATGTCATCTTTTTTATTACCGAATTCAACTCATTTCTATTTTCGATCAAACTATGTCTAATCTTCTGAGCTATTCAATTGATTGTTCTCAGCAGGGGAAATTGCTCATCTTTTTTAGATGATCCAGTTATTTCGGGATTTTCTAATTGCGTTACTTCTCTTAGGTACCTTTCATGTGGAGCATGGGCTGGCAAACTCTTTTGCTTGGTCATGATTATCGATTTTTTGTTATGGCGTCTCCTGCAATTATGGCAGGTAACTTTAGTGCTTCTCTTTGCCCTCTTCGGCTTTTAGTTTCTACATTCGCTTTTCATTGTTTGAGTGATATGTCTTTCATGCTTCATTAGCCTGCAGAGGAAATAGATGAGGTGCCTGATTTTACTCTACCTCATACCGAAGACTGATGACAAGGGCTTGAGATGATTGTGTTTCATGTTCAAATTACTTCTGAGATGTAAATGTGGAAACTGGTGTTGATATGAGAGATGAATGTCATGCAGCTTGCCCCATTTTTCCTTGGAAAATTTAAACTAGTACATCACAAAGTTGCATTAAAAAAAAAAAAATTTCAAAAACAAGTTTTAGCCAAATTTGACACCAAAAGATTATGTGGACGTTGGAGATGCTTATCAATTTCTTCCAAAATCAATTTACAATAGTGCCTTGTGGGGGAGAAGATTTGGTGGAAAAGTATTCCTCCTGAATGGCCGCTCTATGTATGGAAGTTAGTTCATGGACGACTTGCCCCAGAGGACAAACAGAAACAAATCGGTTTCTTGTTTTTGGCTTTGCAATTCGGCAGAAGAAGATCAACAATATTTCTCCTTGTTATTTTTTGTGGAGACTCGTTAGGAAGAAACTAATTGAAAGACACATTTCATGGTTGGAAGCTACTTCGTGGTTGTCTAGGCTCGGCCAACTACGGAGGACGAACTGAAACAAATTGGTTTCTAAGGGTGAGTTTGGAGCTTAAGTCCAAACTAAGATTTTCAAAACTTTTTTTTGTCTTTTTCTCAAAAAGTTTGTCTTTTTCCCAAAAATTTTTTTGTCTTTTCTGAAAATTCAAAAAAAATTTACTATTTAAACTTAAAAATCTCATCTTGAACTTGTGCACCAAACAGGCCCTAAGTCGGTTCTAATTGTCGGCTTTGCAATTCTAGGGAGGAAATCAACGACATTTGTTTCTTAGTTGTTCTTTTGTGGATTCGTTTGAAAACATTAGAAGACAATATATAATTCATTGTTAGCTAGATCACTCTCAAGAGGTTGTTCTTGGCACCTCTAGTCAAGAGGTTGCCCACAAAATTAGACTAGACTTAGACTAGACTGCAGCATGTGTGTTTAAATCAACAGTAGGGAAAAATAAAAGTTTAAATCAATAAGGAATTTCAAATATCTTTCATTAAAAAAAGAAAAAAAAAACATACCCATCTTGGTATTAAAATCTTCTCATCTTATATAAATATAACGCAGAGGTATGATATTAAATGATCTGATCTAATCTAATCTAACATGTATAAAAAGATGAAGGTACACCTCTTCATCACTTGACACCTGCTTTCCGTTTCTTTCCCCGGCCCGCCCCACCCCCCCCCCCCCCCCCCCCCCCCCCCCCTCTTTTTTTTTCTTGCTTTTGTCGTTTGTGTGTGTGTGTGTGTGTTTTTTTTTTTTTTTTTTTTTCTTTCTTTCTTTTCTTTTTTCTTTTTAACTTATAATTAGATATCTTTTTACACTTAAAAAAAACAGACTTTTTTCTTGAAAATCTTTTGTACCTTTAATTTTAAATATGTATCACCAAATACCTTTTCTTTTATTTTATCTTGTTTGATAAGTCTTTTAAGTATCATTTGCAGTTTACTGAGACATTTTTCTTTCATCTTTTAAAGTATTATTTTCTTCAAAGTGATTTTAATGATTACATTTTTTAATAATGATTACAATTTTTTTCATACAAATTTACCTAATTTAAACACTTTTTTAGTAGCTCCTTTTGGTTACGATTTCATCAATTTATTTGTGTCATGTTGTAGGTTTATTTCGGTTCCTTTCCTAAAATCTTACCCTTCTTCCTTTTTGACTTCTCCCTGTTAAAATAATTTTTTTGGGAAAAATCTGTGGTAGAGCTCCTTTTTGGGGCTCTACCACAACTTACGATAGAGTCACGTTTTGGACCGTTAAAATTTAATCGAACGGTTGAAATGTTGATAGTGTACCGTATTATCATACACCTTGCCTTACATAATCCTTCCCACCCAAACTCTTTTCCTTCGCCGGTGATCTCCTCGCCGCCGGCGACGGACGCCGGCGACTCACCCCCGACGCCGGCGACCCACCTCCGGCCCCCCAGCCCGGCCGCCGGACGCCGGCCTCCGGCGACCCATTTTCTCTCTCTTCCCCTTTCCCTCTCTTCTCTCCCCTCTCTTCCCTCCCCTTTCTCTCTCTCTTCTCTCCCCCGACGCCGGCTAACCACCTCCGGTCCCCCCACCACCGGTCCCAGCCCCCGGCCTGCTGGCGAACCCACCCCGGCCGCTGACGACCCCACCCCGCTCTCTCTTCTTCCCTCTTTCTCTCTCTTCCTCTCTTTCTCTCTCTTCTTCTCTTCTCTCCTCTCTCTCTTCCCCCTTTCCTCTCTCTTCTCCCGTGACCCCCCAGCCCCGACCAACCACCCAGCCCCCGGCCGCCCCCCAACCCCCCTTCTCTCTCTTCCCTTTTCTCTCTCTTCTCTTCTTTCTCTTTCTTCCCCTTTCGCACGAGGTGGCTGGGGCGGGCTGGGGGGGTTGCTGAGGGCTGGGGCTGGGTGGGGGGGGGCCGGGGGTGGGGGGCGGCAGGGGCGGCAGGAGCTGGGCTGGGGCTGGGTGGGGGGGTCGGGGGTGGGGGGTCGCGGGAGAAGAGAGAGAAAGGGGAAGAGAGAGAGAGAGAGAAAGAGGAAGAGAGAGAGAGGGGTGGGGGTCGCCGGCTGCCAGGGCCGGCGGTGGGGGGCGGCAGGGGCTGGGGCCGGGAGTGGTGGGGGACCGGGGGTGGGCGGCTGCAGGAGAGAGGAGAAGAGAGAAAAAGGGGAAGAAAGAGAGGAGAAGAGAGAGAAAGGGGAAGAGTCGCCGGACGGCCGGCGGCCGGAGGTGGGGGCCGGGGCTGGGTCGTCGGAGTTGGGGGTGAGTCGCCGGCGTCGGTCGTCGGCGGCGGAAAGGCCACGGGCGATGGGAAGACTTGGGGTGAGAAAGTTTAAATGAGGTAAGGTTTACGATAATATAATGCACCCTTGATATGTCAACCGTTCGATTTAAATCTAACGGTTAAAAAAAGAACTCTACCGATAGGGTCTGTGGGAGAGTCCCTACCACAGACTCTCCCAATTTTTGAACTATATCCTCACTTTTTCCCTTTTATTTTTTTTTTCTTTTTGTTTTTCTTATTTCCTTTAAATCTTTTTTGTTAATTATGTCTTATGAAAATAATTTTTCTTCACGATTTATACATGTTAAAATGATTTTTTGTTCTTCTTAAATGCTTACTTAGTTAAATATTCTTTTTCATTATGTCCAAAAAAAAATTTAACAAACTTAACTCACATGTACACATGCTTATAAAATAGTCTATATTTATAGTTCTATACTACACTTTAAAAGACGAATCACTAATGGATAGTGATTTTTCGTCGTTGTTATTGGACTGTTATATAGTAGTCCAATCACCGTCATATGGTGGGTCCATCAACCGTCATGTGACACTTTTTTTTTAATTATATTACTGTTAATATTATTTTACTTTGTTTGTATATTCCGCACATATAGAGTGCGTCTTCATCAACTAGTAGTGATGTTAAAATTGTAAATATATTCTTACCATATTATAAGTTATAATCACCTCTTACCATGCATATTTCTTATTTTGGTTAAAACATTTATTTAATTTATGTATTCTTGATTATTTCTAGTTTCTTGAGCTTTATTTGAGCATTTGATGTTTAAAGATAATTGTCGTATATTTTGTAACTTCAATTTCCGTTAGTAATCACATATCCATACCACATTTAAAACCTTGCATGATACCAAAAAAAAAAAAACATAGTTAAAAAATTTAAAATATAATTCTTAAAAAAAAAAAAAAAAAAAACTCGAAGATGTACGCGCTAAAATAACTTTGGCTTCCTCTTCCTCGATTTTTTTTCTCATAAAAGATTTTTTTTTTTTTTGAAAAAATGGTAATTGTATTCTAAATTAAGAAAATATAAACATTAATACTAATTTAAATTATCTCATGACAAAAGAAAACTTAACCACAAATATATATCAGTCTCACAGTAAATTCAAATGAAACGCACAAGAAGGTAAAACATGCACGAATTCCAACAATGAAAAATTGAAAAAGCACAGCAATAATCGACCACACACATTGCTTTTTCAACAACGCCATTACAATTGGTGGGAAAGTTACATTGATTGAGGCCAAAAGGCATGTAGCAAAAAGGTCACTTATTACATAGTAGAAACAAAAAAATAGCGACAAAACACAACAATTACATGTCGGAAATATCACCGTTTTTATTTAAAATAAACAACTATTACAATCAGGAGAAAAGCTCCAACTACATGGATAATATATCTAGTGACAAGCTAACCAACAAGATCAAAAAGACCAAAACACATCCCCTCTGACCACGTAACTATCCTCGCCACCAAAATGATCACCGTGGAGTCCAAAAGTATTTTCTCTTAATAAAAAGCAGGTTGGCGATTGCTTCAACACAGCTGCTTCTATTACTATTTTATAAATTTACTAAAGTATCCTTGACAATAAATAATAATTCCAAACTACCCACTGTATTTATCTCCATAATAAATAATAAAACTATTTATTTAAAATTTTTAAATTATTTTTCTCTTTAAAATAATTTCAAATTGTTAATTGTAATTTATACCTTTATTTTATTAGTATTATATTATAATTTTTTTAATTTTATTTTAACGTGTATTTGAAGGTGATAGCAATTTAAAAAAAAAAAAAAGAAGAAGAAGAAGAAAAAATGACAACAAATAATTTTGTCCTCCTGTAAAATATTGGTAATATAAGCCAAACTCATTTGTCTCCACCAAACTTCTTCAACAGATTTGCTTCTTAAAAGAAACTCGGCTTCTTCACCGTAATCGCTTTTTACAAGCTTGATAGAGGTAATGATATTGAATTTTTACTTTCAGTTAGTCATATTATTTAATTTTCATATTGATGTATAATATATCATCTTGAATACATTTAATTTTTTACACTTATTTTAGATGATAAAATAAAAATTATATAAACTTTTTGTACAATTTGGTGTAAAATTTTAAAGGTTGTTAGATAATAAATGTGTTCGCTAGAGTATTCATCAAACAAAATACGTTGTGTCTTTTTTTTTTTTTTTTTTTGAACTTGAGGATAGATGGATTCGAACTCTTTACTTTTTTGTGAAGTTAGGTATGATATTACCGCTAGGCTATGCCTGCAACCATATGATATGTCCTTTTTAGTTAGAGTACTTGACCTAAATAGTCTTTGAACTCTTTTAAATGTAACAGTTTGGTCCCTGTTATTATTATTATTTTTTTTACCGAGATAACCCTTAAACTTCTATTTTTTTTTTTGCCATTCTAGTCATTTCCGAGTGGTTCTGTTAAAAAAGTCACGGAAATGATCACGTGAGAAAGCACATTTTGTGTGTGTGTGTGTTTTTTTTTAAGGAAAATACCTAAAAATAAAAAAATAGCTTTATTCATATAATAACATTTTAAAAAAAAAAGAGAGAGAGAGGAGAGCGGGTTGAACTCAAAGCTCCCCCCCCCCCCCCCCCCTCAACAGATCCAACGCCGATGCCGAAGCCAGAGGCCGTCTCCCTCCCTCACTTCCTCTCTCTCCCCCCCCCCCCCAGCCGCCGCAATCTAGGTTTCAAAATCCCCCACCCCCCGCGTGATCTAAGTTGCCCCCCCGCACCTTTTTTTCCATCGTGACCCCCTTTCTCCATTGTCGATCTAGGTATTGAGGGTTTTGAGAAATGAAGAGAGAGAGAGGGGGAGGAGAGAGAGAAAATTGGTTTTTTTTATAATAAATTTTGTTTTTTTATTAAATTAATTATTGTTAAATTTCTAAAATACCCTTACAATTAGATCACATCTATTATACATGACTTATTATGTTAAAAACTTAGGGGGTGTTTGGTTCACCCATCCAAATCATCAAATTCAAACTTTTTTTTGTCTTTTTTCCATAAAGTTTTTGTTTTTTTTCCCAAAAAGTTTTTTGTTTTTTCTGAAAATTCAAAAAAAATTACTATTAAAACTTAAAAATCTTAACTCAAAGTACTCTACCAAACACCCCCTTAACAGTTTTGGACAAAAAAGAGTATAATGACCAATATTTTAAGAGTTTAACATCTTCTCAACCAAAAAAATAAATAGGGACCAAACCATCAACTTTTAAAGAATTTAAGGACTATTTAAACTAATCACTATTTTAGTCACCATTTAGTAAGTTAGTTGGAGATAAAATTTTTTAATTAGAATTTATTGACTTTTCAAAAACTAGTTATAATTTTTATTGACTTTTCAAAAAAAGAGAACTAAAATAAAAATTTTGAGTTAGCATCTGAATTTCAAACACACCATTAGTCATCCTATATTTACCTAATAATTTTATTTATAGTTTATCAAACATCTATGATTTTACTTTTAATATTCACGGCAACTTAAAAATAAAAAAAAAAAATTTAATTCACTATTCTGTTCTTCAATTCAATACCTGAGACGAGAGGCTGAGGGAAGCACTGCAGACCACCACCGCCGGCGCCGCGGCAGCCGCTCGAAAGCCAGAGCCGCCGCCGAGCAGTGGTTGCGACCTCGAGCCTCCTCCTGGCGAGTCCCCTTCTGTGGAGCCCTGCCCCGTCGCGCAACTCCGGCTCTCTGCTGCTGAGTACCTGTCATGTTTTGTTGCCTTGAGGTATATTCCTCGCTCTCTCTCTCTCTCTCTCATTGTTTGGAGTTTAGGGTTGCTGCTTTCGTGTTTTATTTTGAGTAATTGTTTTTTTTTTCCTGAAATTATGATTGAATTTTGTGCAATGTGTTGCTATTTTCTATGTTTTCCTATGATTCTCTTCTATTTTTATTTGGTGATTCTTAGCTTTTCTATAGCGATGTTTTCTGATGAACTTTTTTCTTAATAGTTATTTTTTTTTGGGTTGATAGTTTGCACTTTTGCATACTTATTTACATACATATATATATATATATATATTTATTTATTTAATTAAAACTGAATTAAGAATATTATTGTTGTACCAAATGCAAGTTTTGCGAGTAGAGCAGTCTTTGAATTGTTGAAGAGCTGTAGCTCCTTTCAACAGAGAATACTTGAGAATTGAACTCTTATTCTTGATGCCATTGGTCATCAAAATTTTCCTTCAAGAACTGGAGTCGTTGCTCTCAATTTTGGTTGAATAGTAAGAGAAAGTCTTCTAAGTATCATTTCTTCTTTGCGTTGTCCACTGAGAAAGCTTAGGGGCCATTTGGAACAACGTTTCCATACGGAATTTTGCAACTCAACTCCAAAACTCCCAAATCTACATCTCACTTGCTCTTTTCCATTTCAAAAAACTCAAACTTCAAAAGTCCTTAACTCTCTTATTTCAAGTCGAAATGAGAATAACGAGAGGAACGAAACAAGATCCATATTGCATTTCTTTTTTCTGAACACATTTCAAATTTTATATAATATTTTCTATATCACAATTCATTTTTAATTCACACTTCAACCAAACACATATTTAAATTCCAACTTACAAAACTCCAACTCCAACCATTGCTCCAAACGGGCCCTTAATGAATCTCAGCTGCCTTCGTTTTTGTTTGTGAACTTTGGGGAATGCTGACAAAAATATGAAACTATATATTTCTTGTGTTTGCTCGGGACCCAAAATGGAGAGGGCAGGGGGGAAAAAGAGAGAGAGAGAGTGAGAAAAAAAAAATATCCATAGTTTTTTGCAGAAGTCAAAAGTGTAGAGTTGAAAGAAGAAACCCAACAAACCTGGGTAGCTTTGAATGCAATTTAGCCACTTTGAGAATCCCACATCACCAGACTTAGCTCGAACTCCATCTTTACCATTTCTTTCCAAATACTTAATGAATAAATATATAAACAACTTCAAAAAAGTTGTTATTCTTTTGTTGTTCCTGGAATTCAGATTTGCGATCTTTATAAGATATACATGATCTTGCTTGTACTTTTGCAAAGGTCAGCTTCCTTGACTTTGATGAGGAGCAAGACATTGATGAATCTATGTTTTGTGAGTAGTGTTGAGTGGTCCTATTATTTCGAGATGCGACATCATTTTTTATGTTAAATGGTTCTAACTTTCTTTTGTTCAACAAAAACCCAAATCTTGCTTTGATCTTAAGTGGTTTTTTTTTTTTTAATAAATTTAAATGAAGGATTGTTTCTCTACAAAAAAATAAATAAATAAAAGAAAAAATAAAAAGAAAAGAAATGAAAGAAAAAAAAAGAAAAAGAAAAAAGGAGTTTGAAATGCATGCAAAAGAAAATAATCAAAACCGGTGCTACTCGTTAGAAGTAAGTACTTTAATTTTTAGCGTCCTATTAAAAATTAACTTAGTGAAAAATCATCCTCAAATTAATTTTTTTTTTCTTTTTGTTTTTTTTCAAAGTACAGGAAAAAAAGAAGATAAAAACAAGTTGTGGCATTCTACACTCCTGTTAGTATCGGCCATGGTTGGGTGACTTCCTGAGCTATCTTTATTCTAATTTCTCTAACTTAATAGAGATCCAAAAAGTTGGCTTTCCTTTGCTCCTATATCAATGGAAGTTAAAAGCATAGTTTCTGGACTTTGCTCGAGCACAACAGCCCCTTCAATTCAGACTGTCAAAAAACCATTCTTTGACATCGTTCCTCCTCGTCCTTCAACCATTTCTTTTGTTAAACCCCAGATACGGGTCTCTTACAGAGCCCATCCTTCCATTTCGCAGAGGACTTCTGACAGGAAGAAGATAAGAGAATGTAGAAATGCTGCGGTAGAAGCAGCGGGTGTTGATTTCAGTATAGATTTCGGAAGTGGGATTAATCAGAAAAAGCTTGCAGTTTTCGTTTCTGGTGGAGGGTCCAACTTCCGCTCCATTCATGAGGCATCTCTTACAGGATCGATTCTTGGAGACGTCGTTGTTTTGGTCACAAACAAACGAGGTAATGTAATGTAGTATCCTATTTTTATGCTATAATATTGACTGCTGTTTTTTATTTTATTTTATTTTTATTTTTTGGTGCACTAAAACGGGGGTTGCTTGCATCTACACTGGTTTATTTTCTTATATCTGGAAAAATTATGAAAATTCTCATTGGATTTCACTTTGTCACTAGTTTTTGGGCCACTCACTTTCCAAACGTTCTAGCAACACCCCTTAACTTGATAGAAGTGACAGTGCTAGTCTTGTTTGTTGCATGTTTAAAAAATATTTGCAAAATTTTTTTGACGGAAAGGTCAACATTGCCACTTTTTTTAAAGTTCAGTGTATGTTATTGGCATATTTGGAAAGTTGTGGAGCTTTTTTCCCTTAGAGGATATCAAACCATCCTTTCATTTGTATTTGATTCATGAATCATAAAAGGAGTTTTCTGTTAGATACCAATTATCTCACATGGAAAGATTATAAGATAAATAGTGGGTCTATAAGCCCTTGGGTCCCCTCCCCATGCAAGTTGGTTTTGCAAGGGTGAGTTCTACCTAATGGGTTCCTAACAATTTGTATCAGAGCCAATCCACTATGTCGCGGGTTCAAGTCCAAGCGGTTGCGTTATAAGCTGGATTAAGATGCGTTGGTGGAGTCGTCAACGTGTTGAATACTGATAGCCGAGTGAAGCCGCCAAAGGGAGGAAATGGCTACCATTGGGTCAATGTCGATAATGTGGACCACTAATTTGGGCCCAAGCGTGGTGGATTGTTACAAACCACTATGTTGAGTATGGGATCGGATGTAGTATGGGCTACAGTTCTGTGGTCGTTGTTGCGGATGGGGCGATTTGGGGAGGGTTGCTACTCGATAGAAGGGGGGATCTGCGAAGTCACCTATGATGGGCCGTTGTGGATAGCAATTACGGAGCGTGGTGGAGTGTTAGATACTAATTATCCCACATGAAAAGATTATAAGATAAATAGTGTAACGCCCCGGCCATCTACGTAGGGCCGATTACGTAAACGTGGGTCGTTACTTTACTTAACTTACTTCTTAGTTTCTAATACGTAAGCTGGATTAAGATGCGTTGGTGGAGTCGTCAACGTGTTGAATACTGATAGCCGAGTGAAGCCGCCAAAGGGAGGAAATGGCTACCATTGGGTCAATGTCGATAATGTGGACCACTAATTTGGGCCCAAGCGTGGTGGATTGTTACAAACCACTATGTTGAGTATGGGATCGGATGTAGTATGGGCTACAGTTCTGTGGTCGTTGTTGCGGATGGGGCGATTTGGGGAGGGTTGCTACTCGATAGAAGGGGGGATCTGCGAAGTCACCTATGATGGGCCGTTGTGGATAGCAATTACGGAGCATGGTGGAGTGTTAGATACTAATTATCCCACATGAAAAGATTATAAGATAAATAGTGTAACGCCCCGGCCATCTACGTAGGGACGATTACGTAAACGTGGGTCGTTACTTTACTTAACTTACTTCTTAGTTTCTAATACTTGAACTTTCAGAAAATTTCAGAATATTTTTTTTTTCGTAACTTAATTAAACTTATTCATATGGGTAAACCTCACCATGCCTACCCATTACTTGTTAAGCCGATTAAAAGGTCACACATAACCTTTTAAACCGGACTTTTCAAACATCTCATACGTAACATGATACATATTACTTAATCATATATGTACTAGTTCATAATTTAAAGAGTTTGCGGAAAATCTTGCGTAGTGATATCCCACACCGCCCTTCACTTGCCGCATCGTCTCCATGCCCACCAAGTAAAGCTGCAGGCTTTTTACGTACAGTATGAAATATACTGATGAGCTTTCGCCCAGCAAGTATAGACATAATCTCACAAAACATAATAAACATCGTGCAATTTATGCATGAACCAATTATGATCGGTTATAAATTTCTTATGTTCCGTTATGAACTTATTATCTTGCTTAACATATGGGCCCCTTGTGTACGTACCAAATACGTGCATTCCATAGAAAGTTAAGGTTTGCAAGGTCCCTAACAATTTTGGGAATCATATTCATAACCCTTCACGATCTGGTGGAAGGTCTTAGTATCTTGAATTTGAAACATATATAATCCTCCACAATCTGGCTGGAGGTTGGTACGACACCTTACTTGTTTTATCTTATGATTTAAAACATGTTCTTACCATGTGGTTTAATATTAGTGAACATGCCTCATGATGTCACTATATCATAATATAATATCAACCATAACATATACATACACATGGCATATCATGGCATAACATGACACATCTTGGCATAACATGGCATATCATGGCATATATGAAAACATGTCATACTTGAAAATAGTATTTACTATTTTTCATACTGTAGGTGAGGTTTGTACTTACCTAATATCCTACGCTTTTGACCTAATATTCCAACAAGGCATATAACAGGTTTTGTTCCTGTTTCAATTGAGGCGTAAGATAAGAGTTATCTTATCTTACCATAAATTATTACATTCAATGCTGATATCCTTAACCAGCATTCATCAGTAATCCTAGTTACATGTCTTCCACATACTACAATGATCTCTTATTCGGTTACTAAATGTAACCCTAAGGCACCTGGCCAAATCAAACAATATCTTGTTTGATTACTTAATGGAACCTTGGGTTCAAGACCCAATCATACGTAAATAGTAATTAGCATCTTATTAGGTTGCTATTAGTAACCTTAGGTATAAGCCCAGTTATCTCTAGATCTTAGTCCATACCTTATTAGGTTACTAAGACCCAATTACTTTTAAAGTAATATCCTATTAGGTTACTATGGTAACCATGGGTTTTAGGCCCAACCCAAAAGCTTGAATATCTTTTGTGGTTACTATAAGTAACCCAAATTATTTGGCCAATTAAAAGTTGGTAACCTTCTCGGTTACCATTTGTCCTATAGTTGTTTACTATATAACTTGGCTTATTTTATTAAATAATTCCTAGTGATAAAATTTTAATCCCCTTTTATAAACTATTTTAAAACAGTCCCATAAACTTTGGTTATCAGTGCATGTACAGGAATTCCCTGTTTATGCACTGTTTTTAGAAATCCTGTGCAGGAATTTCCTGTTTCCTGCACAGTATTGAAAAATCAGGTTTTACTTTAAAATCTGTTTTGAATTAGAAAAAGTTTTCTTCATGAAAGTTGTAGATCTCGAAAAACCCTACAACTTTCGTTTTTTACTCAAAATCTAGTTGTGCCTTTAACCTACTATTTTTCCTTGTTGAACCTGCCTAGCCGTGCATACTGGGTCTGGCAAATCAGGCTCGGATTTTTGTAAAAACAGAGGCTTTTGGAGTCTTATTTTTAAAATTTGTCTGCGCTACCCCCTAGGATTTTCCATTTTCTACAACTTTTTAGTTTTAAGTTTCTTCAAATTCGGCCTTTGAAGACCTCAAAATCCAGTTTCCAAATTACTGCCCAGTCTTGACCCGAGACTGGCAGTTTTTGTTTAAGTTAGTTCTTACGTAAAATTACGCGTACACTACCTCGAACGGTTAAAACCGTGGGCCTACATCAAGCATGCAGCGTGTTACGTAATGTTTTCACTATCATGCATTCATTTCTCATTCATACAATATTTCATGCAAACCCATATGGTGATCTTCACCAAACTAGGATTTTCTTGAACCCTATATGCAACATACATTCTCATTTCCATTCATGCTATATCATTCTTAAGTATGTGGGGACATATAACAAACATTTAATAGGCATACACACATACCATAGTTTCTCTTAAGCATATTTTCACATGCATGCATAAACTTAGCAATCACACTCACATAAATCTAGATCTAACATATACTAATCATACAAAAACCATAACATGAAAAATAGGAAGATTGAGCTTATGCTCTTACAAACTATAACTTGAAATCCCATAAACCAAACTTAATGAAAATCTTAGTTAAAGGTTCAAGAATAATACCTCTAAGCTTGGAGAATGGTTCTAAGTCTTGAATCAAATTTTCCTTCTTGCTTTGGTTCTTCCAAAAATCCGACCACCCTTCTTTTTCTCTCTCTTTGTTTTTTTTTTTTTTTTCCTTATCTCTTTGCTCGGCTCCTAAGGGGGGGTGGTAGAGAGAATAAGTTGGAATTTGGGCAGAGTTTTGGGGTGGACTAGAATGATCCAACAACCCCCATCACCTATTTATAAGTGAAAAATAATTTCTTTTTAGAATTATTTTTATTTCTAAAATTGCATATTGGGGTCTAAAAACAAAATATTTGCTCAATACCCCCTATGAGGTGGCCGGCCATATTGGATTTCTTGGAGATCAGGTTACTTGTTCACCAAGGCAAGTATTTGCTTACCTCACCAAGCTTACCTCACCTTGCTTACCTCATCTTGCTTATCTCACCAAGGTAAGCAATGTGAGGTAAGCAATTATCTTGGTGAGGTAAGCATGGTGATGTAACCAAGGTGAGGTAAGCTTGGTGAGGTAAGTAAGGTGAGGTAAGCAGTTACCAAATTTTAATTGGCCAAATAATTTAGGTTATTTATAATAACAACATAAGATAATCAAGTTTTTGGGTTAGGCCTAAAACCCATGGTTACCAATGATAACCTATTAGGGTATTACTTTAAAAGTAATACCAAATTTTAATTGCCAAGTATTTGCTTACCTCACCAAGCTTGTCTCACCTTGCTTACCTCACCTTGCTTATCTCATCAAGGTAAGCAATTACCTTGATGAGGTAAGCATGATGAGGTAAGCAAGGTGAGGTAAGCTTAGTGAGATAAGCAGTTACCAAATTTCTTTTTAGAATTATTTTTATTTCTAAAATTGCATATTGGGGTCTAAAAACAAAATATTTGCTCAATACCCCCTATGAGGTGGCCGGCCATATTGGATTTCTTGGAGATCAGGTTACTTGTTCACCAAGGCAAGTATTTGCTTACCTCACCAAGCTTACCTCACCTTGCTTATCTCACCAAGGTAAGCAAGGTGAGGTAAGCAATTATCTTGGTGAGGTAAGCATGGTGATGTAACCAAGGTGAGGTAAGCTTGGTGAGGTAAGTAAGGTGAGGTAAGTAGTTACCAAATTTTAATTGGCCAAATAATTTAGGTTATTTATAATAACAACATAAGATAATCAAGTTTTTGGGTTAGGCCTAAAACCCATGGTTACCAATGATAACCTAATAGGGTATTACTTTAAAAGTAATACCAAATTTTAATTGGCAAGTATTTGCTTACCTCACCAAGCTTGTCTCACCTTGCTTATCTCACCTTGCTTATCTGATCAAGGTAAGCAATTACCTTGATGAGGTAAGCATGATGAGGTAAGCAAGGTGAGGTAAGCTTAGTGAGATAAGCAGTTACCAAATTTTAATTGGCCAAATAATTTTAGTTACTTATAGTAACCACATAAGATACTCAAGCTTTTGGGTTGGGCCTAAAACCCATGGTTACTAATGGCAACCTAATAGGGTATTACTTTAAAAGTAATACCAAATTTTAATTGGCAAATATTTGCTTACCTCACCAAGCTTACCTCATCAAGCTTACCCCACCTTGCTTATCTCACCAAGGTAAGCAAGATGAGGTAAGCAATTACCTTGGTGAGGTAAGCATGGTGAAGTAAGCAAGGTTAGGTAAGCTTGGTGAGGTAAGCAAGGTGAGGTAAGCAGTTACCAAATTTTAATTGGCCAAATAATTTAGGTTACTTATAGTAACGGCATAAGATTCTCAAGCTTTTGGGTTGGGCCTAAAACCCATGGTTACCAATGGTAACCTAATAGGGCATTATTTTAAAAGTAATACCAAATTTTAATTGGCAAATATTTGCTTACCTCACCAAGGTAAGCAAGATGAGGTAAGCAATTACCTTGGTTATCTCACCAAGGTAAGCAAGATGAGGTAAGCAATTACCTTGGTGAGGTAAGCATGGTGAAGTAAGCAAGGTTAGGTAAGCTTGGTGAGGTAAGCAAGGTGAGGTAAGCAGTTACCAAATTTTAATTGGCCAAATAATTTAGGTTACTTATAGTAACGGCATAAGATTCTCAAGCTTTTGGGTTGGGCCTAAAACCCATGGTTACCAATGGTAACCTAATAGGGCATTATTTTAAAAGTAATACCAAATTTTAATTGGCAAATATTTGCTTACCTCACCAAGCTTACCTCATCTTGCTTACATCACCTTGCTTACCTCACCAAACTTACCTCACCAAGGTAAGCAAGGTACGGTAAGCAATTATCTTGGTGAGGTAAGCATGGTGAGGTAAGCTTGGTGAGGTAAGCAGTTACCAAATTTTAATTGGCCAAATAATTTAGGTTACTTATAGTAAACACATAAGATACTCAAGCTTTTTTGGGTTGGGTCTAAAACCCATGGTTACCAATGGTAACCTAATAGGGTATAATTTTAAAAGTAATTGGGCTTTAGTAACCTAATGAGGTATGGATCTAAAATCTAGAGATAACTGGGCTTATGCTCAGGGTTACTAATAATAACCTAATAAGATGCTAATTACTATTCACGTATGATTGGGCCTTGAACCCAAGGTTCCATTAAGTAATCAAACAAGATATTGTTTGATTAGGCCAGGTGCCTTAGGGTTACATTTAGTAACCGAATAAGAGATCATTGTAGTATGTGGGAGACATGTAACTAGGGTTGCTGATTAATACTGGTTAAGGATACCGGCATTGAATGTAATAATTTATGGTAAGATGGGATGACTCTTATCTTACGCCTCAATTGAAACAGGAATAAAACCTGTTATGTGCCTTGTTGGAACATTAGGTCAAAAGTGTAGGACATCAAGTAAGTACAAACCTCACCTACAGTATGAAAAATAATAAATACTATTTTCAAGTATGACATGTTTTCATGTATGTCAAGATGTGCCATGATATGTCATGTGTATGTATATGTTATGGTTGATATTATATTATGATATAGTGACATCATGAAGCATGTTCACTAATATTAAACCACATGATAAGAACATGTTTTAAGTTTTAAGATAAGACAAGTAAGGTGTCGTACCAACCTCCCGCCAAATCGTGGAGGATTATACATGTTTCAAGTTCAAGATACTAAGACCTTCCGCCAGATCGTGAAGGATGATGAATATTATTCTCAGAATTGTTAGGGACTTTGCAAACCTTAACTTTCTATGGAATGCACGCATTTGGTACGTATACAAGGGGCCCATATGTTAAGCAAGATAATAAGTTTATAATAAGTTTATAATATGTTAAGCAAGATAATAAGTTTATAACGGAACATAACAAATTTATAACCGATCATAATTGATTCATGCATAAATTGCACGATGTTTATTATGTTTTGTGAGATTATGCCTGTACTTGCTGGGCGAAAGCTCATCAGTATATTTCATACTGTAGGTAAAAAGTCTGCAGCTTTACTTGGTGGGTCATGGAGACGATGCGGCAAGTGAAGGGCGGTGTGGGATATCACTACGCAAGATTTTCCGCAAGCTCTTTAAATTATGAACTAGTACACGTATGATTAAGTAATATGTATCATGTTACGTATGATATGTTTGAAAAGTATGGTTTAAAAGGTTATGTGTGACCTTTTAATCGGCTTAACAAGTAATGGGTAGGCATGGTGAAGTTTACCCATATGGATAAGTTTAATTAAATTACAAAAAAAAAAAAAATTCTTAAATTTTCTGAAAGTTAAAGTATTAGAAACTAAAAAGTAAGTAAAATAACGGCTAACGTTTACGTAGTCGGCCCTACGTAGATGGCCGGGGCGTTACAAATAGTGGGTTTATAAGCCCTTGGGTCCCCTCTCCTTGCAAGCCGGTTTTGCAAGGGAGTTCTACCCAATGGGTTCCTAACATTTTCTTGTTACAAAAAACGGAAAGTTGTGGAGTTAGTTGATTTTAATGACAAAGATCATGGAGGTTCTTTGTAATTTGTCCATTTCTTTATTATTATTCTATTTTTGAAATTTCATATTCGTGTTGAAGATTTTGTATCTTTTACAATTGGAAACACTGGAAATGTGCACGTTGTATTTTGTTGATGTAGTTCCTTAGTGGTCTAACCTCAATAGTATCCCATTTCAAGTTAGTTGGGATTCAATGTTTCAATTGGAAACTACCTATTTTCTTGCTGTTCATTTTTCTATTTCCTCTTTCTAAAGGTCCAAAATCTGTCATTTTAATTGGGTCTTTGTAAAATTAATTGTTTTTCCATTTATTAGGTAAGCTCCAAGCTTCTCTTCTTGTGGGTGTAGTGATATAAGCATTTTAAGAGATGATGTTCTGAATTTAGACGTTAAAAAGTTTGCTACTACAGGTTATCCAGTCACTTGTGTTGATGATAATTTGTGATGAGAGTAGAGCTTTTTAGGGATTTTAAAGCTGTAATGTCAGCTACATTTGGATACATATTTAGGGGGGAAGAAAAGAAGTCATGATAAGAAAATATTTGTGCACACTTTTTTCCGTTTCGACTGCTTATTGTATTCTCGATCATTGCAGGATGTGGAGGTGCTGAATTTGCACGAGAGAAGGTATCCCTGTTATCCTGTTCCCCAAAACAAAAGATGAACCTGATGGAGTATCCCCAACTGACCTTGTAGCTACCCTTAGGTCAGCACCTCTTTCATTAGATCAATAAAGTCTTTTTCCTTTCGTTGGATACGGTGAAATTTGAATTACACTGTGTTGAAATATAAAACTATTGTTGGCACACCTGCTAACAACTTAAGCTTTTGGAAGAATTAGTAAACTAACATGGTATCAGAGTGAGAGGTTCTGAGTTCAAACCCCTGCAATTGCATTATTTAACCCTTTATTATCATCACGTGTGGGGCCTTTAATATGTTTCGGGTTTCTTATAATTTGTGTTGGACTTTCAAATTAATATTTGTCTGCACGTTTGCCCATTGTCTGGCCTGCACGTGTGGGGGAGTGTTGAAATATAAAACTATTGTTGGCATACCTCCTAACAACTTAAGTTTTTGGAAGATTTGGTAAACTAACACACTGTGGATACAAGCCTCTTTTCTCAAGTGTTCATGCTTTTGATTAACCATGAGTTTTTTTAACATAAAAACTCAGCCCTTTTTACACCTTTCTCCTAGAAATCTTGCATTTTTTCGGGAACTATAAAGTATGAACTTATTTTAGTGAATCCATTCTTGCAGCATTGTCCATGTTAGAAATTGGAGGATGTTTTTTGTGGGAATAAAATGGAAAATTGGGAAAATAGATATTTGATTGAATTACTAATGGCAAACGACAACAAAAGTTTTATTGGAAATGGTAAACAAGCACACTAGTAAGTGTTTCAAAAGAGTTCATATTTGTTGTCCTATTTTCCTGTCTTAAAGGCTGTCTACTCAATAGGCTTTTGATAAGTCATCAATTTGCTCAAGGATTTTTAATATTTAACACTTTTTATTTGGCTAAATTCTTAAATTCATATGATGTGGTAGGACACCATTGAAGGGATAGCTAATGAGGCAGGAAATGCGGAACAACATATCTTGATTCGTTTAAATAGGGCAAAATATGGAGCTCTTGTCTCCAATATCTAGAAAAGGCTATAAGTCGTGAGTGTGCTTTTGCAGCTAGTATTACGAGAGATGGAGAGATAATAATATGAAGTACATAGGTAACGTATTTATAGGCTTCAATATTGGCGGTAGCAGCATATGGTTGGTAGTCTTCAATCCTTTTTGCCGCTTGCATCAACTTGCATCCTTTGAGTAGTTTGATTGGTTGAGTGACATGTTCTTTTGCTGACAATTCGTCATCATGTGTAACAAAGTTGCTGCGAGCTTAAGTAAATTAATGTAATTGGATGAATGATTCAGCTATTTGCTTGACTTCCAATGTTTCTCGAGTTTTCTTAGAGTTGAAGTTGTTCGAGAATGTTCTTCAACTCTAAGAAAGCTCAGGACACATTGGAAGCCAAGCAAGCTGCTAAATCATTCATCCCATTACATTAATTTACTTAAGCTAGCAGTAACTTTGTTACACATGATGACCAGTTATCAGCAAAAGAACATGTCACTCAACCAATCAAATCACTCAAAGGATGCAAGTTGATGTAAGCGACCTATATGATGGAGATCACTGACTGCATGGTGATACCGCCTAATTGAAGCCTATATAGACCTTGCCTACGCACTTAAGTTAATTATCTCTCTCATATCTTGTAATACTAGCTGCAAAAACACACACAAACACGCAGCTTATACACTAAAGCCAATCTAGTTTTTAGGAGACAAGAGCTCCATGTGTCTTGTTTTGAAACACCTACTACTGTGCTTGCTAGTGAGAACTATTATTTCGATAAGAGTATGGCCAGCAGATGTTTGAATGAATTAGTAAGATGTTGGAAGCTCTCAAATTTTTGCATTACGAATTAATATTTGGTTGTTTCATCTTTATCAGGGGATTTGAAGTAGACTTTGTCCTCCTAGCAGGATACCTGAAACTCATACCGGTTGAGCTCATCCGAGCTTATCCCAAATCTATTATCAATATCCATCCATCATTGCTTCCGGCTTTCGGTGGCAAAGGTTATTACGGTTTGAAGGTGCATAAAGCAGTCATTGCTTCTGGTGCAAGGTGTGCTTCACAATCTCCAAACTCTTCAAATCTAATTATTATTATTATTATTATTATTTTTAATTTTCAGAACTTTCTTAGTGAGTTGTCATTGTTTTCATCTTTAATCAGATTCTCAGGTCCCACGATACATTTTGTTGATGAGCACTATGACACTGGCCGTATTCTTGCTCAGCATGTTGTTCCTGTGCTTCCTCAGGATACTGCAGAGGAGCTAGCAGCAAGGGTTCTTAGGGAGGTAAGAAACATTCATATCTCCTTCTGTTTATTTCCTAGTTTTTATGTTTTCCAAGTTCTCCACTGAGTGAAGCAAGCTCCTAGTGATTTTTAATTTTTTCTTTTGGGTTAAGAAACAAGACTTTTTAAACATAAAAAAGTATCGAAAATACAACTGCAGCAGAGAAAGAGATTTCCTCACTAGACGATGACAAATAAAACTACAAAAATGAATCCGAATCCCTGACCAAATCAGAGAACACGAAGTTTCTAAAATCCTTCTCTTGATGAATAAAAAGAGCTGTCCAATATTTGACCTTGTCCCAAATGACTATCATATTCTCTGTCCCCTCAAAAGTTCGACGGTTTCTTTCCTACCACCCCAAAAAAGTGCTAGAGTAGCAACTTTCCCTTGACCTGTCTACTACTAAGCCCATCCCAAATTCCTGAAACACCAAAATTCTTAAGAATCCCGAGGGATCCATATTATCCCTAGCTCGTAAACAACAAACACCAGAGCTTATAAGAAAACGAGCAGTGCAAAAACAGGTGATCCACAGACCCGTCATTTCTCCTGCATTTTAACCCAAAACATCCTCACAAAGGTGACTTGCAGATGCATAATGTTCCACGACTCTTATTTAATTCGTCTTACACCTCGTAATTGACCTTTTGTTATAGGAGCATAGTTTGTATGTGGAGGTGGTGGCAGCATTGTGCGAAGATCGGATAATGTGGAGGCAAGACGGCGTTCCTCTCATTCAGAGTAAAGAGAATCCGAACGAATACAGATAGTAAAAGTAACATCTGTTGGTTATGCAAATGGTGGAAACGCCGGAGACTCGAATTCTTGTGTTGTCGTAGAGGTACTCATGCTGTGGACGTTTTCCTTGTTTCCAGCAGCACCGGCTTTAGACTTTGTTTTCGATCATGGTCTTATGTTGTCTTCATTAAATCAAATATGGTGCTCATTTTCCAATAAGAGTTCCAGACTAGAATAGATATACCCTTTTCCTTTTATTATTATCAATAGATGTACGATTTTTTCTGCAAAGAGATATATATATATATATATATATATGTATGTATGTATGTATACACACACACACACAATCCACAACTTCATTGTTTTTAGGATTTTTGTAACGCTTTACCCATTTCTGTTCTTCAACCACCTAATTTTGCTCATTTTTAATTATTCTTTTTCACCAACCTTATTTCAAGACCTAATTGACCATCCCTCTCATTTTTCTCCTTTTCCCCTCTCCTATGCCTCCTTCCCACATCGGAGATCGTGACTTACAGCTCATGCCAGATATCGCTGATGTGGCTCTGGATCCTCTGAAACAGCCTTCCTCCTACATCTTTTAGTACCAGGACGACGATGAGGTCGAGGGTTTGCCAATCAAATCAAGTCGACGTCGAGATGCTGAAGGGCACGAATGTGTCGGAATCCTTGCGAGAGTGTTGATGTTGCATGGATATCGCAAGGTGTTGTGACACCACAGTTGTCGGGATCTTGTTCGTGAAAAGGGTGCTTATTGGAGGCCGAAGAGAACGTAATTTATGCATATTGTTATGTCGGTGAATAACTTTAGAATGACAACGCTTTGCTTAAAAACAAGCAAAAAGAGTTGAAGGAAACTAAGTAGAACCAAAAGCAGTCAATAGAATTTTTCTTGAACGCTTGTGATGCATCAACTAGTGATTTGAAGTGAACAATCCAAAGGGGGAGAAAGAAGTAAATAGCATGTTTATATAAATATTTTAAAAAGTATAAAGGGTAGATAGTATTAAATAACAAATTTATTAGATAAGTGGTTTATTTATTTATTTGAATATATTACATATAGTAAATTTGTTGTTTGCCTAATAAATATTTCATTTACTTAGTAAATTTACTATTCATTTCAAATATTTCAAAACTTTGCTATTTATTTCCACTATTTTTGTAAAAATATTATTTACTACTATTTTCCATTCAAGGATAGGATGAAAATCTCAATGTGAACTGAAATGTAATGTATTGTTATTTGTTGGATTAGGCAAGAAAAGTCTCATGAATTATAATATTTGTAACACTTTGTCCCTAAAATTTCAAAACGTTTGCCCCAACTTTCAAACAGGAACAAATTTTCTCCTTTCGTTATTTTTTGGACAGAAAATGCCACATGCCAACATTTGGGCTAAGATAGTTAATTGAAAAGTGCTAAATGACAAATTTACCGTCACAACAAGAATTAAAACTTTTTTAAATAAGTTTAAATCTTAATTTTAGGGAATATGAAACTGATAAAATTATTTTTCAAAAATTAAAGAAATTTAAAATCTATATTCTCTTCTTCTTCTTTTACTAAAACACCCTTAATTTCCTAGTTGTGCAACTTCTTTGTCATGTGCACTTGTTTTACTAAAATGCGCTTAATTTATTCTTCTTCTTTGTCCTGTGCACGTCACATGATTTTTCCGTCCAAAACTAATGGTATGGCCAAGATTATTGGGAACTTCGGGGTGTTAGAGTTTCAAAGTTGGGAAGGAGGGGTGGGGGAAACATATATTATGTATGAAAATTCGAGAGAAAAAAATATTACAAGTCCTATAATTTTAGGGACTTTTGTATAATTAATCCTTATTGAATTCAATAGGAAAAGAGACTTTTCAGTCAAGCAAAGTCATGGATAATGTTCAAAAGGATTATGAGAGAAAAAGAAGATGTAGGCAGGTAGCTATTGAATTCTCGTTCAACTTTGATGTGTGTAGTTGCTGACTTGAGAAGTCTTTGCATTCGAGAAAGCATTTGTTGGTAATTGATGTTCTGCTCTTACCTGTATGGACTAATTTTCAAATTCCCTTGAATTATGTATGGTAAATTTGTAATAAAGTCTCATTTATATACCCTATCAGTAGAGCTCATTTTTAAATCGTTCCGATATAATCGAATGGTTGAAATGTTACTTATGTATGATAACTATAATATACCTTAACCTATAATATTATATACTAAAAATAAAAAATGGAAATTCAAAAAAAATTTAAAAAAACTAAAATAAAAAATTGGTCTTGCTACCTCCACCGGCGACCCCCTCGACGCCAGTGCTGACACTGAGGAGGTCCCCCCTCCCTCAACGCCGACCCCCCCTAGATGCCAACTAGATCTGCCTTCCGCGCGGGGGGGGGGGGGGGGGGTGGTGGTGGAGGGTGTTGGTCAACGTCGGGAAGGGGGGAGGGGGGCTCTGGGCTCACAGCATTGGGGGGGGGGTGTCCGTTGACATCAGGGGGGATTGGGTCGTCGGCCGGGGAGTGTCGCCGGTGGCTGAGGAGAGAATGGGTGTTTTCTTTTAATTTATTTTTTTATATATTATTTTTAATTTTTTTAGTTTATATTATTAGTATGGGGTAAGATGCATCATAACTATCATACATAAATAACATATCAGCCGTTTGATTATATTTTAACGGTTTAAAAATGTGCTCTACCACTCTCAATTTTCAAAATCATTTTAAAATTTCCTTGTTATATACGCAAAACTGTTCAAAGATACCCTTTCATCGACTACTGTCTATAATACTTAATAGTTTGCTAACACGAGACTAACTGTAATTTCAAAAGGCCCCGGAAATTATAATGTTTTGTCAACTTACCCCTTATAATTTAGTGGTTTTTATTGCACCCCTCAAGACATAAAAGTGTTCAAAAAATTCTATCTAAATCTATGAATAAACCAACGAAATTATTAATATGATATGTTTAAAATTGATTAATAAAGAGTGATTTGGTAAAATAGATTTAAGTATCTTTAAAATTTATCTTCTGAACTTTAAAGTGTGCAGATGAACAGAAGAGGAATGGTGTTTAAAAAAAAAATTCCACAAAAAGAGAGAGCAGAGAAGAGTGACCATTATCTGTGTGACATGAATCATTAGATTTTTAATTAGAAATGAAAATGGAGCTGGGCGTGGCGGTTTTCAGGTAACCCGTCCCTTTTGATCCACTCCATTTTATGAGCGGTGGCGGGGCGGGTCATACCCAAGTGGGTCAAGGGTACCACGCCCGCGTCGTTTGCCCCGCTTATAAATTTTTTTTTTTTTTCTCTTGCTTTAGTACAATTTGTCGTCTGCATGGCCATGTTTATAATTAACTTTTGCCTAATGTTTGCTTCAAAAAAGAAAGGGAGAAAAAAAAAAAAAAAAAGGAAGTTAAGGGATGTTATAAAGCTACACAATATTTAAATTTAAATCACCTACACCGTCGTAAAACTTCTTATTGGTTTGATTAAAGAAAATCATTAAATAACATTTTGCATATCGAGACGAATAATAGGAAATTTTATAGGACCATACAATAAACAAAGCTATGAGGAAAACAAATAAATACATGCTTCGTCTATAAAGGATTACATTGTTACAGTTTAGAAATTAATCAAACAAACTTATTATTATTATTATTATTTTTATAATTTTTTGAGGACCTCTATGTTTTTCATTTGTATAAAAGACTATTAAACTTTGTAATTCGGATAGTTGTTGTAATTAATCAAAATTTTGAAGATTCAAATATGATGAAAATCATAAAAATAGGGAAATTAAAAAGCACCATCTAAAAACTTTATGGTATTTATTTTAATTATCAAAAGAACAGTTTTGAAAGAATTGAGCTGGAAAAAAATTAGTTAGCAAGAGAGCTACCAAAGAATATTAATATCTTATCCTACCTTCTTGGTTTTTTTTTTTTTTTTTGGTTGAATTTTTTTTCCCTTATACCGTTTTGTGTAGAATATTCTCTTGTTATCTTTTTTTCCTGGTTTTTCATTCTAACTTTTTGCTCTAATTTTTTTTTTCCTTATCTGTTTATATTTGCAATTTCTAATAAATTAATAAGAATATTTAGTTATTCACGTTGTAACCATACCATTAAACACCAACTCACAATCCGCATCACCATTCCAAAACCAAATGAGTAACAAACATTAATGATATACATTTGGAAATTAGAAAATTACACGAAAGTAAAATTATTAGTAATTGCTAATTGAAATTAAATGACATAAAACATACAAAAAACAAAAAAACAAAAAACAAAAAAGGAGAATGCATAAACAAATTAGCTAAGCGTGGCTACTCTTTTTCTCTTCACTGGTACGGCCATCATCCTTATCTAAGCTATGTGCATCAATCGGTCACAAGCCTGGAAGAAATATTTTTCCGTCCATTATTCATGTCGATACTTCAAAATATGGATAATGCATGAAAATGTCAACAATGTCAGACATTTTCATCCATAATCAATACTTTGAGCTGGAAAATTGAAACGAAATCAAATGGCTGAGCTCTGGATTCGATCAACAAACTTTTTTGGAACCAAGCACTTCTTTCCCGAGTACAACTTCTGTTGAACAACCGGGGATGCTAAAACTTGAAGTTCTTTGATATGCACTGGTTCTTCCTTCATCTCCTGCGAAAACCACAAAAATTTATTAATTACTCACTTGTAATAATAACCAGCAATATTTGAGTTTCTTAAAAATAAAGTTTCTTCTTTTTTACAGCTTATTTTGATCTAATTAGTAAGTCTCCCATGAGAGGGAACGATCGTCCGGTGGTATAGCCCACGCAGCAGACCAACACAACTCGAGGAAGACAGCAGTACATTCCGTCAGTGACGGAGCTAGAATTTATTAGTAGGGGGGCAAATTTTTTTTTAATCAAGATTATATTGACACATATATCTATATACGTAACAATTTTTGTTAATTTAATTCAAAATATATTGACACATGAAAAACATTAATATTATATCTAAATAGGATAATATGTCACTGTCAGTTATATGTAATCAAAATAAAAATAATACAAGAAAGAACCTGAAATTGAAGTGTTGATCTTCATATCTTTCATAATACCATAGCCATTTAAGTTTCACATCTTAAAGCTCTAAGTCTAATTTATCATTCGTAAAAATGAAATGAAAAAAAAAATTATACACTTGCAAATAACATTATTTTCTAAATAAAAGAGTAGCTATGTTAAATTCATATACCTCAAAATATCATTTTTTTTCCTTAAATATAAGTTGTGTTCTACGATATTTCAAGAGACAAATTCATCTATAATTGATTTACTACTAAATTTTACAGCAATTTCCTTCTCAATGTTGACAATCAAGCAGTCATTCAAAAACTTATCTTCTATTTACGGCACTAACACCATTACAGCCTATGAGCCCAAAATTCTTCACCAAAAAAAAAAAAAAAAAAAAAAAACATGTCTAAGTTTATCAAAAACTAAATTGAAAAAATAAAATAAAAATTGTATTTAAATCTAGAATATTAATAATTGCTATTTCTAATTTTCTCAGCTAAAATCCACAATAAAAGCTAAAAATCACTAATTTCTAGTGAGATATTTCTAATTTTCTAATTGGAATTAGCATATTATCATCAATACATAAGAACCAAAAAAAAAAAAAAAAAAAATCAGGAAAAGCAGTAGCACCATGGCTGACCAATTCCACATAAAAAAAGGAAAAGAATCAGAACAAGAATCGAGAAAAGAAATACAAACCTAAAGTGGAAACAAGAAGTTGAAGAAGAATGAATTTACACACCAAGACGAAGTTATCTCAAGTTGAGAAGAAATCCAAGGGAGTAATATGAAAAAAAAAAAAAAAAAAAATCTCACATTGAACAACATACAAATTTTCAAATTTGTTTGGGAATGATAGAATGGGAAAGTGAAGAGTTGGCTTCCTTTGGAAGCTTTTAATTTATGTGTAGACAAAATATTACTTCATATAATAGGCATGTATTTTAAAAATACTGAGTTATTAAAATTATAGTTCAGATTTAGATTTATGTGAAGCCATTAGGTCCACTAATGTATTTGGATTTAATTAAACTGTTTTATTTTTTAAAAATTAAAATTGTTTACCCAATAAAATATAGAGAACTCTTAATTTAAAGGGGATCAAGACTAGTTTATACACATATCAATCTTTTAAATTAAAAAAAACCCCATTATATAAAAATTTTAAAAAAAGTTAGGGAGGTCATGGCCGCCCCCGCCCCCGAGCCCCTCGTCCCTTTGTCATTGCAATCCGTGATAGAGAGAGATAAATATAGAGAGAAAAAGAGAACTTTCCCGTCTGACAGTGCTACCATGGGAAAGTTCTCGAAGATTTTATTTATGACGAAAAAAAAAAAAAAAGAGTACTGCTCAAAAAGATTATAGTAAAAGACCATGAAATATCTATCTTGAAATCTAGCTTTCTAATTAAAATTAGGTCATTTAGTATAAAGAGAATTATATTAACACTCCCTATTTTTCTCAAAGTTATAAGGACATCCTCTTGACCAAAATTAATATCGTCAACTTCCCGGATGTTTTGAGAAAAACAATTATAGAGACACTCCCTCACCATTATTTTAATAATTTATTATATTCAAAATACCGAAAATGCCCCTTCTAATGTTCTGCAATATTTAAAGTAATAAAATGATCTTTTTACCCTTATTGAACTTAAAAAATGAATTTAATTTACTTTTATACATTTGGTCAAATTTTTCCCTCTAATTAAAAAAGAGCTTTTTTTTTTAATAATAATTCAAGCCTATTATCAGTATGAAATTTTAAGAAATTAGCACAAAAAAGACATGACACAAGCTCACAGAATCATATTATTCTTATCAAGACCACATTCAAAGCAA